>PYAF01006036.1:93883-106341 GCA_007407185.1 Glycine tomentella | reverse complement strand
GTCTTCAAATTGGATTAAGTGTATCATTTTGGGCTCTTCTTCCTTTAGACTTGGGCTTGTCTCAAGTAAAGTGGTCACCATGAGATTTAGGGCCTCTTTAGCCTTTTTAGCTTTTGATCTTGTCATTGGGCCTCCAAGACCTTGTATGTCCTCCAAGTTTGTTGCTTTGGTCATGTCCTCTCCTAGGTCCTCATCAGGAAGGGTTGGCCCCTATCCACAGTCAGTGTATGGATGAGCTCATATTTGTATGTTGTGTATGTACATGGGGGTGCATGACTTATTGGATATCCTTGCGAGGAAGGGTTGGTCCCTATCCATGGTCATGCATTGATGATGCCCATGTTTCATACTTCATAATTGCATGGATGGAAATATAATGAAGGCAGTGTGTACCTGTGATTTTTTATGGGCTAAAAACGCGGGTACTAAGGGGCCACTTGGTTTGGAATTCCCTTGAGACTCTGGCTGATCACCATGGAGGGGGGAATGACCAATGCACAACAGGGTGACCCTGATAAATGACTGAATCATTTTCCTGAGAAAGGCTGTTTCCATGAGTATGGTACCACATTACATGGTGAGAGTGGAGTTAGGTGCATACATCATTCTGACCATAATTAATTTGAATTGTGGAAAAAGTGAATGATTAGTTTGTTGAGTGTGTTGAATTGGTCGATTATTGAGAATGATTGTGGTTATTATTGTTGTTTTCTTTCTAATTATTGTTATCTGGTGCTTGTTGATTTTGTATAATAAACTCACCCTTGCAATTTTTGTACCGTGTGGTTGGTACCTGAGATGGTCGCGAACCTTCATTCATGGGAGCAGATGAGCAGCAATAGGTTACCTTGGAGAGAAATTCTTTTTGTTGGAGCCGCCAAGCCAACGTGATAACGTTGGAATTTATTTTGGGAGAGAGTTGTGTTGTGTTATCAACTCTTGCTTAGTTAGTTCCTTGATTCTCTTTAATCGGGCATGTAAAACCCAAGCTTATATAATTATGAAAAACTAAATTATGTTTTGATATGTAATGATTTAAAAAAAATACATAGAAATATGTATTTATTTATGTATTTGTGCGTCGTTTGATAAGTGTATTATCGTGAAAATTTACTCTCATTTTCATAATTAAATTGATAGAGTTTTTATTAAAAAATTGAAATTATACGTTTAGAGTAATGATATCATAGCGACGAGACGGGTTGCTACATTAGTGGTATCAGAGCAGGTCAAACCTTTTTGGCCGGTGAGTTGTGAGTCTGCTGTGTTTCTCTGTGCATTTTGTGTTTGCTTGTTGAATGCTTGATGTTTGAGTGTTTGACTGTTTTGGTAGTTGCTTGAGTTGTTTGTGTTTGAGACTTACACACATTGTTGTTTTGCATGGGTTATGGAGATTTGTTGGGGTTGTCATAACATGTTGGTATTCCTGATGTCTGTTATACCATAGGTTTCAATGCCTTTTCACGAGTTATCAGACTAGCCATCTGGATAATTCGTGAAGTGCAATGGGACACTATGGCAAGTAGTCAGGAATACAAAGGGCAGAGAGTAAGCGTTAATGTCTCGAGAGAGAACTGTTGTAGAGAAGTGATTTCTCGAGGCATCAACTCTCAAGAGTAATTGAGTAGGAACTTGAGATAGGGATAATATTGCTTTATTTCTTTTTCTTGTGTGTATCCCTTCCATGTTCTCACTTCTTGGTGTGAGAAAAGAGTGATGGCTGGTAGGAATGATCGTGCAATAGCTGATGCTCTCCAAGCTTTGATGCTAGCTGTAACACCCTTTCAATTATATGCCTAGGTCATAATACGTAACTAGAAGATGTTAACTTTTCCAACATAAATTTTTTAACCAAATCTAATTAAGAAAAACTTGTCTCAATATTTGAAATTAAACTGTTTTATGAAAATTACGCTTATATAAAGTCTATTGAGACTTTTTGGTCTCTTTGATAATAACTTGTAAATAATATTTAATACAATAATATTAATGTCCATATACTACAAAGCATATAGGAAAATACTACAAATCTGCAACATTAAAAGAAATCTTCTAGTTTGTCCCCAATTTGTAGCTGCTCCTCTCGATTTACCTGTCTGGAATGACATGGGAACACACCAAAATAGTGAGAATTCCATAGAATTCGCAGTAGGTGAAAAATGACTCATCATACAGTGTCATCGTCATCATTCCAACTACTTCAGTTTATTAAGAAAACATGTGAACAATCATAGTTGATTTTAATTTTATAAACATATAACCCAAAGTAGTTTCATTTTATTCACAAACACTTAAAAATAATCTCATACTTCATCATTAGTGCAAGCATAATTTTCAAATCATGATAACGCATAGCTTTTCTTTAATACCCTAAACTAGACAATGACCTCATTACTAGATTTAGGTTCCTCCCGCAGGGTCATGCTCAGCTTACTGTATCACCCTTGGGTCAATATGTCTTTCCTGCAGGGTCGTGCTCGACTTAACCGTATCACCCATTCGGTACCATCAGGGTCGTGCTCAGCTTAACTGTATCACCCTTCTGGTATTATCTTTCTTTAGTCTTTCCCTCAGGGTCGTGCTCAACTTAACCGTATCACCCTTTGGGCACCATCAGGGTCGTGCTCAGCTTAACTGTATCACCCTTCAGGTCTTATCTTTTTATCTTTCTTAATGCACATGACATGCTCAAAGACATGCAAAGCTACATAACTCATGTCATGCAATTAGACCACAAAACATCAAGATTTCATCATCATAAAAAAACACTTTTCAAGAACATTATAACAACAAGATTTCTCACCACATATTAATTTATGCTAATCATTATAACAACACTTTCCATAATTTATGCTAATCTACAAGTCATTAAATTCCTATCTTTTAGTATGTTAAACTAGACTTCCAAAGCTTTCTAACAAGGTATCACATGCTTCAATTGGAGTTCTAAAACTCTAGCTATAGCATTAAATAACAACACTCCAAGGCTGCCAGCAAGCTCAAAATTCTACACTTACATCTATTAGTGATTTCGTGATTGCAAGCAGTATACAATCTAGATTTAACTGAATTTTTTATATGTTATAGCTAACATCTAGATCTTTAATTCCATATATCATACACCTTATTTGAGTAATAAATGAGAGAGAAATAAATTTTGTAAAACGGATGGCAGTGGCTGTTTTGAATATGCACAATTTTGGACAGCTTGGGTTTAAATAAATTTTGGGCATGATTCATTGCTCAGTTTGGTCCCATATTTTAGGAAAACCTATATAGGACATCCTAAGCTTTAAAATGAGGGGTCAAACACCTCGTTTGGTTAAGTACAAAGGGAGCTATAAAATTTTTAAAACAGACTAAAATTCAGCTCAAAGCCATTCGAGCTTCAACACCAATATTCACCAAAAGCTTAGTCCTACACCTACCTTGATGTTACTTGAACTCTTTCACTCATTTCTTGAAGCAAAGTTGTATAAAAGATCTTCAAGAAAACAAGATATTAAACTTCCACATGCCATCAAGCTTAAGACTAAGATACACCAAAATACCATTCAAATAATCTCAAGAATCAAGTGATAAATAAATCTAAACTTTTACCTACCTTGAACAAGTTTGCTTCCAATTCTTCCAACTCTTCCAAGTACTTGGCTGCTCCTCAAGGACTCAAGGTATTTGATGTTTTGGAAAGGTGAAGGAGGCAATAGAAGTGATAGGCTAATGTTGGAAGTTAAGAAAGAAGTGAAAAGAATGAAGCAAAGTAAAGAGACATAAGGAGAAAGTGACGTGAGGTTTGAGAGTGAGAGAATCAGGTGCAAATTTGTTTTCAATGGAGGGGTATTTATAGTAGAAAATTTAGTTAGGATGTAAAGGGATTAGTTAGGATGTAATCTAGTTAGTCCTTGGTTTGGTTCTAATGCAACCAAGTAATCATGGCTTAAAGATATTATCTTAGATTTTTGTTTTGATTCATTAATGCACCTTATCTTTTAATAAAGTGAAGATTCTCTTCATTTATGATTGACCATTACATGGAAGGCTTGCTTAAGAGGCTGAATCCTTTTTGTTTTATGCATGGCCTATCATTCACCACTTCTAAGAAGGCATATACATACACACTCACATAAGGCTACACTTAAATTCCTATTGGTTTTGTTTTTTTTTTTAAAAAAAAAAATCTCACTTATACAAGCACATGTGGCTGCACCTAGTTTTAGTATTTATACAACTTTGTACTTCATGTGTTTTAAAATTGATGTAATAGCTACCAAGGTGTCATTAACTATTAATTTCCTTTGATCATTTATGTAAAGTTTTATGTCTTTATGAAAGATTCTACATGGCTACATCCCTTTACGTTACTAAAATTTGTTTCTTCTATTAAGTTAACTAATCATGACTAAATTTATTCTAAGCACTTCTAAGTTTGCCACTTGGATCCCTTAGCTTCTATCACATCCTTCTTGTATCACATACATGTGTTCCTCATGTGATAATTTTCCTCATAACACTATAGATATTGTTTAGATATTCTAAGATTTTATCATATACCTAAGATTTTTGTACTTAATGTGTTCACATGATCTAAAATTCTAACTTATGATAGCTTTAGATACTAACCATAATTTTTTTGGCCAGTCTAGGTACTCCTAGTTTTTTTGTGATTTTTATCTGTTACTAAGGGTAATTTGGTAATTTGTCATTCCAAAGGTATTTCTATAATTTCTGAGTTTCCACAAAATATTTAAGGAAAAATATTCAAGGGTATTTTGGTAATTTGTCACTTACTCCAGGGGTATTATTGTAATTTATACTTCAAAATATCTTTTAAAAATATCTAAGGGTATTATTGTAATTTTCACTTAAAGGGAATTTTGTAATTTCACTTCAAGGGTATTATGGTAATTCTTACATCAAGAGAAAGGGTAATATTGTCATTCTCCTTTAAACATTTTTGTAATTTCTCTTTTTATCTCTAATTGACATATTTAAATTTTTGGGATGTTACACTAAAGGTCAAGCTGTGACCTGGGAAACCTTCTAGAGGGTATTTATGGAGAAATACTTTCCTGAAGATGTTAGAAACAAGAAAGAGGTGTAATTCTTAGAGCTTAAGCAAGGGATTATGACTGTGGCTGAGTATGCAACTAAGTTCGAAGAGATGGTGAGGTACTTTCTTTATTACCAAGGAAGAGATGGTGAAAGATCAAAATGTGTGAAGTTTCTGAATGGCTTGCGACCTAAGGTGAAGCAAGCTGCAAATTATCAAAGTGTTCTTCAGTTCCCACTACTAGTTAACTTGTGTAGGATATGGGATTCCGTTACTTGTGCTATTCGATTCTAGTGCAACCCATTCATTTATATATTGCTTGTGTGGAGAAACTTAAACTTTCTATGTCTTCTTTGAGTGATGATCTTGTGTAGAGACCCCAACTAGTGGTTCTGTTTTAACTACTGATGTGTGTGTTTGAATTGCCTTGTAGAGATTTCTGGTAGAAAATTTTTTATTGATTTGATTTGTTTGCCTCTTAGCCAAATTGATGTTATTCTGGATATAGACTGTTATCTTTCAACCATGTCTTGTTAAACTATTTTGATAAAACTGTGGTGTTTAGTGATTCTGAAGTGAGTAAGGATATGATGTTTATCCGTATGATAAGTGTCATATTTTAGTTAATTTCAGGAATATAATGATGACACTTATCTTTTGATTTTAGAGAATTTCGGTGTTTCAATAGGTATCAAGTGTATTTGCGGCATCTGAAACAACCAAGACAAGAAGAAAGGGCAAAAAGGTCAAAATAAGCTTTTCCTGAGAGTTAAATTCGCCCAGGCTCACCTGGACTAATGAAGTTTCTTCACCATTAAGCATTAACTCGCACAGGGGAGTAGATCATGTGTAAAAAACTCACCCAGGCGAGTTTACCTTTCCTGACCATTAAGCAATAACTCGCCCAAGCGAGTAAATCATGTGTAAAATACTCGCCTGGGTGAGTTGGCCTGACCTGCTCCACCATGCCTATAAAAAGCCATGCAAATGAAGAAGAAGGCATGCTTTTTGGGAGAGAAAACGTGAGGAACAACTTAGGAAGCTTAGAGATAGTTTGAGAGAAGAGAGAAATTGGTGAGGAAACTCTGCCAGAGAGGATCGGTGATTGCTTTCTTCATCATGTCTTCAGTTGATCTTGTACTATCCACAATGATCGGCTAGTTTCTCCTAAGGATTGGATGTAATCTTCGTACCCTTATGTATCTCTTTTAATATTTGTTTATGCATGAATCTTTTCTACTCATTATTGATGATTTCATTTTGTTCTTAATGCTTGATTCTACTTGATCACTAGTTTCATGAAATTCGATTCTAAGTTTAACTGGAAAGTACGCTTAGGATTTGAACTGAATATTTTACTCATTACGTTACATTGTTAGGAATAAAGCATAATGTTTTGATTGCAAACAACAAGAGATAATGATTATAATGCTGGGATATTTATTTTATATGCAAGGAATCGATAGTTAGTAAATATCCTTAGGATTCTCAAATGCGAGGGATCGATTTAGGGTGACTTAACATGTGCATCAATAATGATAGACAATGATTTATACATGGTAATGTTAATTGGATACTAAGGGTATGAACGGTAAAGTCTAATCCTACACTTTTCTTGAATTAATTAATCGATTTATTTGTTTTCGTAATTTTCCGTCATTCTGAAGCACTAAATTCGTTATTTCCATAATTTCTTTAAATTCGCAGTTTCCGTTATTTTTCTTAAAACACATGAAATCTTGATTAATGTTTATTGTACATAATCATTAAATTGTTGCTTTTATTTAAAATAATGGAGTAGTTCAAGTCCTTGTGGAAACGATCTTTTATTCTGTAACCTGCGATGACAATTGGTACGCTTGCCTCTAATCTAACAAGTTTCTGGCGCCGTTGCCGGGGACTTGAGTCACTTACTCAGTTCTTCTAGATTTAATTTTTTAGTTTAGTAGGACTTTTTCTTACTTTCGTTATTTATTTTACTTTGATTTTTGTATAAATTTTCTTTTATTATATTTTAACCTTGGTGCTTATGGAATATTGTAGTTTGTTCTTTTTCCTTTATGCAAGGTAAGTTCTCTGCAGAGAAATCTTTATTTGATCCAGAAATTACCAAGACAGAAAGGAAAAATAGGAAGAAAAAGAAACAAGAATCCAATAAGCCACCGGGTGAAACTTCGTCTATCGATTCTCCTTCACCAAACAAGCCACTTGTACGTGATAATATGGCTAATCAAGGGGGAGAAGGAAATAGACCACCAAGGAGGACTCTTGGTGACTATGCTTACCGACAAGGACCAAAACATTACAACAACATAGTCATTCCTCCTTTCAACAATAAAATTGTGGAACTGAAGCCAGCACTACTCAATCTAATTGGCTCACATCCCTTTGCTAGAATGGATCATGAGGATCCATACACACAATTATCTACGTTCATGGAGCTATGTAGTACCATGGGAGCTTCTGAAGAAGATGCTGAAGCTGTTTACCTCAGAGCTTTCTCATTTTCTTTGACAGGTAAAGCAAAGACTTGGCTTCAATCCCAACCAAACAAAAGTCTCAGCACTTGAGAAGAATTGGAGGAAAATTTTATTACTAGATTCTTTCCTCCATCTAGATTTATTAGTACAAAATCAGCGATTGCTACTTTTTCCCAAGGAGTAGATGAACCTCTCTGTGAGACATGGGAGAGATTCAAATCATTATTGTGGAGGAGCCCAAATCACAATTTTGATGATGCTGCACAATTACATATTTTCTAGTGGTTTGAGACCTCAGACAAAAATGATTCTTGATGCCTCAGCTGGAGGTACTATGATGTCAAAGAGCCCGGTGGAAGCAATTGTAATCATTGATTCCATAGCAGTCAGTAATTACCAATCTCACCATGATAGATCTCCAATACAGAGGAAAGGTATAATGGACCTGGATACTCAAAATGCCATCTTAAATTAGAATAAATTGTTAACTCAACAAACAGAGGCCTTAACAAAGTAAATAGGCCAACTTCCTCAACAATTTCATCATGGAGGATCACAGAAAACACACACAGAAACCGAATTCAATTATCTAATGATGAAACTAAAACTAAAATATATGATCCTTTCCTGAACGGACGCTTTCGTGGACAAATCCAAAATGAGATGGTGTGATCTGATCTCTCAATTGTGGGTTTCCCCGTTCGAGGACCCCCTTGCCTTTGTCTTTCCTTTCGACCTCATCAAGTTCAACAAATTCTAAGATGTGATTTTTGTGGCGGAGAACATCAAAATGGCCACTGTCCAGCACCTAGTGATTGTCAACCAGAAGAGGAGGCTCATTATTTGCAAAATCAAACCAGACCTCAACAGAATTATCAAGGAAATTACCAAGGCTATCGAGGTGGTCCAGGTTCAAATCAACTGTATTGTTGGAGACAAAATAATAATGCATATACTACTCCCACTAACCCTTCTTTTGCAGGTCCCACCAACAACTCATATACAGGTCCTTCTAATAATTCTTATACAGGTCCTTCAAATAGGGGTCCTCAACAACAAGCTCACCTGATAGATTGTCAAAAAATGGAAGACACTCTAACTCAGTTTATGTAGATGTCCATCACCAATAAAAGAATATTGATGCTTCCACAAAAAATCTTGAAGTTCAGGTAGGACAACTCGCAAAAAGAATCTTTGAGCATAAAGGAGGATCTTTCTCAGCAAACACACAAGTCAACCTAAAGGAAAAATGCAAGTTGATCACCAAAGGAGGGCGACTATGGTTGGTTTGAAGGATGATGATGAAAAAAGAAAAATGAAGGAGTTGTAGAAAAAAATGATGATGAAGAGAAAGGAGTTGACAAAGAAAATGAGAAAAATAATGAAGTGGTGACAAAAGAAAAAATTGAAGAGAACGTAATAAATGAAAAGGAGAAGCAGAAAACAAATGATAAAGGCAAAGTTGTGCTAACTCCTCCACTGGTTCAGCATATGCCTTATCCACATGCTCCATCAAGGAAAGCAAAGGAAAGGCAGGACAAGCGCTTCTTAGATATTTTCAAATAGCTATAGATTAACATTCCTTTCTCTAAAGCATTGGAGTAGATGCCAACATATGTCAAATTCATGAAGGATCTACTTACAAAGAAGAAAAGATACATGGATGATGAAACAATAGAGTTGGATGCAGGTTGTAGTGCAATTATCCAAAAGACCATTCCAGAAAAATCCATAGATCCCGGTAGTTTAACAATTCCTGTGACTATTGGGAGATTATCAGTGGGAAAGGCACTTCTTGATTTAGGTGCAAGCATCAACCTCATTCCATTGTCCATAGTCAAGCGGATAGGAGAAGTAGAAATCAAACCAACAAGGATGACTCTGCAGTTAGCTGACAAAATTATTAAGCATCCTTATGGCATCATTGAAGATGTACTGGTGAAAGTTGACAAATTCTTCTTTCCAGTCGAATTTGTAGTGATGGATATGGAGGAGGACAGTGAAATTCCATTGATTCTTGGCAGACCTTTCATGAAGACTGCTAAGGTCTTGATTGATGTTGATGAAGGAAAACTCACTGTGAGGTTGCAAGATGATGAGGTGTAGTTTAATGTTCTGGAAGCATCCTAATGATAAAAAGGAGTGTTTCAGAATAGATGTCTTGGACGAAGTGATTGTTGATCCTAAAAGGTTGACTCAAAGAGAAGATGGTGTAGAAAAAGTATTAGCTGAAGCAATTGAAGACAAAAGTGAATGTGAGGATAAAGAGAGTTCAGATTGTCTTCAACAGCTGAATTCTTGCAAAGAAATTTCTTATCATCAATCCCTCTTTGAAGAATTAAATGAAGATAAGCAAAAAGAGGAATCAAAGCTGGAATTAAAGGTATTACCTTCACATTTAAAATATGTTTTTCTCGCAAGTGATTCCCAGAAACTAGCGATCATTAATGCAAATCTTTCTGAAGACGAAGAAAAGAAATTGATAAAAGTTTTGCAAGAAAAGAAAGACGCCATTGGCTGGACCTTATCATACCTAACAGGTATTAGTCCTTCTTATTGCATGCATAGAATTTTAATGGAAGAAGATTATAAACCTGTAGCTCAGCCACAGAGACATCTCAATCCAACCATGAAAGAAGTTGTTAGAAAGGAAGTAGTTAAGCTACTTGAAGCTAGAATGATATATCATATTTCGGATAGTCAGTGGGTAAGCCCTGTACAGGTAGTACCCAAGAAAGGCGGTATAACTGTTGTTAAAAATGATAAAAATGAGCTTATTCCAACTCGTACTATTATAGGTTGGAGAATGTGTATTGATTATAGGAAGCTCAATAAAGCCACCAGAAAGGATCATTTTCCATTACCTTTCATGGATCAAATGTTGGAGAGACTAGCAGGTCATAAATTTTATTGTTTTCTTGATGGTTATTCAGGATATAATCAAATTAATATTAATCCTGAAGACCAAGAGAAAACAACTTTTAATTGTCCCTTCGATGTCTTTGCTTACAGGAAAATGCCTTTTGGTCTTTATAATGCACCTGCTACATTTCAGCAATGCATGCTTGATATCATTTCCGATCTTGTTGAAAAAAATATTAAAGTATTCATGGATGATTTTTCTGTTTTTGGTTCTTCTTTTGATCTATGTTTGTCTAACCTGGATACTATTTTGAAACGATGTATGGAAACAAATCTTGTGCTCAATTGGGAGAAATGCCACTTTATGGTAACTGAAGGTATTGTATTAGGTCACAAGATCTCTGTTCATGGCATTGAGGTTGACAAAGCCAAGGTGGACGTCATTGAAAAATTGCCTCCACCAACAAATGTCAAAGGCATTAGAAGCTTTCTGGGACATGCTAGATTTTACAGGCGGTTCATCAATGATGACTACCAAGACATGAATGCTTGGCTTGGATCGTTTCCGGATTGCAAGCTTCAAGACTCCATGAATTGTGGTTTAAAACTCAAATAGAAAAATGGAGAAGATTAAGGAATGATTAAGAATGACACCACGATCCACAACAGAACGATAAGTTGGAAGAGGATTCGCCACAAAGGAAAGCTTCCTTGATAAGAATTGATTTGGTTTCAATCAAGAACCAACAAGAGACTAAGCTCTCAATTCAAGCAAATGCTTAATTTCTATTAATCAAAGTTCACCAAAAATAGAAAAGTCTCGGTACTTATATAGCTAGGCCTCTAATAAACACCTAAAAAATGTAAGTTTAGGCCTATTTGCAGAAATATCAAAGCCCATTACAAAACTAATAAAATTATATAGAAGCACTACGATTTTAACAAAAAATAATCGATTAATACGACCTGTAATCGATTAAAACACAACGTTCCAGCGTTGTGTAATCAATTACAGAAAGATGGTAATCGATTACCACAAAGTGTTCCAGTGCTGTGTGATTGATTGCAGGAAAATGGTAATCAATTACAACAAAGTGTTCCAGTGCTGTGTAATCGATTACATAAGGAATTAAGGATGGTAATTGATTACAACAGAAGAACTTGCTTATTACAACAGACAAGACTTCTTTTGTGTTTGCACTAAGTTGGTGTGCTTTTTCATGCTTGTCTACCGGATACAAGTTAGTTTTGATGTGGTCTTGAAGAAGCTTGGCTTTGGACCTTGTCATTGGATCCTTCAATTCATGGAGTGCTTCTAGAACTTCATGATCCTTGGATAGTCCTCTATCAATCAAGGATTTTTCTAAGATTGCCAAACCATTAAGCAATCTCTTAAATAAAGTTCCATTTCATTTTGATGATTCCTGTTTAAAAGCTTTTGACACACTTTGAAACAAAAATTGATTTCTGCACCCATAATCAATGCACCAAATTGGACACTTGATTTTGAAATAATGTGAGATGCAAGTGATTATGCTGTAGGAGCAGTTTTGGGTCAAAGGAAAAATAAAGTTTTCCATGTTATACATTATGCAAGCAAAGTTTTAAATGAAGCTCAAATTAATTACTTGCAGTAGTGTATGCTTTGGAAAACTTTAGATCTTATTTGATAGGATCTAAGGTTGTGGTTTATACTAATTATGCTGCTATAAAATATTTGCTAGCCAAAGCTAATTCTAAACCTAGACTTATTTGTTGGATTCTACTCTTACAGGAAGTTGATCTAGAAATCAAGGATAAGAAAGGGAATGAAAATCATGTAGCTGATCATCTTTCCAGACATACCAGTGATGAAGTAACCACACAATGTAACACCCCAATATTTTGTACCTTGAATTAAAGTTTTAAATGGTTAGGAATTATATTTGTTAATAATAAGATATTTAGGAAGTTACGAAAAATATTTAGAGACAAGGATTGATTTTAGCTAATCAAGTTATGAGAAATTTTTTTTTTTTAGTCGAATAAAATTAACCTTGGGAGTTTTCTTGTAATTTTAGGGTTAA
>PYAF01006036.1:69745-85473 GCA_007407185.1 Glycine tomentella | reverse complement strand
AGTGCGAAGCGATTTCTCAGAGGAAAAGCTCAGAGAGCTTGAGATTGGCGAAGACCCACGGCGTATAAAGGACACAGAAGCTCGAGGAAGCTGTCCTGAGGCCTTTAGAGTCGCCACTGAGGTAAGAAACACAAGTTTCTCCGTTTGATTTTGAATCTGAGGGGTTTCATGAATAGTGACCCGTTTGTGCTGGGGCTAGAATTAGCTCAAGGTCCAGTTGAGAGATGTGTTCAGAGCGATGAATAGATGAAGGATTAGCTTTCAGTTTCTGTTTTTGATAACTTTGAATTTTAGCTCTGTGGCTTGTATGTGTGGCTTTATGACAAGGTCACTTGTGATTCTCAAGCCAAGCCAGAGCTTGTTCATGTTGGTTTTGAGCCTGAGAGGCTGGTGGAATGGTGTCTGGGCTGAGGTTTAGCTCGCTCCAATGATGATGATTGATGGCTATAAGACTGATGAGCTTAGGCCATGCTTGTATTGTATTGAGTCTGAGATGACTCAGATAGCTAGTAATTAGCCTTGATGGACCTTGTGTGGTCTGAGAGCAGCCTGGTATGGGCTGAGTTTGTTTATACCCTAGGATAGGGGATTTATGTTATATTATGATATGTTCTGTGCTTGATGCCTGATGGCTGGTTTTGATATGATATTGCATGTGCCTTGATTAGGCCTTGAGTTTGATACTGTTGGTGGCGGGAGCCACAGACCAGGGAAAGAACTGCAGAGCGAGGCTTTGCCAGGTAAGTTCAGTGTCCCTGGGGATTATTTCCCATCTGGTTTGCATACCACACTTCGGGGGAAGTGGTGGTTATTCCATACTGCATGCATTGGTAGTTTGCATCCTCATAATGATATGATTGTGCATCTATGCTTGTGATTCTGTGCTATGACTGTGGTTAGATCTGTTGGCCAACGGATAGATATGGACCTCCCTAGGAGATGGTTTCCTCCTAGTTGGTTTGCTCACGGGTGATGATGATCCCTTAAGACCAAGAGATAGGTGTGTCTCGTCGCGGTTGAAGCCTATTCTCGGAGGTACCATATATGTGCATCCGTGCTAAGGGTAGCACCCAATGGGATGACACATGTGTGAGTGTCGGTCTCACACTGAGGATGGATGCTGATGATGATGCATCCTGGCGTTGATGATGATACGCCATTGCTTGACTTGTTTGGATGTTTGATATGTTGTTATGAGGACCTGATATGTTAGGCCGGTGGGCCATTTGTGTGTATGCCTAATGTATGTGTTATGGAAGTGGGCCAGGGTGGAGGAAAGTCCTCCAAGGACCCTGAGCTTACTGAGATGTGTATCTCACCCCGTGTGGGGCTTATGATTTCAGGTGATTCTTCTAGGAGAGAAGAATAGATGCAGGGCAGGAGGCCCTAGAGATGACATGCTGCTGAATGGGAAGCAGCAAGGAGAGCTGCGAGCTCTTTTTGGCTTTGTTTTTGTTTTGTTCCCTTGATAGGGATGGGGTGTATATACCCTATGACGTGTATAGTTCTGTATACCCCTGTGAGGGCTGATGTTATTTTGGATCACCATGACATGGTGAAGACCTGATGTATATTTGATGAACAGAACTATTGATGTATATTATATGATTCTCCTGAGCTTATATTGGATGTTTTTCAATTATCTGCCTATCTAAATAAGCAATCTGTCTATATGTGTATTGTATGAGATAAACTGGATCAGTAGGGGTATGATATGGTTTTGTATGAGATAAACTGGATCTGTTGGGTTTCCATACATAATGAATCAGGAAAATAGATCCTGTGCTTCCGCTAAGTTTTAAATGAATGTTTTAAGCGCTAACTGATATCATAATGATAACGCACCGGAGGCCTACGGGGTGTTACACACTGCGTTGGAGAAAAAGAAGTTATTATACTGCATACATTAATTAAATTCTTTTGTACATTTTTACTTACCCATTCAAGTACGGTGCAAGGTAGACATCTTTCTGTGAACTCTGAATCCATTTCTTGACATAGTCCTCGAATTCAAATTGAGATTCCCCAAATCTCTGTATAGACTGTGGCTCGATGAATCTATACACATCGGGATGATCCGATTGCAGACATAAGTCATTCATATGCCTATTGTTTTATAAATAAAGTCAATTATGCATGAATATAAAACGATGAGTTATGTAACGGTAGCCAATTCAAAGTGACTCACAATCTAGAACGGAGATGTTCAGGCATTGACCACCATGGATGATCTTAGAAATATCCTCATGCTTATGTACAACGGGAAATTGTGATAATTCACCCCTAACAAAGTAGGGTCCTATAATAACCATGATTTAAAAAAAAATGTTACCGACAGAATTAGCGACGGAAATGGTCCTGGCGCGATGGGCGTGAGATTGGCGCGGTTGGCGCCACATATACTGCCAGTTGGCTCCAGTAGCGCCAGATATACTGGAAGTTGGCGCCAGTAGTGCCAGATTGGCGCGGTTAGCTTTTTCTTCGTTTTCTGGCCCAAAAATCGTATTTCTCCCTCCCTCTACGCTTTCTGCCATTAATGAGTTGGAAAGCTTCATCATATCTTCTCCATTCTTGACCAAAACACCTCACACCCAACATGAAACTTGTAGGAAATCATCCTATGAGCTAGAATCCTTCATCACTTTTCTCTAAAAACCATCAATCGGAGAAATCCAGTTCACTAGGGAATTTCTCAAAATTGAGTTTTGGAAGGGAAAGAAGGCGATTCAAGGACGCTAAAGAGAAGTGATCCTCTAGCATTCCTTGACTGTTTAGAGGTAAGAAACTCAAGTTTTACCGATTGATTTGTGAAATTATTCTTGGGATGAATAGTGACCCATTTGTGTTAAGGCTGGAATTAGGCTTGGGTCCTTTAGAAAAGTATGCTCAGGAGGTTGTTCTGATAAAGATTAAACTTTGAAACATGACTTTTAATGAAGTTTGATTTTGACTTTGAAGTATATGTATCAGTTGGAAGAATGTTGATTAAATGGAGGGTATTATGATAAATATGAGCCTAAATGTTTTTACAAAAGTTGTTCAGAAGGCTAAATAAACGGTGAAAACGTGTTGGAATAACTGTTTCAGTCAAGTTGGATAGTAGTTGAATTGGCTTATGCAGGGTCTTAGAGCGACTCTAGTACCTTTATTAGGTCGAGATAGATCCTAGTGAGGATCTGTTAGTCACCAGTTAAGTGACTAGCCTTAGAGACTTGAGATAGAGTAATAAAGGGTTATATGTAAAAGAATAATGTTTCTGTTCCTTTTAACGGTTGAGAACCGTTATTTGATTGATTCTGGTATGCCTTTGTGTAAGACGTGATACAGAAGTTACTGGTGAGTGTGACCACGAGGCCAGGAGAGCCAGTGTAGCACTCAGAGCAGGTAAGCTCTTTGTTCTTGGAAGTGTTTCCATTGTCTGCGTTCCACCTCGAGAGAGTAATGATTATTGTATGTCATGATACATGTATATTGAAATTGTGTGTTACTGCTTTTATTGAAAACATGTATATTACATACACCAGTGATAGTGTGGTGTGATTGATGAGATTCTCTGGCCAGTAGAATGGACTAAATATGGACTTCCCTTAGAGTCAGAGTTACGTGGAACAACTCTAAGTGGTCAATATAAATATATGTAATAAAACCTGAGAGGAATGTACCCGTCGTGGATGATCTTCTCTCGGAAGTGCCCTATATGTCCGAGTAAGTCCTCGGAGAATGTGTCCGTTGCGAATGATCTTTCTCAGGTAATATGTTATATCTATATGTGTATGTTGTATATGTGTTATTATATACATGTGATATGTTCTGAGAGCCGTGATGGCTGGATTGTATATGATGTCAATTTTAATATTATATGCCATGGAAGTGAACCAGGGGGAGGAAAGACCTCCAAGGACCCTGAGTTTATTGAGATTGTTATCTCACCCCTGTTGGGGATTACATGTTTTGCAGGTGATGCTCAGGGAGCGAGGGTGTATCCCAGGGCAAGAGGCGTAGGGATAGATTCTATGTGAACCTTAGACATAGATTTTGAGAGCTTGTTGGCTCATTTATTTTGATTATGCCTGTTATTTTGTATCCTGAGGGGAGTATGTATAGTTTGATACATATATATTGTATATTATGAGAATTCACCATATATTATGTACTATGGGTGTGGTTAATGACGTGAGATAACGTCATTTTGTTTATTGCTTCTGAGTTAATTATCTTTGATAATTACTGCGCTTAATGGCCATAGTTGAATGTTAATGAACCAGATGCATACGAGTCGTTACAGGTCCCATGGCACCTGCATGGGTCTGAGGAAAAGATCGGGGATGGTCAATGCGATCTAGTACAAGGGACCGGCAACATGATCCAGCTTGTTTATAGGTTTCGCCAGTCCCTCAGGTCCCTGTTTAGCCTACACAGTTAACAAACACAATTAGGTAAACGACCGTCTTAACTTTATATCAGACAAATAATTCTTAAATGAAGAAACAAGGCAAAAATGAAATACCTTATCCACAATAGGCTGTACAAGATGTGTCGGCCAAGCAAGGAAGGTGTTAAGGGCCTGTCCCACTAACTGAACCTCGTCAGTGGGTACAGGGATGCGAGCATCAGCAATTCGAACTTCCTCAACACTCACCTTGACCTGATCATTGGTAAGAGGGACACTGTACACGGTTGTCAACCCCTCATAAACTCTTCCAAGGGCAACCAGGCGGGGAGGATTGTCATCGACATACAACCCACACCTGTCAGATGCACCCATGTTTGGGTCATTTCCCGAGGGATCTACACAGCTTCCCTTGGTGCTAACACGGGCACCAAAAGGACATAACTGAACCTCTGGAGGCGGCATGACACCTTGAGACTGCATCTAGGACTGGAGGTGGCTGAAGGACATCATTATTTGCTGTGTAACTCTTTCAGTGATCGACTGCTCCAGCTCGTCCTTGATGTTGTCTTTTAGTCGATCCAAGTCTTCAGGTGCCATAGACTTCTTGCGAGAGGTTGATGTAGCCGGTCCGAAGTAGTGTGTGATGGTGACACCAGCTTCAGCAGCCCGGACACGGCCAGGATGCTCTGGTCATCCAATGGCAGTAATCAGGACGTCCTGACGTCCACTAGCAACAAAGCTACCCTGTGTGGATTGCTCATCCAGGGAATATTGCAATCAAAATAACCAGAACATTATTGTTGTCATTTGTTAGGCAAAAATACATTAATTAATAGTTGAACCATCCTTTGACTTACAATCCTCTTTGCAATCTCACGTGCCGCCTCAAATGTCATTTGTCCGGTTTTTTTGGTGCGAGCCAGCTTCCACTTCACGTGTCGCCCAACAGGGGACGGAGGATGCAGGATGGTCTCCGTGCTGTCACCTTCAGCTGCTTCCTCCAATCGTTTCTTTTGTTTTTCCTCTATCAACCTCTTTTCTAAAAGGTCGTAACCCCCCGCGAGACAACACGTGAGGGGTAGTGTTAAGCTTCTGGATGGCCTAGGCCTTCTTTCTAACATCCTGTAAGAATTACACATATAAGGTTATTTAAAATTGCGCTTGTGTGACTTCATAATTATGATTGTAAAACAATGCAACTCAGCTTATCTCCCACGAAGCTGCTCTATGTGTCTCACAGAATTGGTGTCACTTCTCCTTATTGATGCCGTATTTCTCACAGACAATGTCGGCATCAAAGTCCTTGCCCTGTGCCAGAGTCTATTTAGAAGTCAGGTCTGACTTAAACTGCCTCCATCGCTCTCCGACTGTTTGTAGAATTTTCTTCTTTGTCCGTTGGTCGGACACTTCATGAATATCAAATTCAGCCTGCGATACAAAAAACAAGTTTAACAGTTAAAATAACATTTAATTTGTATTACTTCAAACAATGACGTTGGATATAAAATGTTGGATACAGGGGGAGCATCATGAAGAATGGAAGAATTTGATTCAAGTTTGGTTTTGAGTTTTCAACATCCTTGGATGCCTTGAAGTTGTAATCGATTCAAGTGCAACAGAAAGGTTAATCTGGTGATCCATGGTTTGCATTCATTCATTCATTCATTTAAATAAATGGTTTTCAAATAAAGTAACAAAGATTTAATAATTTGATTAAGGTTTTATCTAAGTGAAAAAGTTTTTGGAAAAATGCTAAGTTTCACTGCATTAATCGATTACTTAAGGTTTTAATCGATTAATATGTTCTTCAAGCTATCTGGAAAATATTTTATGAACATTGTAATCGATTATCCATCGAAATAATCGATTATTTGACCTTTGCTTTTGACAAAATTGATATGTTAATGAAATTAATCGATTACTTAAGGATTGTAATCGATTACATAGTTAATCATGTTTTTAAGCCTTGCTGTGATAGTCGATTACCACAGATTGTAATTGATTACTTAGGCTATATATGAAAAATCACTTTGCTAATTTAATCGATTACCAAGGATTGTAATCGATACACATTCAATTTCAAAACATACGTTTTTTGCTTTAATCGATTACAAAGTATTTTAATCGATTATTAGTGCATTTTGTAACTTTTAAAACTTCTGTTTTAATCGATTACACATCGGGATAATCGATTATTTTGCTCGTTGCAAATCCCATAAACATTCTTGAACGGTTTAATCGATTACATGGTTATTATAATCGATTACATAAGAATAATAATCGATTATTAGGCCTGTTTAATTGATTACAGTTAGTTACAAAATTTGTTATAAATAGGAATGGAGGCTGAGCTTATTTCAGAACTTGATCATTCGTATTTCTGAGTATACACAAGCCTCTCAAGCAATTCCTAAGTGATTTTCTAAGTGTTTTTACTTCTTGTCTCATTCAAAACATCAATTGGTCTTTGAATGTTTCTTGAGCAAGATTGTTTTCAAGATTAAGGACAAGTATGTTCTGAGTTTGATTTCTTCTCAACTTGATTTGGTAATTCATTTGCATTCATTTATTGGATCATCAGGTTATCTCTTTCCTTAATTGTTCTGTGTAAAATTCGTTCTGAATTTCTATGTAAGATTGCTATTGTAAAGTGGGTTCTTCCTTGTATCTAGAGAAGGGTTCTCTAGTGTAAAGAATAGAGTAGTGTTCTATGGTTCTTTGTCTCTTAGAATCTAATAGTGTTTTAGATTTCTAATCTTTATCTAGGGTTGATAAAGGGAAGATGTTGTAATTGCTTGTAAGAACTGAAATTTTATAATAGTGGAACTCTAACCTAGTGTTGGTTGGAAGAAACTAGATGTAGCTTCAAGTTGTGAAGTGAACCAGTATAAATTGCTTGTGTGTTGATTCTATATCTCTATTCTCATCTAATTCATTAATCTTTAATTCTTTGATTCACATTCATTGTTCAACAAGTTCAATTTTGATCTATTGATTTCTTGGACTGAGACATTTGATTGGGTAAATTGATTTCTTGGTTTTGAAAGTGATAAAGATCCTGAAACTCTGATTTTGATTTGATTTTAAAATACCAAGATTTTAACCAATTTACCCCCTCTTGGTTATTGTGAAGTATTCCTATCATTTTCAATTGGTATCAGAGCTGGTTCTAGAGAGCTATTCAAGATCACTAGTTTTTCTTCAAAAAGAAAAATGAATACCTCACAAATAACCTTCAAGGAAGGTGCTTGTCTAAACAAATCTCCTATGTTTGAAGGGGAACATTTTGGTTTTTGGAAAAATAGAATGAAAATTTTTATTTAATCAAATGACCTAGGTGCTTGGAATGCTACAGAAAAGGGTCCTTTTATTCCAAAGAAAACTATTGCCAATGAAGTGATTCTCAAAGAATGGGATGAGATAACAGATGTTGAACAAAAGGCTGTTCAATATGATTTTAAAGCTAAAAATATGATCACCTCTGCACTTTCCTCTGATGAATTTTTTAGAACAGTGAGATGTACAAGTTCAAAAGAAATGTGGGAGATGCTGGAGATTACTCATGAAGGAACTGAAGAAGTTATAAGATCAAGGAAGCATGCACTGATTCATGAGTATGAGATGTTCAAGATGAACACTAATGAAAACATTTCTCAGCTGTAGACTAGATTCACTCATATTGTCAATCATCTATTGGGTCTTGGGGAGATCTTTGATACTGAAGAATTAAACATCAAGATCTTGAAGTGTAAACAAGGCCTTGACAACCAAAGGTGACAGCAATCAAGGAATCCATAGATCTATCAAAGATGTCCATGGCTGCACTATTTGGTAAGCTACTTGAATATAAGTTTGAAATGTCTCAACTAACTTGTACTGAAGATGCAGAAACTAAAAGCAGAAGCATTGCATTGAAAGCTGCAACTTCAAAAACTGAAAAAGAGGAAGAATCAAGTGATGAGGATGAAGAGGACAACATGAACTTAGTTGTCAGAAAGTTTAGCAAGTTCTTGAGGAAAAACAAGAACAAAAGGTTCACAAAAACCAGCAAGAACAAGAACAACAACAACAACAACAACAACAACAAGATTGACCATTGTTTTGCAAGAAGGTTCTCAAGAAAATAATATAAAGCTGTAACTTGTCACTATTGTATGGAAAGAGGTCATACATCTTACCATTGTTTTGCAAGAAGGTTTTATGTCCCAAATGGGGAGTGCATTTGGATAGAAAAGAAAAAGAAAACAACTAACCCACTTGGACCCAAAAGCAAATGGGTAACTTCTCCCTTGAAGTAATTTGTTTCTTTTGTAGGTATGTCTTAGAGCAAGCTTTTCTCTATGGTATCTTGATAGTGGATGCTCAAGACATATGACCGGTGATATGTCCTTGCTCAAGAATCTTATTTTTAAAGATGGGGGCTATGTCACTTATGGAGATAACAACAAAGGAAAAATCATGGGTGAAGGTAGCATTGGTGATAGCTTGAATATCAAAATCAGCAATGTACTCTATGTTGAGGGCTTGAAGCACAATCTACTTAGCATTAGCCAATTATGTGATAAAGGCTATAAAATCTCCTTCAATCAAAATTGTTGTTTAATTTGTGATGGTAAGAGTGAAGAGGTGATTTACATTGCCAAAAGGAAAGGTAATGTTTACTTGCTTTCTATAGACCATGCATTATTTCACAAAATCACATGCTTGATGAGTAAAATAGATGAAACATGGCTGTGGCATAGGAGAGCTAGTCATATCAATATGCATCATATGAATAAGCTCATTAAGAGGGACTTAGTCATTGGCCTACCAAAACTCAAATTTGAGAAGGACAAACTATGTGATGCATGTCAAAAGGGGAAACAAACCAAAACATCTTTTCAAAGTAAAAATATTGTTTCCACCTCTAGACCACTTGAACTTTTGCACATGGATCTATTTGGTCCTTCAAGAACTATGAGTTTAGGGGGCAATTACTATGGATTGGTCATTGTAGATGATTTCTCTAGATTCACTTGAACTTTGTTTTTGAAATCCAAGAGTGATGCTTTCCATTCTTTTAGAAAACTAGCCAAACTTGTTCAAAATGAAAAAGGATGTAAAATTGTCTCAATTAGAAGTGATCATGGTGGAGAAGTACAAAATGAACATTTTGAAAATTTCTGTGAGGAAAATGGAATCAACCACAATTTTTCAGCTCCAAGAACACCCCAACAAAATGGTGTTGTGGAAAGGAAAAACAGATCACTTGAAGAAGGTGCAAGAACACTTCTAAATGAGACAAATTTACCAAAATATTTTTGGGCTGATGCTGTAAACACTATTTGTTATACTTTAAATAGATTACTCATAAGACCTATTTTGAAGAAAACCCCTTATGAGTTGTATAAAGGAAGAAAGCCCAATGTTTCTCACTTAAGAACTTTTGGCTGTAAATGCTTTGTTTTAAACAATGGAAAGGAATCACTAGGAAAGTTTGATGCAAAGGCTGATGAAGCCATTTTCCTTGGATATTCATTACAAAGCAAGGCATATATAGAGTCTTCAACAAAAGAACCATGTGCATAGAAGAATTTGTTCATGTAATTTGTGATGAATCTAACCCCTCAAAAGAAGAAAAAGCTTGTGATGAAGATGTAGGTCAAATAGAACAAAACATTCAGCTTGAGAAGATGTCAATCAATGAGAAGAATGAATCTAGTGCTGAAGAAGGTCCATCAACTTTAAATCAAAGGCCTAAAGAGTGGAGAACCACAAGAGATCTTTCACTAGATAACATCATTGGTGAAGTACCAAAGGGAGTCTCTACTAGATCTTCTCTTAGAAATTTATGTTGTGATATGGCCTTTGTTTCTCAAATTAAACCAAAAGATATCAATCATGCCTTGAATGATGAACATTGGATGCATGCCATGCATGAAGAATTAAATCAATTTAAAAGAAATGAAGTTTGGGAACTTGTTCCTAGACCTCCATCTATTAAGCCTATTGGTACAAAATGGGTTTTTAGAAACAAGCTGGATGAAAGTGGAATTATAGTCAGAAATAAGGATAGATTGGTTGCTAAAGGTTACAACCAAGAGGAAGGCATTGACTATGATGAAACTTATGCTTCAGTTGCAAGATTGGAAGCTATTAGGCTACTACTTGCATATGCATGCATAATGGGTTTCAAACTTTTTCAAATGGATGTTAAAAGTGCATTTTTGAATGGATACATTGAGGAGGACATATATGTTGAACAACCTCCTGGATTTGCTGATTTCAAACATCTAAACTATGTTTATAAACTTAAAAAGGCACTTTATGGTTTGAAACAAACTCCTAGACAATGGTATGAAAGGTTAAGCAAATTTCTGCTTGAACAATCTTTCACAAAGGCCAATGTTGATAAAACCTTGTTTATCAAAAGGCAAGACAATGATTTCTTATTGGTTCAAATTTATGTTGATGATATTATTTTTGGTTCAACTAATCAAAAACTCTGTAAAGAATTTTCTGCAGCTATGCAAAACGAGTTTGAGATGTCTATGATGGGAGAGTTAACATTCTTTCTAGGACTTTAAGTTAAACAAATGAAGAATGAGACTTTTCTCAATCAATCCAAGTATTGCCTTGAAGTGATCAAGAAGTTTGAAATGGAGAAAAGCAAAGATGCTGCAACTCCTATGGCAACTTCAACTTATCTTGACTCAGATGAAAAAGGAAAGAAAGTGGATGAATCCAAGTATAGAGGAATGATTGGCCCATTACTATACTTGACAGCTAGTAGACCGGATATCATGCTAAGTGTTTGCTTGTGTACAAGATACCAAGCAAATCCAAAAGAGTTTCACCTTACAGCAGTCAAGAGGATCATCAAATATCTCAAGGCAACACCCAAAGTTGGGCTTTGGTATCCTAAAGGTGCATCTATAAACATTATTGGTTATTCAGATTTTGATTTTGCAGGATGTAAACTTGATCGGAAAAGCACTAGTGGAACTTGTCACCTCCTTGGAAGTTCACTTATTTCATGGCATTGCAAGAAACAAGCTTGTGTAGCTTTATCAACTGTAGAAGCTGAATATATTTCAGCTGGTAGTTGCTGCGCACAAAGTCTATGGCTCAAGCGACAATTGCAAGACTATGGAGTTGATCTAAAGGAGATACCATTACTCTGTGATAACCAAGTGCTATAAATATTTCAAAGAATCCTGTTATGCACTCAAGGACCAAACACATTGAGATTAGACATCAGTTTATAAGAGATCATATGCAGAAAGGTAATATCAAGGTAGAATTTATTGATACACATCATCAACTTGCTGATATATTTACAAAACCTTTGCATAAAGATAGATTTTACACTCTTAGAAACATGCTAGGGATCCTTGATGAAAACAACATTAACTAGCTTGTTTGTTACATAAAATTTGTGTGCTATAATCAATGCCAAAGGTTACCTTGTTGATCAAATTTTTAGAAAGTTGTATCATGCATAATGCTATGTTTTTTACTAATCTGACAAAAATAATCGATTATACTACATACATATTAATCGATTAAATTCATTAAAAATTGCTCTCAATATGAAAGCTATGATTAAGTAATCGATTACGTCTACATTGTAATCGATTATCCTTCAATAAATGAGAAATTTTCCTCCAGAAATAATCGATTATTCATCGGAATAATCGATTACCATGTTTAAAACTCAAGTTAGAATTGACTGCTTTGCTGTAATAATCGATTACCACTACATTGTAATCGATTACATTCAAGTTTGCAAAATATTTGTCTGTCTGATATAATTGATTACCACTCGGGATAATCGATTACATAGGGTCTGATGTATGACTGGACTGCTATCCTGATGTAAATAATCGATTAAATGAATCATATAATCGATTACAAGTCATCCTCTACCTCTGGAAGTGTCAAATATAATCGATTACCTTACGGATTAATCGATTACATAGTGTAAATTTTGAAAATTTGTTTTATCTGAAATAATCGATTACAAATGGATTTAATCGATTATTCAAGCTGTTATGTGATTTCTGACAGTTTTTCTGGGTATCTGTAACGCCTAAATCATCATTAACCTCCATTAACAGCTATATTTTTAAAAAATCTGAACGTTTAGTGTTTCATCCTTGCCTCTATATATAGTGATTTTGTGAATCATCTCTCCCTTGCACCAAAAATCATTTCTCTCTTGCTTTCTATTCTCAATATTTCAAGCTTTCCTTATCCTTCATTTCTGATTCAATATGTCTACACCTAAAAGAGTTAGGACTGGGAAAAGAAAAGTTGGTGAATCTTCCTCTAACCCTCAACCCCAACCTCTACCTGATCGTTTGAGTCTTTGGTTCACCAAAGGAGCGGGTAAAATGACTTATCTGCAATATAAAGCCACCAAACCTATCAGCTCACCCAAATATATAAGCCTTGACTAGTTTATCAAGGAAGGATTTGTCTTTCCTGCTCTCTTAGAAACCCAAGGTCTTAGGAGGTTCATGGAAATGAAGGGTACTTACTACCCTGATCTTGTAAGAGTCTTTTTCACGTGTGGAAGAGGCTCTATGGATGGTCAACACTTTAAATCCACTATCAAAGGGGTTGAAATGATCATCACCCCTACATTGTGAGAGTCAATTGCTGGGTTTGTCAATGATGGGGAGAGGAAATTTGAGGAAACCCCAGGGGGCTATAGCAAAATAGGAACTTATAGAGAATCCCTCACTGACCCAAACCAACCCATTAGGAACAAGTTAAGCATTGGTCCTATGGCACCAGAAAATAGACTCCTTCACTATCTCATCACTTATGTCTTAACCCCAAGGGCAACCAACCATGCCCAAGCGACAGATGAGGACCTACAATTAATGTATGGTCTCACAAATTCCATTCCTATGAACTGTGTGCTTATTTTTCAAGAAATAATGATGAAAGCCAAGAGACTTGTCAACTATCCCTTTTCATATCCTGTTCTAATCTCAAGATTCATTGATCACTTTGGGATTGATGTCTCTAATGAAGTGGTGGACAACACCAATTCTTCCAACAGCCTTATTCAAAAGAAGCATATGTCCAAGCTTGGAGGACTACACAAGACTCCTGATGGATGGATGATGGGTGGACAGCATCCCCAAGTGCCTCAACAACAAGAACCATTTGTGGTTGATAGTGAAGAACCTGTAGTTGATTCTACAAGTGAGGGAGACACCTCTCAACAGCCTCTTCACTCCCACTTTGAATCCCTTATGTTGGCCAAAATGGATGGGCTTCTGCAGATGCATCATGACTTTAAAGCAGAAGTCCAGGGCTCATTTAGGGAGATTAATGAAAGGCTGGATTACATTGAGGCCACTCTTAGGATGGATGAAGAATCTGTAGATTTTAAAGCCTTAGTTATTTCTGTTTTAGTGTACTCTGTTTTTATTTCAATTTTAAGCCTTATGATGTACTTCTTATTCAAATATTAATACAATATTATGCTTCTGTTCATTATTAATCCGTTGTGCCTTGCATTTTTGCCTTTAAAAAGCCAAATAGTGGGAGAAAAAATTGAATTTAAGCATGCTCTGCATATTACTCTGTTTGCCCCTATTTTTTGGCTGAAAAATTGAACTGCATGAATTGAAATTTTTAGGGGGAGTTAGTGGTTCAAATTGATTGCATTATGTAACTATATTGTATGTATGAATGCTAAGGCAAAAATAGATATTTTTAACACTTGTTCTTGAAAAGGAATTTTAATTTTGTTTTCAGGTGTTGAGAAAGCTCAGTAAAATGATATGAAGTCTCTTCATTTAATCACAAGACTCAATGCTGTTCAATTTCAAATTTGGCATGTTTAAAGCCAAAAAGGGGGAGATTGTTGATTTGAGGGGGAGTTACTTGAAGCATAAAGAGATTTTGAAGACAAAGAAGTGTTTTGGACTTTCAACATGATTGAAGCATTGAAGAAAAACTTGTGATCAAATGTAAAAGGAAAGAAGTTTTCTGATGATTCAAGTCATTGCATTCATATCATTCATAAGCTTAAGATTTAAATCACAAGGGATTAGGAAATTATTTTGAATCTTGAAATAAACTGAGTGTTTTTTTGGAAAAATAGCATTTCACTAGTTTAATCGATTAATATAAGTAAAGAATCGATTATTTTGTTCTTGATGCTTTCTGGAAAATTCTCAAGAACAGTTTAATCGATTATTTTAACTTAAAATAAATATAATCTGCCTTAGTGACCTTTTTAATCGATTACTACTAATCTGTAATCGATTACATAACTCATACATATTATATCATCACTCTGGCTTAATCGATTACCAATTATTGTAATCGATTATTTAGTTCAAAGCATGTTTTTCATAATGACCGGCTTTAATCGATTACCAATTATTTTAATCGATTACATAGTACAAACATATTTTATACATTGTCGGGTTTAATCGATTACACGTCGGGATAATTGATTAAATTGCTCGTTGTAGTTACCCAGAATCCTTATGAACACTTTAATCGATTACAGGAGCGTGTGTAATTGATTACATATGCTAAATAATCGATTGCAGGAGCGCATTTAATCGATTACAAGCGGTTACAAAAATTATTATAAATAGATCCAATGCTCAGCTGATTTCAGAACTTGAGTAATTCATATTCTGAGCGTTCTAAAGGTTTCTAAACATTCTCTAAGTGATTTTTCTGGGTTCATTGAGTTCTTGCTTCCATAAAACACATATGGGTCTTTGAGGGATGAGTGAAGCAAGATTTTCTCTTTTCAAAGTTTAAGGAAAGCCATGTTCTGAGTATGTTATTTGTATTCAACCTGGTAAATTCATTTTAATGCATATCATCTTTGGATCATCAGGTGATTTCTTTCCTTACTCTTTGAGTTTGTAATACTCTTTTGAATTTTGTATTTCCTTGTCTATTGTAAATGAGTTTCTTGCATGAAAACTAGAGATAGTGTTTCTCTAAGGGAAGCTGAGTAGTGTTCTCAGTTTGGGTTTGGTATCTAAGGGTCTAATAGTGTTTTAGACTTCTGAACTTTATCTAAGGTTGATAAAGAGAGGCTTGTATTTTCTTTTAAGAATATTATTTGCAATAGTGGAACTCTACTCTAGTGTTGAGTAGAAAAAAACAGGATGTAGCTTCATAGTGTTTGAAGTGAACCAGTATAATTCCTTGTGTGTTTATCTAATTCTGCATATTTGATTGTTTTATGTGAATTCTTGTTAACTACTTGATTCTTGAAGCATTACATCTCTTGGGTAGATCTTTGGATAAAGGTTCTTGGTTACTAAAGTGATAAAGATCCAAAAAGGGAAAAACTCTGATTTTA
>PYAF01006036.1:34758-60092 GCA_007407185.1 Glycine tomentella | reverse complement strand
TCATGTGGCGGATCTTTTCTTTAAAGAAGTAGTGCGTCTTCATGGATTACCTAGGAGTATTGTGTCGGATAGGGATTCCAAGTTTTTGAGTCATTTTTGGAAAACCTTGTGGGGGAAACTTGGAACCAAGCTTCTTTTCTCCACCACTTGTCATCCTCAAACCGATGGGCAAACTGAGGTGGTCAATAGAACACTCTCATAACTCCTACGGTGCTTCATCAAAGGTAATTTGAAAACTTGGGAAGAATGGTTACCCCATGTTGAATTTTCTTATAATAGGGTAACCAACTCTACCACTTCTTTTTCTCCTTTTGAGGTTGTTTATGGTTTTAATCCTTTATCTCCTCTTGATTTAATTCCCTTGCCTAATGATTCTTCAATTTTGAGTATGGATGGGCTTTCTAGAGCCACTTTTGTTAAGGATCTCCATGAAAAGGTGCGGAATCAAATTGATAAGAAGGTGGAACAATATTCTCGACACGCTAACAAAGGGAAAAAGGCTATGGTACTTGAACCCGATGATTAGGTTTGGTTGCATCTAAGGAAGGATAGGTTTCCTTCCCAAAGGAAATCTAAACTCCAACCTAGGGGTGATGGACCTTTCAAGATCCTTGAGAGGATTAATGACAATACCTACAAGATAGACTTGCCAAGTGAGTATGGAGTGACTTCTACTTTTAATGTCACTGATCTTTCTCCTTGTGATGTAGGTGTTTTGAATGCAAATCCGAGGACGGATTCTTTTCAAGAAGGAGGGGATGATAGAGGACTATCTAAGGATCATGATGATGGAGGTCCATTACAAGCCAAAGGTCTAGAAGGAGAACTTGAAGCACTTCCTTTGGTGAGCTTTGAAGGACCCATGACAAGATCTAGAACTCAAGCCCTTCAAGACCACATCAAAAATGCCTTATATCTTGTGGACAAGCATGAAGAGGCACACCAAATTCAATGAAAACACATCAAAAAAGTCTTGTCTGTTGTAATAAGCGTTTGCTGTCTGTTTTAATCAATTAAATGTGTCTGTAATCGATTAAAATGCAAATGTTGTCTGTCTGTCTGTTTTAATCGATTATTTTGTTGCTGTAATCGATTACGACGTTGCTGTAATCGATTACACAGTGCAGAACATTCTGTTTTAATCGATTACACTTCGTTTTAATAGATTATTTTCATTTAAAATGGTACTGCAACTTTCCTTTTGCTATTTTCATGTAATGGGCTTTGATATTTCCGTAAATAGGCCTAAACCTACGTTTTTAGGGGTTTATTAGAGGTCTAGCCCTACAAATACTCAGACTTTGCTACTTTTGGTTAACTTTTGATTAATGAAATTGAGCTTTTGCTTAAATTGAGAGCTTAGCCTCTTGTTGGTTCTTGATTGAGACCAAATTGATTCTTATCAAGGGAGCTTTCCTATGTGGCAAATCCTCCTCTGACTTATCGTTCCGATTAGGAATCGTGGCGTCCTTCTAAATCATTCCTTAATCTTCTCCATTTTTCTATTTGAATTTGAAACCCTAATTCATGGAGTCTTGAAGATTACATTCCGGAAACGATCCAAGCCAAGCATTCATGTCTTGGTGGTCATCAGTACTTAAACTGCCTTAGGGATTCATTCTGTCACTGGCATGTGCAAGCATGAGATTTCTTGGTCTTCCTCGAATTCTGGTTACAAACGGTCAATTTTCTTCCATTGGGAGGAATCAGCTGGATGGCGGAGCATTCCATCACAGTTTCTTCCATCTGCATGCCATGTAAGGTCTTTTGCATCATCTTCATTAGCAAATAGACGCTTAAACCTTGGAATGATCGGAAGATACCACAACACCTTCGCGGGAGGCCCTTTCTTTGTGCTCTCATCATTGCTACAATCGTCATCGTCCTTCACTTTGTACCGTGATACCCCACACGTGGGGCATTTACGCATTTCTTCAAATTCATTCCTGTACAATATGCAATCATTAGGATAGGCATGAATTTTCTTATACTTCATACCCACCGGACAAAGTATCTTCTTCACTTGATAGTAACTTGTTGGAAACATGTTTTCATTTGGAAGCATCTCCTGAACTACCTGAAGTAGTGAACTGAAGCTTTTGTCACTCCACCTATATCTGGCCTTCACATTAACCAGATTTAACATCACTGACAACAGTGTCAATGACTCTTTGCACCCCAGATACAACTGCTTCTTCGAATCACTTTTCAACGTATCATACATAGGGGCATGTGCTTCCTGAAAAGACTCATGTCCCATATCACGAACCGTATCCTCTAATCGATCTTCGATGTCAACATCTAGTTGTTGAGTTTGCAAGACCCTCTGCGTGTCTGTCAATTCACCATGCCATATCCATGTGGTATAAGTCTTCTTAATCCCATCGCAACAAAAGATGCTCCCGTATGTCGTCCAGTGCCTGGTGTCTTCCATTCAAACAACTGATACAGGGACATAAATATTTTCCATCCCCATTCGGTCGACCTTTTTCGGAGGAAAATTGCAAGAAATGTTCAACGCCTTCCTCATACTCAACCGTGATGCAACTGGCATTCATCCAACTTCGATCCATCTAATTAATAACTCTGTGATACTCACAAAGTTATTCCATGCATGAAAACCTCAATTTTTATAGTATATTCATATGTATAGGTTGAGTCTCTTATCTTAAATTTGACGAAATTTCGGCAGCATTTCGCTTTGATCTCCGAGTACACGACATGAAAGCGGTGACATGAGTTCCACCACAATCAAGTATGCACCCAGAGAACAAAGTGAAATGCATAGTACTAAATTTCATCAAATTTAAGAAAAGAATTACAACCTACACACATGAATATACTAAAAAAATATGAGTCTTCCCAAACTGTCCAAATGGACAATTCAAGAATCAATACAATGATTAATCCAAACTGTCTGGAAGAGTCATTGTAATGAATCTCAAACCGGAAACTAAGGTTCACTCATCATGAACATTAATTGTATAGAAAAGGCAAGATTCATACTTGACATACAAAATATTTTAAGTCTACATATCACACGCTCATTCATTCAGTCCAAATTCACATTTTAGGTCCAATGCATGTTGAGTTTTTAGCAAAAATCTAAAACAAACATACTTGTTTAGTACATAAAGTCCCAAGCTAAAGATCATTGATTGGGTGTTCACCTAGGATTGCAGAGACTAAAGCAGAAACTATGGTTGGTTTGGGGCAGAGGGAGACTATGCGAAGAGAGAGTGCATGGTCCTGTAGGAAAGTTGCGTTGCATGTTAAAATCAATGGCCTTTTTGATTCACTTACATAACAAGTGCCACTGATGCATGTTTAGTGGAGATTATAACAAGTGAATCTTTCATGATCAAGTAACAAAGGAAAATCAACACTTGATGATGGTCACTGACAATATAGAATCTCAAAAAATACTAATCAAATTTGTAAGTACTTGTGATGACGGTCACTGACAATCTGCAACCACAAATCTAGTCATGACGATGCAAAGTAGAAAAGGACAACTGCCTACAAATGATGTTGAACATTAAACAAGTTATATTCAAGGACCACACACACACACACACACAATTTTGATCAAATTATGAAAGACACTCCTACCTGTGAAGATGGTGGCTAACAACAATCGATGTCGTGATGACGACGCAAAAATGAAAAGTGCCTACAATCGGTGTGGTACCTAAGAAGAATACAAAAGGTGGTGAGGCTAGAGTTAGAGTTTTTCATCGCTTATACCACTTCTTAGGCAACAAAAGATTTACTTGCTTTCTAAAAGTAGGGAAAGAAAATCAAGAGACTTGGACTAATTATATGCATTAAGGATGGAGAAGGATAAGTCTTTGTTATGGAGCAACATATGAAGGAACAATGGACAAATGGCAAAGTCAGAGATGATTCATGATGTGAGTGAACCATAAAGAGCTTTTCTTAGTTTAAACTAGTTTGGATATTTGTAATCAACAAAGCCAGGAGATTGATCAACATAGATTTCCTCCTCAATATATCCATTTAGAAAAGCACTTTTAACATCCATTTGAAACAGTTTAAAGTCCATTTAACATGCATATGCAAGCAGCAACCTAATGGCTTCTAGCGTAGCTACTGGAGCATAGGTTTCATCATAGACTATGCCTTCCTCTTGGTTGTAACCTTTTGCAACCAATCTGACCTTGTTTCTAACTATGATGTCACTCTCATCAAGTTTGTTTGTGAAAACCCACTTGGTGCCAATAGGTTTGTGAGAAGAAGGTTTAGGAACAAGTTCCCCAACATTGAGGGCATGTGTATTAGAACAAAAGGGTCTCATCATTGATTTGATCTTCTTTCCAGCTCCTCTGTATCCAACATTGAGGGCATGTGTATTAGAACAAAAGGGTCTCAGCATTGATTTGATCTTCTTTCCAGCTCCCCCTATATCCAACATTGAGGGCATGTGTATTAGAACAAAAGGGTAGTTGGGAGAGTTTTCTGCCGTTGATGGAATTCACATATAATAGTAGTTTTCATTCTACCATTGGCATGGCTCCCTATGAAGCTCTATATGGTACAAGGTGTAGGACACCTTTATGTTGGCTAGAACCTGGAGAGAATCTAATTATATGAACTGAAGTGGTACAACAAACCATTGAGAAGGTCAAGTTGATCCAAGAGAGAATGAGAACTACCCAGAGTCGGCAGAAGAGTTATCAGGACAAGAGGAGGAAAGACCTAGAATTCAAGGTTGGTGGTCATGTATTCTTGAGAGTCACTCCGTGGACTGGGGTTGGTCAAGCCTTGAAATCCTGAAAACTAACACCTCGTGCCTTTCCAAATTCTCAAAAGAGTCGGTCCTGTGGCATATCAAACTGCATTACCCCATCCCTTTCTAACCTCCACAATGTCTTTCATGTGTCTCAACTTCGTAAATATATCCATGATCCTTCTCATGTAGTTGAATTAGATGACGTTCAAGTAAAGGAAAACTTAACATATGAAACTTTGCCTTTGAGGATCGAGGATCGACAAACAAAACATTTAAGAGGGAAAGAGATTCCCTTGGTCAAGGTATGTTGGTTACAGGGGGAGCTATTTGAAGAATGCAAAGGAATCAAGCCTTGGTTTTGAGCTTTCAACATGCCTTGGATGCCTTGAAGATTGATCTGTGTTAAATGTTAGAGAAAAGCAATTCTGGTGATCCAAGTGCATTGCATTCATATCATTCAATAATTCAATTAATTTGATTAATAAAAATCACAAGGCTTTAGTAAAATGACCAAGTTTTTGATTTGAATCAAAGGTTTTTGGAAAAATGGTTTTTGTATTGACTTAATTGATTACATTAAAGGTATAATCGATTATTTTGTTCTTGGTCTATTCTGGAAAAGCTTTCAAGAACAATGTAATTGATTACCTATCGGAATAATCGATTATTTGACCTTTGTTTTCATATAAATTGCCTTGATGAACACTTTAGTCGATTATTAATAGGTAGTAATAGATTACACAACTATATATGATTTTAAGCAGTGCTAGAAGAATCGATTACCAAAGTATTGTAATCGATTACACATGCTTAATTGAAAAAGTCATCTTCCTGCCTTAATCGATTACCAAATTTAGTAATTGATTACACTATATGTAAATGCTTACAAGATCTGCTGATTTAATCGATTACCAAATATAGTAATCGATTACTTAGTTCAATCTTTTTTTTAAAGCTTCCTGTTTTAATCGATTACCAGAGTTCATAATCGATTACATAGTGTATTTTAATATTTTGAAGCTTCCTGTCTTAATCGATTACAAGACGGAATAATCGATTATTTTGCTCGTTGCTCATGTCCAGAAATTGTGTTGAACACTTTAATCGATTACAAGGTTAATTTAATCGATTACATGAGTTAAATAATCGATTATATGGCGCATTTAATTGATTACTGACAGTTACAAAAGTTTGTTATAAATAGAACCTTGGCTTAGCTTGTTTTGTAACTTGATCAATTCGTATTCTGAGTACACACAAGCTTTCTAAACACTTTCAAAGTGATTTTTCTGGGTTCAATGAGTTCTTGCTTCAAGTAAAACATTCATGGGTTTTTGAGTGATTCTTTAAAGCAAGAAGTCTCTTTCAAAGGTTAAGGAAGAAGAATGTTCTGAGATTGTTTTTGTCTTTCAACCTGAATTGTTCATTCATATGCATGTCATTCACTAGATCATCAGGTTATTTTTTTTCCTTAACTCATTGATTGTAATTCTGTTTACAAATTTTGTTGTAATTGGCTATTGTAATTGGGTTCTTCTAGCTTGGGACTAGATAAGGGTTCTCTAGCTTAAAGATCAGAGTAGTGTTCTCTGGATCTTTCTCCTTAGAAGTCTTGGATTTCTGTTCTTTATCTAGGGTTGATAAAGGGGAGGTTCTTGTAAAGGCTTGTAAGAATATTTTATAATAGTGGAACTCTAATTCAGTGTGAATTAGAAGAAACTGGATGTAGCTTCATGTTGTTGAAGTGAACCAGTATAAATTGCTTGTGTTCTTATTTCCATATCTCTATTTTCATCTTATTCATTGTCTTTAATTCTTTGAATCACATTCATTGTTCAACAAGTTCTGTTTTGATCTATTGAATTCTTGGACTGAGCTATTTGATTGAGCAAAAGGTTTCTTGGTTTTAAAAGTGATAAAGATCCTGAAACTCTTATTTGAATTTGATTTTAAAATACCAAGGTTCAACCAATTCACCCCCCTCTTGGTTGTTGTGAAGTATTCCTATTATTTTCAAGGTGATCTGGGGAGGTACATCAAAAGAGAATGCAACATGGGAACTAGAGAATTAGATGTAAGAAGCCTATCCAGCCTTGTTTGGGTCAGGTAAATTTCGGGGACAAAATTTCTAAAAGGGTGGGAGAGTTGTAACGCCCTGAAATTTCAATAACTGAAAATATATGTTTGATGTATTTCTTGTATTATTTTATTATTTGATTAATTTAGATTAGTTGAATTGTTGTGCAAATTATTCTTGTGCAATTGCTTGGTGTGGGTGTTAAGTTATGTGGAGTTGTTTGAGCTGCGTTGAAAAAGAGTGATTCCGAGTTTGACCCAAAACCTATTTTTGTAAAATTACAATTTTGGATTCATTAACCGTTGGATAGCCTTCAAATTTTAAAGGTAGCTCCTAACCCACATATTCAAAGTTTGACCGTTGGGATTTACAAAATAACGTATAAAGCATGAGATATTAAATTTTTACAGAAGTAGTGAAATTTCAAAAATTGGGTCAGCTCGCCCAGGCAAGCTAAAATTTGTTTGGGCGAGTAAAATGGGTTTTAAATAGGTACAACAGCGTGAAAATCACGAGCCGCCGTTTCTTACCGTTGGACCACCTCATGGAGAGGAACTTTTTAATTGGAGTAGAATCTTCAAAACTCAACTCGAGGATTCAGTAGAGAACGGAGCATCCAATCCTCCTTTCTTGGTTTCTTCGAGGTAACCTTGGTTTCCTTGCCTTCTCCTAGCTAGTTTGAAACCTCTCGTGATATCTCTTGTGGTTTGGATACCATTATTGGGTGTTTTTACACTTCCTTTGAAAATGAGATGTTGTAAAAGTTTCCTTTTTATAATATTGATGTCATTTTTGTGACCTTCGTTGAGCCATGGTCGCATTGGTGTGATTGAAATTTCAAAATGATGTCATTTTGATGTGGACTTCCAAAACATCATTTTAACCCCTTTTTAAATTTGAGTGGGTATTTGACCCCGAATGTTAATGTTAACCTTGTCTTTGAAATCTATACTAAATTATCGTCAATATGGTATATAGAGCTCTGCATTTGGGCCAAAGCACGTGAACTTGAGAGATTTCAAAATGACACTATTAGGAGCTAATAGAGGGAGATAGATAGGTAAGGGGAGTTTATTATTTTGTTACAGTTTTTGATACCTGATTGAGTGTTTTTAGTTTAATATTTTTTATTCTTCTTAGATTAGTTGACTTCTGTTGGAATTTTATTTCCTCACTCTAACTTAGATTTTATCTTAGGCAAACAAGTGGGCGAAATTGATAATTGTTGCTTATTTTTGGATTTTTTGCTTACTTGACCCATCTTCTTTGTGCAAGACCAAGAGAGCTTTACAGAACTCCAAATGGCTCATGTGAGTAGTCTCTAAAAAGATAAGAAAAAGATCTACAATTTTGTCAGAGATAACTCAAGGCCAATTTTGTCATTTTGAGGGTCATTTTAGGCTTAGAAGCCAGAACCCCTGTACTCGAGTCTTGGGCTGCGAATTAGTGTAATTAGTAATTAGTTAGATTAGATGGGCCTAATCATGGCCCATCCTTTCCTACTGACTCATTCACTATATTTTAGTGCAATTAGTTAGTGAAGAGACACACACTTTATTTTTTGAGCACAGATAGAATTCGTAGTTTCTTTTAGAAGTTTTCAGAATTAAAACCTTTTCTCTCATTTTCTCTCAACGGTTCTTCATTGTTCTTTATTTTTCTTCTTCTTTTCATCTCTGTTATTTTATTTATCTCATACAAATTTTGTGGCTCTTACATTGGTGATGATCATGGAAGGCTAAATAATCAATCAATCTAAGGATCCAGTCCAAACAAGGAAAATTTGAGTTCTGGTTTGATATTCTAATTTCTATCTGAATGTTTATCTTCTTCTTCAATCCTCTTTTCGATTTTCATGATTATGAATATGTTTAGGATTGAAAATGAATTAGGTTAAAAATTTATTTCCTAATTTTGAATTTTAATCATAAATTGTTTGGATGATATTTCAATTCGATTTGTGATTTCAATTGATTTAGGAGTTAAGTTGATTGAACTGCTTCTAATGATATTGAATGAACTTTTATAATATGATCATTATATGAGAACTATGATAATTTGTATTGCTTGGTTTGGTGAATTTGATTAATATTCTTGAATTTGTGTTTACAACACCATTTATCAATTTTGTTAGTTTCTGCATTTTTCTTCAATTCTTGTTTATGTTTCTGGAATTTTTATTCATTTCCTACAAACTGTTTGATTAAAATCCCCCTATTATTTATTAGTGAATTGAAGTTTGAACCAAATTGATCGTGTTTCTGAGTCGATCTAGGTTAATCATGTGCTACAAAATTGGCGTAGTTTAATTGTTTGTAGCGATTCAACAGTCGTTATCAATATCATAGTTGGGGGTCAGGGAACCCAATTATGGAGATGTATGCATGTCCCTGTTGTATGCTGATTTTCAAGAAAAACTCTATTTTAAACTAATGGGATGCGATATATTTATTATTGATGTATCTCTATTCATATGGTGTGCTATTTTTCAATAAAAACTGTGTTTTTGACTAAAGGGGATGTGATGAGTTTGTTATTGATGGATAAAACTGTTAATGATGTTGTTGTAATTATTGGATTTTTGGGAAAATCTTAATTACAAAGGAGATTCTGTCCAAAATTTTATAATATGTTCTGCTATTTAATTCTTTATTAAATTTTTAAATGGGCATAAGAATGTGTTTTCTATATTGTAATCCTCCTCTTTAATTTAGAATTTATCTAAAATACCAGTCTCGTGGTAATATGGGTTGTGAATGATGGAGGTTTGTGATGTTGGTGATGATATTGAAATGAGATTATGTTGGTGATTATATTAATAAGATATGTATTGATGTTTATGATGATGATGTTGAAATGAAAAGATGTTGACGTTGTTGATGATATTGATGTTGATGATGACAAAGATGAGAGATGAGAGATGAGGTTGATGTTGATGATGTCATCAAAATGGATGTACGTTGTACATGTTCAATATAGGGGGAGCAACAAGATGAATGAATACTTAGAAGAATGTTTTGAGCTTTTCACATGCCTTGAAGATTGTAATTCAAATGAAGTGTAGGAGAAGTCAATCTTTTGATCCTTGCATTGCATACACATAATCATTAACATGCTTAAATGTTTTTCATTAAAATATCAAAGCCACTCACAATTTGAAAAAGGATTTAATTGAGTAATGTTTTTGGAAAAATGTAATTTCACTGTTTTAATTGATTACTCTGTGTATTAATCGATTATTTGGTTCGTATTTGAAAATGGAAAAACTTTGATGAACACTTTGATCGATTACATAGTGTAAAATGGATTTTGTGCAATGCTGTGATAATCGATTACCATTATTCGTAATCGGTTACATAGGTTATTTGAAAAGGCTTGCTTCACTGCTTTAATCGATTACTGATATTTGTAATCGATTACACAAGCTGTTTCTGAAATGAAACTTTTCTGATTTAATCGATTACAGCTCGGATGAATAGATTATTTTGTTCATTTTTGAAACCCAGAATGTGCCTTGAACACTTTAATCGATTAAGTGACAATATGCACGACACGCTAACAAAGGAAAAAAGGCTGTGGTATTTGAACGCAGTGATTGGGTTTGGTTGCATCCAAGGAAGGATAGGTTTCCTTCCCAAAGGAAATCTAAACTCCAACCTAGGGGTGATGGACCTTTCAAGATCCTTGAAAGGATTATTGACAATGTCTACAGGATAGACTTGCCAAGTGAGTTTGGAGTGAATTCTACTTTTAATGTCACTGATCTTTCTCCTTGTGATGTAGGTGTTTTGAATGCAAATCCAAGGACGAATTATTTTCAAGAAGGATAGAGGGCTATCTAAGGATCATGATGATGGAGTTCCATTACAAGCCAAAGGTTTAGAAGGAGAGCTTGAAGCACTTCCTTTAGTGAGCTTTGAAGGACCCATGACAAGAGCTAGAACCCAAGCCCTTCAAGACCACATCAAAAGTCTTATTTTACTGTAAAAAGCAAGTGATGTCTGTAATAATCAATGACAACGTTTCTGTAATCGATTTCACAAGCTAGCTGTCTGTCTGTCTGTTTTAATTGATTATGATGTATCTGTAATCGATTACCAAGTTTTTCTGTCTGTTGTAATCGATTACATAGTGCTGAAATGCTCTGTTTTAATCTATTACGCTTCGTTTTAATCGATTATTTTCATTTAAAATGGTACTACAACTTTCCTTTTGTTGTTTTCATGTAATGGGCTTCGATATTTCCGTAAATAGGCCTAAACCTACGTTTTTAGGGGTTTATTAGAGGTCTATCCCTATAAATACTCAGACTTTGCTATTTTTGGTTAACTTTTGATTGATGAAATTGAGCTTTTGCTTAAATTGAGAGCTTAACCTCTTGTTGGTTCTTGATTGACACCAAATTGATTCTTATCAAGGGAGCTTTCCTTTGTGGCGAATCCTCCTCCGACTTATCGTTCCGATTGGGGATCGTGGCGTCATTCTAAATCATTCCTTAATCTTCTCCATTTTTCTATTTGAATTTCAAACCCTAATTCATGGAGTCTTGAAGATTAAAATCCGAAAACGATCCGAGCCAAGCATTCATGTCTTGGTAGTCATTAGGGGGGGGCGGAATGGCCAGTGCATGACAAGGTGACCTTGATAAACGATTAAATCATTTTTCTGAGAGAGACTATTTCCATGAGTATGGTACCACATTACATGATGAGAGTGGAGTTAGGTGCATGCATCATTCTGAGCATAATTGATTTGAATTGTGGAAAAAGTGGATGACTAGTTTGTTGTGTGTGTGGAAATGATCGATTATTGAGAATGATTGTGGTTGTTATTGTTGTTTTCTTTCTAATTATTGTTATCTGGTGCTTGTTGATTTTGTATAATAAACTCACGCTTGCAATTTTTGTACCGTGTGGTTGGTACATGTGATGATCACGAACCTTCATTCGTGGGAGCAAATGAGCAGCAGTAGGTGACCTTGGAGGGAGATTCTTTTTGTTGGAGCCGCCAAGCCGACATGATAATGTTAGAATTTATTTTGGGAAGAGAATTATGTTGTGTTATCAACTCTTGCTTAGTTAGTTCCTTGATTCTCTTTAATCGGGCATGTAAACCCCAAGCTTATATATTTATGAAAAGCTAAATTATGTTTTGATATGTAATGATTTAAAAAAATACATACATATGTATTTATTTATGTATTTGTGCGTTGTATGATAAGTGTATTATCATGAAAAATTTACTCTTATTTTCATAATCAAATTGATAGAGTTTTTATTAAAAATTGAAATTATACATTTAGAGTAGTGATATTGTAGCGACGTGGCGGGTCGTTACATTAGTGGTATCGGTGCAGGTTGAACCTTTTAGGCCGGTGAGTTGTGAGTCTGCTGTGTTTCTCTGTGCATTTTGTGTTTGCTTGTTGAATGTTTGATCTTTGAGTATTTGACTATTTTGGTAGTTGATTAGAAAATTTGATTGGAAAATTTGAAGTGGATTAAAGGGTGTTGCAACTCCTATGGCAACAACAACGTATATTGACTTTGATGAAAAAGGTAAAAAGGTTGATGAGTCAAGATATAGAGGAATGATTGGATCTCTGCTATATTTGACTGCAAGTCGCCCAAAAATTATGTTGAGTGTTGCCTATGTGCAAGATATCAAGCCAATCCAAAAGAGTCACACCTCACAACAGTTAAAAGGATCATTAAATGCCTAAAGTCAACTCCAAAAGTTGGTCTATGGTATCCTAAAGGTGCATATCTAAACTTAATTGGTTATTCAAATTCTGACTTTGCAGGTTGCAAGTTAGATAGGAAGAGCACAAGTGGAACATGCCATTTACTAGGAAGTTCCTTTATCTCATGGCATTGCAAGAAACAGTCCTGTGTTGCACTCTCAACAGCTAAGACAGAGTATATTGCAGCTAGTAGTTGTTGTCTCAAAGTCTGTGGCTCAAGCAACAACTTCAAGACTATAGTGTTGAAATGAATCAAATTTCATTGTTGTGTGACAACACAAGTACCATCAACGTATCCAAGAATCCAATTATGCACTCCAGAATAAAGCACATTGAGATCAAACACCATTTTCTCAGAGACCATAGACAAAGGGTAATTGCTCAATTGAATTTATTGATACAAATAATCAATTGGCTGACATATTCACAAAACCCCTTGCTAGAGATAGATTCTTTCACCTTAGAAACATGTTAGGCATACTTGATGAATTCAACATTGATTAACATGTAAATGGTGTGTTTGATAACATGAACTATAACTCACAAGTACATTATGCATCATACAAAGTAAAATTTGTTTCCTAATAAATTTCACTATTCAAACTGCATAATTCAGTGTGATAATCAATTACCACATATGGTAATTGGGCCTTAATCATTGACTTAATCGATTACATACACGAATTAATCTATTGTAGTGTAAAAACTCATTGATGTAATCGATCACACCAACAAATTAATCGATTACATGAAGTTTAGAGGAATCCCTACGCCTTTGAATAATCAATTACAAGAGGTTTGTAATCAATTACTACAGTAGTTACTGCAACTCTGCACATCTTTTAATGCAAAATTAAAAAGTCTTACCTTTTCAAATTCAAATTCATTGAAACCAAATTTCATTAGGTATTCTGAATTGAAAATTCAAATCTTTAAGCTAATTTGGCTCTATAAATTCATACTCTAAGAGCCTATTCTCCTCACTCCAAAAATCAATTCTCCTTCTTAAGCAAAATTCAGTGTTTTTTTTATTATTTTTTATTTATTTTGCTTCTTCTTCTTCTTCATCTCTACCAAAACTCTACCCATTCCTATTTTGAAATTTCCTCTCTTCACCATGTCTTAACCATCCTCCTCAAAGAAGCAAAAAACCAGCAAGAGGAAGGCTATCCAAAGCTCTAAGGCTGCAGAGACAGATTAGACATCGGTTCTCCACTAAGCTTGTTCTGCTTCCCTAATATCCAGAGCTTGACTGGTTTGTCAATGAGGGATTCAACTTCACTAAGATGTTGCAAGCACAAGGACTCACCAAGCTGCTGGAGATGAAGGGTACCTATTACACTGAGTTGGTGAATGGAGTGGCTATGGTGGTTGATGACTCTATGTGGAATGCAGTGGCTGGTATCAATTTCGGAGGAGTCCGAAGATTTGAAGAAGAGATTGGTGGTTACTCAAAGATGGAAACTTACATAGGTATGTTGCAGAACCTTAATGCTCAAATTGGAAACAGATTAGGTGTTGGCCACATGACAGCTGAAGATAGACTTCTTCACTATATCATCATTTACATTCTGAGACCTAGATCAACCAACCATGCTCAGATCACTGATGATGATCTCCAGTTGGTGTATGGAATGACGACAAGGACTAAAATCAATTGGGTTCTAATTATTGAAGAAACTATGATGAAGGCTAAGAGGCTGCTGAGCTATCAATTTCCTTATGTTGTCATGATCTCAAGGTTCATTGATTACTTTGAGATTGATGTGGCCAATGTGTTGGATATAGGGGGAGCAACAAGAAGATAAAGATTGTGATTTAGAAGAAAGTTTTGAGCTTTACACATGCCTTGAAGATTGTAATTCAAATGAAGTGTATGAGAGGCCAATCTTTTGATCCTTGCATTGCATGCACATAATCATTAACATACTTAAATGTTTTCATTAAAGTATCAAAGCTATTCATGTTTTTAAAAGGAATTAAATGGTAATGTTTTTGGAAAAATGTAATCCTACTGCTTTAATCGATTCTTTGCTTCACTTTTAAATCTGGAAAAGCCTTGAAGAACATATTAATCGATTACAAAACTTTTGTAATCGATTACATAGTAAAAACAAAAGGCATGTCTCATTGCTTTAATCGATTACCATAAATTGTAATCGATTACACAAGCTTGTTTCACAATGAATCTCACTTGTAACACCCTGTGTGCACCCGGTGTATTAACATTAATAATATCAGAATCACGCTTAAAACGTCATTTGAAAACTATGCGGAAGCGATTGAACCGAATTTCTTGATTACATTATATATGGAATATAAAACACAGCACACACACAATCATCAAACAGCATATCGATATAATACATGCCCTTGCTGATCCAGTTTATCACATCCTAATCATAGGCAGATAATGAGAGTATCTCACAGATATAATCAGGAGGAACATCATTTTCATTATATAACCAAGTTCTGTACATATATATATATATATATATATATATATATATATATATATACACACATCAGTTTCAACACTACTCCCGTGGCTATACAAAAATATCCTCCCTCACTTGAGGGTATATAAGCAGGTACAAAAATATCAAGTGGGCATACACACCCAGCATCCCTCTACAGGGTAATAACAAGCATCACATAGCATCCAAGAAAAATTAGCTATCTAGCTGATAGAGGACTATCTAAGGATCATGATGATGGGGGTCCATTACAAGCCAAAGGTCTAGAAGGAGAGCTTGAAGCACTTCCTTTGGTGAGCTTTGAAGGACCCATGACAAGAGCTAGAACTCAAGCCCTTCAAGACTACATCAAAAATGCCTTATATCTTGTGGACAAGCATGAAGAGGCACACCAAATTCAATGAAAACACATCAAAAGAGTTTTTCTGTTGTAATAAGCATTTGCTGTATGTTTTAATCGATTAAATATGTCTGTAATCGATTAAAATACAAATGTTGTCTGTCTGTCTGTCTGTTTTTCTGTCTGTCTGTCTGTCTGTTTTAATCGATTATTTCGTTGCTGTAATCGATTATCTGTCTGTTGTAATCGATTACGACGTTGCTGTAATCGATTACACAGTGCAAAACGCTCTGTTTTAATCGATTACGCTTCATTTTAATCGATTATTTTCATTAAAAACGGTACTGCAGCTTCCTTTTTGATGTTTTCATGTATTGGGCTTTTATATTTCCGTAAATAGGCCTGCACCAACGTTTTTAGGGGTTTATTAGAGGTCTAGCCCTATAAATACTCAGACTTTGCTATTTTTGGTTAACTTTGAGATTAATGAAATTGAGCTTTTGCTTAAATTGAGAGCTTAGCCTCTTGTTGGTTCTTGATTGAGACCAAATTGATTCTTATCAAGGGAGCTTTCCTTTGTGGCGAATCCTCCTTCGACTTATCGTTCCAATTGGGGATCGTGGCGTCATTCTAAATCATTCCTTAATCTTCTCCATTTTTCTATTTGAATTTCAAGCCCTAATTCATGGAGTCTTGAAGATTACAATCCGGAAACGATCCAAGCCAAGCATTCGTGTCTTGGTGGTCATCACTAGCTCTCTACATGTCATCCAAAATCATGCATGTATGTCTTTACTAGGGCCTCCTGCCCTGAGATTGCTCTCCTCTGTCAGAAGAGTCACCTGAAAACATATAAACCCCACACTAGGTGAGATACACATCTCAGTAAGCTCAGGGTCTGGGGAGGTATCTCCTCCACCCTGGCCCACTCTCCATGACAAAAACATCAAGGTAGTCACAATCACATTGGCCTCCCGGCCCTCACAACAATATGAGCAAGTCATCTTGCTCTATGTACGGCGTATCATCATCAACACCTAACCTCAGTGTGAGTCCGGAACTCACACCCGTGTCATCCCATCGGGAGCTACCCCTTACGCATGGACGCACGTATATGGTACCTCCGAGAAAAGGCAATCAACCGCGACGGGACACACCTACCTCTTGGTCTTAGGGGATCATCATCACCCATGAGCAAACCAACTAAGAGGAATAGTCGTCTCCTAGGGAGGTCCATATCCATCTACTGGCCAGAAGATCTAATAATAGGCATCATACATTTTTCAAGCATAGATGCACATGCATATCATTATGAGGATGCAACAACCAAATGCATGCATCATGAATGCAACCATCACTCCTCCCGGAGTGTGGTGGGGCACAAACAAGCGGGAAATCATCCCCAGGGACCAAAAACTTACCTGGCAAAGCCGAGCTCTGCAGTTCTCTCCCTGACTCGTGGCACCCGCCACTGACACCCTCGGTGTCAAGCCCTAATCCAGGCATATATGCACATATCAACATCAATTCAAGCAATCCAGCAAACATAGCATAATCAAAAGTCCTCTAACTTAAGGTTCATGACAGCCCAGCACACACTAGGCTTCTCTTAGACTATCAGAGGTCTGTCACAACTCAATCAAGGCTCCAGAGTCACTCCCCAGACTCAAGGTAAGCCAACATAGAGAGCTCTAAGCTCTGTACAGCTCAATCAAAGCATTTGAGTCATCACAGACTCAATGCAGATCTCATACAATGAGCTCACAGCTTTTATCAGTTAAATACTCAAGGCTTCCAACAATAACTTGAACGGTCCATATCACATCCAAGGCACCATTCCTCTGGCCTCTCAGGCACAGCACAACCATAATTAAGACTCTTGCATGTCATATAATCATTAACAAGTGACTCAACACAAGTCACACATGCATACTCAGAGCCAAGAACCAATGTTCACCAAATCAAAATCTAAAAGCTATTCCTTCATCATTAAACCGTTCTAAACATGTTTATCTACAGGACCCTTGGCTAATTCTAGCCCCAGCTCAAGTGGGTCACTATTCATATGAAACCCCAAATCACAAAACAATCGGTAAAACTCGAGTTTCTTACCTCAGAAACAGCAAGGAAGACCTCAGAGCTACTTCTCCTAACTCGGGTGTCCGTGCTAAGCCTCAATCTCTCGCCAAACTCGAGCTTTTCCAACTTTCCCTTGAGAAAGGGATTCTCAAATTAAGGGGTTATAAGGGGAAAAAGATGAAGGATTATGGTTTCCAACAAGTTTCTCACAAGATTTGTGATCAAAGGGAATGATTTTGGTGAATAAACCAGGCTCAAGAAGCTTGGGAGCCTCATAAATGGTGGTGGACGTTCAGAGGAAGAAGGAGAAGTGAAAATGGCCCAAAATTTCATCTTTTGGCCTTTAAATATTGGTCCTGACTGACATGCCGCGCCCTTGGAGCCACTTTGGACTCCTGGCGCCAATTTCCAGTGCATCTGGCGCCCTTGGCGCCACTTTGGCGCTCCCGGCACCAATTTCCAACATCTGTGGCACTCCTGGCGCCACTTTGAAACTGATGGCACCAAAAATCACGAAAAATAGCCTTCAGCTACAGTGCCACGCTCAGAGCATCATTTCCATGCTTGGAGCGCCAAGCTACAGTAAAATATTATTATTTTATTAATTAATTTTGTTTTGCAAAACGGGTTATTATATTTCACCCCTCCTTTTTAGGAATTTTGTCCGCAAAATTCCAAACCAAATCGGTTAACCACTGGGGTGAAATTCTTGTTCTTCTTCTCATTCGATCCAGAATCTTCAATAGCCGTGTAGGACTTATCAGATTTTCTCTAATCTGAATTGTGTCGGGCTCTACCACATGTGAGGGATCTCCCACATACTTCCTCAACTAAGACACGTGGAGAACATCGTGTAGCCCTGACAACTGGAGAGGCAAAGCTAGCCTATAAGTCACTGGTCCCACCCTCTAAAGGATCTGATATGGACCAATAAACTTAGGACTGAGCTTCCTCACACCCAAGGCTCGTCCTACACCTGTAACTGGAGACAGCCTTAGAAATACATGATCACCCTCATCAAACTGCAGGGTTTGTGTTTATGATATCGCTTTTCTGACAACTCTGAGCTCTCATCAACTTGTCTCTGATCATCTTGATCTGCTCAAAGGTCTTTTGAACCTTCTCGGGCTCAAGGAACTGTCTCTCCCCTACCTCTGTCCAAAAGTCTGGAGTTCTGCATCATAGGCCATACAAGGCCTCATATGGTATCATGCCCAAGCTGGCATGAAAACTGTTATTGTCTGGGAACTCCACCAGAGGTAGATACTTGTCCCAGCTAGTCCCTTGCTCCAAGGCACAAGCTCTCAGTATATCCTCCAGAGTTTGGATGGTCCTCTCTGTCTGACCATCTGTCTGAGGATGGTAGGCCATACTAAGCCTTAGCTGGGTCCCAAAAGCATCCTGAAGAACACCCCCAGAACCTAGAAGTGAACTTCGGATCTCTGTCATTGACAATGCTCTCAGGGACACCATGCAGCCTCACTATCTCCCTAACATATAACTGGGTCAACTTCTCTGCAGTGTAGTCGGATCTCACAGGTAAGAAATGAGCAGACTTGGTCAACCTATCCATAATCACCCAGATGGAATTACATCCATTCTGAGTCCTTGGTAAACCTACCACGAAATCCATGGAAATGTTGTCCCATTTCCATTCAGGAATCTGTAAAGGCTGAAGCAGACCAGATGGTCTCTGATGCTCAATCTTTACCTTCTGACACAGCAGACACTTAGCCATATACTCAGACAGAACGACATCTCTCAATTCGCCCTTAGGCACCACAATACGACCTTGGTACAACACCAAGTCGTGATCCTCCCAGGAGGCATCCTACTGATCAATCATGGCCCTCACAGCCTCATCTTACTTTTGGGCTTCTCGAATTCTCCTGATCCAATCATTAACCACTTTTTAGTCCAGCTCAACTCAAGACCATGCGCACCTTCTGTCACCAACAACTGCATATCTCTAAACTGCTCCATCAACTTGCAGTCAGAGATCAACAATCAGGCGGCAACCCTATGCTTCCTGCTTAAGGCTTCAGCAACCACATTTACCTTGCCTGAATGTTATCTCAACCCAAAGTCATAATCCTTGAGAACCTCCATCCATCGCCTCTGTCTCATATTCAACTCTTTCTTATCAAAGAGGTATCTGAGACTCTTGTGATCACTGAACATAATCATCTTAGCACCATACCAATAGTGCCTCCCAATCTTTAGAGCAACCACCACAGCTGCCAGTTCTCAGTCATGAGTAGGATAAGACTCTTTGTGAGGTTTCAATTGCCTGAAAGCATAGGCAACAACCTTCTTATCCTGCATCAACACACCTCCAAGCCCCTGCTAGGCAGCATCACAATATACCTCAAATCTTCCTTCAGGGTCAGGAAGGGTCAACACTGGAGCTGTGGTCAACTGTTCCTTAAACTCCTGAAGACATTGCTCGCACTCATGGGTCCCAACACACGGAACCCCCTTCAGTGTGAGTCGAGTCAGAGGTATTACCAACTGGAAAACCCCTGAACAACCTCCTGTAATAGTCAGCCAATCCCAGGAATCCCGGATCTCAGATATGTCCTTGGGTCTCTCCCAAGACATCACCGCCTCTATCTTGCTGGGATCCACTGATACACCAGCTGCTGAGATCACATGGCCAAGGAATTCCACCTCGGTCAGCCAAAACTCACATTTGGCCAACTTGGCATACAACTGCTTGTCCCTCAAAATCTGAAGGACTGTCCTGAGATGCTCGGCATGCTCCGTCTCCGTCCTGGAGCAGATTAGTATGCCATCAATAAACACCACCACACACTGATCCTAGAAAAGGTCTGATTACCCTGTTCATATAGTCCATGAACACTACAGGGGCATTCGTCAAACCAAAGGGGATGGCCTAATACTCAAAGTGACCATACCTAGATCGGAAGACTGTCTTGGGTATGTCTGCAGGCTTGATCCGAATCTGATGATATCCGGATCTTAGGTCAATCTTAAAGAACACTTTAGCTCCCCTTAACTGTTCAACACTTCATCAATCCGAGGCAGAGGATACTTATTCTCAATAGTAACCTTATATAACTGCCTGTAATCCACACATAACCTCATATTGTCGTCCTCCTTCTTCATGAAGATAACCGGTGTTCCCCAAAGCGAAACACTCGGTCTAATAAACTGTTGGGACAGCAGGTCCTCCAAATGCACCTTCAGCTCCCTCAACTCCAGAGGAGCCCTGCGATAAGGTGCCACAGATATCAGTCCCACACTAGGAACCAGATCAATGGAGAACTTAATCTCTCCTTCTGGTGGTAGCTGAATAATCTCCTCAGGAAACACATCCATAAACTTGCTCACCACCGGGATCTGTAGCAGATCCACACTTGGCTTATCTGCTGTCACACATGAGAAGATATAGCTTAAGCTTGCAAGACTAATAGGAAGGAGATAAAACTCGAACCAGCCTCGTCAAAAGGCACAACAACCCTCTGCTAACAACAGTCTAGCATCACGCCATACTTGGCCAATCAATCCATACCCAGAATAATCTCAAGGGTAGGCATAGCTAGACAGTATAGATCAATCACATACTCTCTGCCCTCAAACTGGAACTGCACGTCTTTACAACACGTGCTCACCCGACATCTCTCTAGATGTGGTGGTAACCTCCATCGGAGGAGCAAAACTGAGTATAGGCAATCTAAGATAAGCAATCACATCCTGTACGAAGGGATGTGTAGCTCCAGAATCAAACAAAACTCTAACATTACAGTCATTGATCAGAACAATACCTCTGATCAGGTTTGGAGCTCTGGCTGCTTCTCTGGTGTCCACAATGTGTACCCTGCCTACTGTGGGCGTAATCATCTCCACTGGAGCAGCCTGTGCCCGGCCCTCTGTCTGTGGGCACTCCCGAGATATGTGGCCTGACTTGCCACATCTAAAGCACACGATCTGGCCTGAGGGACACACTCCCCAGTGCTCCCTTCCACAAGCTGGGCACTTCGGAGGTAGTCTTCTCCGAGCTGAACCACTTTGCCCAGACCCTTTCTTGAATCTGTCAGATGGAGCAGGGATCCTCAACTCCTTGCCCTTACCCTTACCGGGTGGGCCAGAACCACTAGGCCTTCTCCCCTCTTGTCTGACTGAGGGAGTAGGCTGATGGCCTCTGTGTCTCCGCAACATATCTTCCACCGGCAACACTGCCTCACCATGGTGTCCATATCGCGAGATTCGCTACCGGCAACTCGCTCCTCTATACTCTCCCTAAGTTCCCTCTGGAACTTAGCACCAAGAACATCAGCTTCAGGCAAAGATCTCCTGAAGTGAGCATATTTGGCCAGCTCATTAAACTTGGCCAAATACTAGTCCATCGTCATGCTTCCTTGGACGAGACTGTCAAATTCAGCCTACTTCTGCTCTCTGGCATCCCTGGGAAAGTATCTGTCCAGGAAGCAGGCCTCAAACGTCTGCCAGGTGATAATCTCTCCCCGGCCTCTCAGCAACTGGGTTGTGGTCGTCCACCACTCATGGGCATTGCCCTGCAACATATAGGTTGCATACAACAGCCTCTGGTGATTTGGGCACTCCATCACCGTGAAAATCTTTTCTAGAGCTTGCAGCCACCTGGCTGCAGCAACTGGATCATACTCGCCGAGGAAGGCTGAAGGGTCATGCTTACGAAAAGTGATAAGCATTTTCCCTCTGGCTGCCACATCACTCTCAGTCTCAGCTTGGGACACCTCGTCCCCTCGCAGGTGGCTCCCACCAACCTGCTGGCGACTACCCTCGCCCTCATATGCAGGAGGTGTGGAGGATACTCTGTCATCCCTCCTCAGAATCTTCACCTCCTCTAGCAATTCATGGTTAGCCTTTATCAAGGCTTCATTCACTTCTCTGGTTGTAGCCATCTCATGCTGCAAATCCTCCTGAATCTGCCTATTTGCAGCTATCTCTTGCTGCATGGCTGTCAGTGCAGCCGCAACTGGATCAGACTGGGCATTGGTCGCCCGACTGCTGTTTCTAGATCTCACCATAGCACTACACATGTATATCACACAGTGAGTTGATCAGGCCCACAGTTAATGTATCCTCATGCAATGCTTATGTCAGACTCAAACAGCAATCAACAGCACCAAATCAAACTCCATACATAATGTTCTCATCAAGAAACGGCTCTGATACCATTAAATGTAACACCCTGTGTGCGCCCAATGTATTAACATTAAATATATATATATATATATATATATATATATATACACACATCAGTTTCAACACTACTCCCGTGGCTATACAAAAATATCCTCCCTCACTTGAGGGTATATAAGCAGGTACAAACATATCAAGTGGGCATACACACCCAGCATCCCTCTACAGGGTACTAACAAGCATCACATAGCATCCAAGCAAAATGAGTTATCTAGCTCTCTTCATGTCATCCAAAATCATGCATGTATGTCTCTACTAGGTCCTCCTGCCCTGAGACTGCTCTTCTCTGTCAAAAGAGTCACCTGAAAACATATAAATCCCACACGAGATGAGATACACATCTCAGTAAGTTCAGGGTCCGGGGAGGTATCTCCTCCACCTTGGCCCATTCTCCATGACACAAACATCAAGGTAGTCACAATCACATTGGCCTCCCGGCCCTCATAACAATATGAGCAAGTCATCTTGCTCTATGTACGGCGTATCATCATCAACGCCTAACCTCAGTGTGAGTCCGGAACTCACACCCGTGTCATCCCATCGGGAGCTACCCCTTACGCATGGACGCACGTATATGATACCTCCGAGAATAGGCAATCAACCGCGACGGGACACACCTATCTCTTGGTCTTAGGGGATCATCATCACCCATGAGCAAACCAACTAGGAGGAATAGCCGTCTCCTAGGGAGGTCCATATCCATCTTACTGGCCAGAAGATCTAATAACAGGCATCATACATTTTTCAAGCATAGATGCACATGCATATCATTATGAGGATGCAACAACCAAATGCATGCATCATGAATGCAACCATCACTCCTCCCGGAGTGTGGTGGGGCACAAACAAGCGAGAAATCATTCCCAGGGACCAAGAACTTACCTGGCAAAGCCGAGCTCTGCAGTTCTCTCCCTGACTCGTGGCACCCGCCACTGACACCCTCGGTGTCAAGCCCTAATCTAGGCATATATGCACATATCAACATCAATTCAAGCAATCCAGCAAACATAGCATAATCAAAAGTCCTCTAACTTAAGGTTCATGACAGCCCAGCACACACTAGGCTTCTCTTAGACCATCAGAGGTCTGTCACAACTCAATCAAGGCTCCAGAGTCACTCCCCAGACTCAAGGTAAGCCAACATAGAGAGCTCTAAGCTCTGTACAGCTCAATCAAAGCATTTGAGTCACCACAGACTCAATGCAAATCTCATACAATGAGCTCACAGCTCTTATCAGTTCAATACTCAAGGCTTCCAACAATAACTTGAACGGTCCATATCACATCCAAGGCACCGTTCCTCTGGCCTCTCAGGCACAGCACAACCATAATTAAGACTCTTGCATGTCATATAATCATTAACAAGTGACTCAACACAAGTCACACATGCATACTTAGAGCCAAGAACCAATGTTCACCAAATCAAAATCTGAAAGCTATTCCTTCATCACTAAACCGTTCTAAACATGTTTCTCTACAGGACCCTTGGCTAATTCTAGCCCCAGCTCAAGTGGGTCACTATTCATATGAAACCCCAAATCACAAAACAATCGGTAAAACTCGAGTTTCTTACCTCAAACGGTAAGGAAGACCTCATAGCTACTTCTCCTAGCTCGGGTGTCCGTGCTAAGCCTCAATTCCTGTCCAAACTCGAGCTTTTCCAACTTTCCCTTGAGAAAGGGATTCTCAAATTAAGGCGTTATAAGGGGAAAAAGATGAAGGATTATGGTTTCCAACAAGTTTCTCACAAGATTTGTGATCAAAGGGAATGATTTTGGTGAAGAAACAAGGCTCAGGAAGCTTGGGAGCCTCATAAATGGTGGTGGACGTTCAGAGGAAGAAGGAGAAGTGAAAATGGCCCAAAATTTTGTCTTTTGGCCTTTAAATATTGGTCCTGACCGACATGCCGCGCCCTTGGCGCCCCTTTGGCGGTCCTGGAGCCAATTTCCAGCATCTGTGGCGCTCCTGGCGCCACTTTGACGCTGATGGCGCCAAAAATCACGAAAAATAGCCTTTAGCTACAGTGCCTCTCTTGGACTTTGGAAGACCAAGTACAAAATCCATAGAAATATCGGTCCAAGGTGAGGTAAGAATAGGTAATGGGGTATATAAACCATGATGCATAACTTTAGACTTTGCCTTATGACACACAATGCAATTAGAACAAAATTTGATGATATCATGTTTCATTTTAGGCCAATAAAAATGTTCATGCAATATGTTTAAAGTCTTTTCTACCCCCAAAATGTCCCATTAATCCCCCTTTATGAGCTTCATAAATCATGAGTTCACGCAAAGAACTTTGAGGTAAACATAACCTTTTACTTTTAAACAAATATCCGTCATGCCTAAAGAATCCTTGGTGAGACCCCTTTTCACATAACTCAAACAATTTAGAGAAGTCATGGTCTTGAGCATACAAGTCCTTTATGTGATCAAATCTAAACATCTTAGTTTCAAACATGGAAATTAAAGCATATCTCCTAGAAAGTGCATCGGCCACAACATTAGCCTTACCTTGCTTGTGTTTAATCACATAAGGGAATTGTTCCAAGAACTCTACCCATTTAGCATGCCTCTTATTAAGCTTTCCTTGGTTTCTCAAATGTTTGAGTGACTCATGGTCACTATGAATCACAAACTCCTTAGGAAGGAGATAG
>PYAF01006036.1:5042-33317 GCA_007407185.1 Glycine tomentella | reverse complement strand
CCCTATTCAAGCCATTCAAAAATCTAGCCATTGTAGCCTCATTAGTCTCCTCAATGTTTGCTCTTACCAAAGAAATCTCCATCTCCTTGTAATAATCATCAACACATCTATTTCCTTGATAGAGTCTTTGTAATTTGTTATGCAAATCCCTTATGTATTGAGGTGGGACAAATCTCTCCCTCATGATTCCTTTCATTGTGATTCATGTGTCCGGTCTATGTCTCCTCAATCTTCCTCTTTCCATTTGCACTTGATTCCACCAAGCCATGGCATACCCTTCAAATTCTAAGCTAGCCAACTTCATTTTTCTTTTCTTCACTAAAATTGTGACAATCAGAAACTTGGTCAACTTTTATCTCCCAATCAAGGTAAGCCTCCGGATCATTAGTACCTAGAAACTTTGGAAGTTTGAATTTCACATCTTCCATTCCATCCCTATTCCTCCTAGACCTATACCTTCTACCATCATAGCCATCATCACTCCCTTGAGAAGAATGAGGTGACCCATGATATCTCCTTCTCTCCATGTCATCTATTCTTCCACTCAACTCATAATTACTTCTTTGCATCTCATCAAAACGTGCATCCATCCTTCTTTCAACATTTCTTTGCAACCTATCCATTTCCTTAGCCAATGAAGTCATTAGCATAGCGGTTCTAGGTGAAGGTGGATCACTATCGCCATCGGACACCATTGCTACAAGAAAAAAAGTGAGTAAAACAAAACAATAATGTACCTTACCACTCACTAAGTGTTTACACTCGTCAACACTCGTGTTTCACACTTGAAAGAATTTTCCTCTAATGTTCACTCTTTGTCTTTTTCCACTCTCTAACTCTTTGTCAACTCTTGAAATTTAACCAAAGATTCTAATTCAATGAATATCCAAAGTGAAAGATGAAACAAATCCAAACTCAACTTAAGATGTCAAGGAAGAAAGAAAACTCTAAGACAAAACCTTGGAATTTAGAAGACAAGCAATAAAAGTGAGACAAGAAAAGCACAACTCAAAAGGAATGCCAAGGAAAGACAAATTATAGAAATAGAAAATGCAAGATATTTCTACTCTAAAAATAAAATTGGCTAAGTTTAAACTACCATAATTATGCAAAAGAAAGTGCTATTAAACAATAATAAACACACACTAAGAGAGGGCTAATAATATATTTTTTTTACTCAGTTTTTTTACTTTTGGGTCCTCATATCTTTTGATATTTTCATTTTGAATACTTTTAATAATTGCCTTTTGGTCCTTCGAAAATTATCTTTTAGGATCCAAACTTTTGATATTTGCAAAAACGGCCCAAAACTCTCTAGACAAAATTTTATGAATCAAACAGAAAATTTTCAGCAATGCTATGAATTTCATGAAGAACACAAAGAAACGAAAAACAACCCATATTCAAAACAACTCCAAATTCAACAAAACCATAGGGAAAATGAAGGCAGTTGCAAGATAAACTCAAAAATCACACAAGAAACACACAAAGAACAACAAACAACCAAGAATCATGATTTTCAATTTTCATTTTCTGGAAAAAAAAATGAAAATGCAAATAACATAGATAGAAATCTTTACGAAATACTTTCCGGAATCAAGCTCTGATTACAACATGATGACTACCAAGACATGAATGTTTGGCTCAGATCGTTTCCGGATTGTAATCTTCAAGACTCCATGAATTAGGGTTTGAAATTCAAATAGAAAAATGGAGAAGATTAAGGAATGATTTAGAATGAGGCCACGATCCCTAATCGGAACGATAAGTCAGAGGAGGATTCGCCACAAAGGAAAGCTTCCTTGATAAGAATCAATTTGGTCTCAATGAAGAACCAACAAGAGGCTAAGCTCTCAATTTAAGCAAAAGCTCAATTTCATTAATCAAAGTTGACCAAAAATAGCAAAGTCTGAGTATTTATAGGGCTAGACCTCTAATAAACCCCTAAAAACGTAGGTTTAGGCCTATTTACGGAAATATCAAAGCCCATTACAAAAAAACAACAAAAGGAAAGTTGCAGTACCATTTTAAATGAAAATAATCGATTAAAACGAAGTGTAATCGATTAAAACAGAGTGTTCTGCACTGTGTAATCGATTACAACAACGAAATAATCGATTAAAATAGACAGACAGACAGAAAAATAGACAGACAGACAACATTTGCATTTTAATCGATTATAGACACATTTAATCGATTAAAACAGACAACAAATGTTTATTACAACAGACAAGACTTTTTTGATGTGTTTTCATGGAATTTGGTGTGCCTCTTCATGCTTGTCCACAAGATATAAGGCATTTTTGATGTGGTCTTGAAGAGCTTGAGTTCTAGCTCTTGTCATGGGTCCTTCAAAGCTCACCAAAGGAAGTGCTTCAAGCTCTCCTTCTAGACCTTTGGCTTGTAATGGACCTCCATCATCATGATCCTTAGATAGTCCTCTATCATGGATCATCAGGTTGTTTCTCTCCATTATCTCTGGTTGTAAATTCGTTTTTGTAATTTTTGTTATTTGATGCTATTGTAAAGAGTTCTTTGAAGCTTATGCTAGATAGGGTTCTCTAGGGAAGAACAGAGTAGTGTTCTCTGGTTCTTGGCACTAGGAGTCTAATAGGATTTTAGATTTCTATTCTTTATCTAGGGTTGATAAAGAGTGTTTGGAATAAAGCTTGTAAGAAATGAAATTTATAATAGTGAAACTCTAATCTAGTGTTGATTAGAAGAAACTGGATGTAGCTTCTCTTGAGAAGTGAACCAGTATAAATTCTTGTGTTGTTTTTATTCCTTTAACTCTATTAGTTATATTGTTCATTTGTTCGTGGAATTATTATCATTACTCAACAAGTCTTGTTTTGAGCAATTGATTTCTTGAGCTGAGTGATTTGATTGATTAGAAGCAGCATTGTTAGTTTAAAAGTGATTAAGATCCTTTGACTCTGATTTTATAAATATATTTTAAAATACCAAGTTTAAACCAATTCGCCCCCCTCTTGGTTATTGTGGGTTTTCCTATTGTTTTCACAATGAAATTGTGGACAATACCGCCACCATAACCAACCTTATCTCCAAGAAGCATCTCACCAAGCTAGGGATGATGAACACCCCTGATGGGTGGACCATGGCTGGAGCTCAAGCTCCTGCAGAAGTTGTTTGAAAATAATATGAATACACCCAAATACCAAGAGGGGGGTAAATTGGTATAAATTTGACCTTTTAAAACTTTTACAAAATCACAGTTGAAGAATCTTGATCACTTTTTAAAATCAATGAAACTTCAATTTAACCAAACCACTCAGTCCAAGGAATCAAAGACAAAAATCTCCACTTATTGATTAAGAAAGAAATCACAGTTGTCAAGAGATTAAGATAACAAGAAGAGATTAAGAAATAGAAAGATCAACACAAAAACATATATTGGTTCACTTCTCAAGAGAAGCTTCATCCAGTTCTTCTAATCAAACTAGATTAGAGTTCTACTAAATAAAATTTGTTCTTTTACAAGCTATTACAAGTGATTATCCTTATCCATCCTAGATAAAGAATCATAATTCTAACACCCTATTAGAAATCAAATGAGAACTCTATTCAGTTTTTTACCCCTAGAGAATATTACTCTAGAAAGCTTGAAAGAAAACTATTTTGATATTAGCCTTGCACAAACTTTAGACAAAAAACAATTTACTAGAAAAGTTTAAGAGAGACACAACCTGTGATCCTCAGTTAATGAATTGAATGAATGAATGTTACCAATCAATTCTAGGTTGCATGAATGCTGATGAAAAAAAAATCAACTCCCTTGAAGTTCTTTTCAAGAATCTTGTCTTAACACATCATCATCAATGAAGCATGTAATCTTTTAATTTCAAACAAGAAATGTATCACTTAGAAAATCTGTTTCTTGAACCTTTGAAGGCTTAAAAAGTATTGAGTAATTCTTAAAGTCAAATTGTAAGTTGTTTCTAAAAGCACAGATCCAAAAGCTTTAAATAGAAAACAGATTGTAATAGATTAATACATAAGTGTAATCGATTAATATAGCAAGTAATCGATTAAAATGTTCTTGAGACAATTTGGAAAACTTCTGTAATCGATTAAACCAGTCTATCTCAGTTATGTAATAAGCCTTTGTAATAGATTACAGATGAATGGTAATCGATTAAGGCAGTCATGCTATGTTTTGTATTAAGCCTTGGTAATCGATTACAGTAAGTGGTAATCAATTAAGGTAGTCATGCTATGTTTTGTAAAATATGCTATGTAATTGATTACGATTTGATTGTAATAAATTAAAATGTTCATCATGGCTTTTCCAGAAATAATGTAAGCAGGTAATCGATTACTTATTGCCTGTAATCGATTAAGGCAGTGCACATTTTGATTTTTCAAAACCAAAGCCATTATAATTCATTTTCAAATGCAAACATGTAATCTTGAATGCTTTTCTTCAGTCATGAATGCATGTATATGAATATGCTTATGCAATGCAAGGACCACAAGTTAAACTTCTTGAACTACTTAGACAAAATTACAAATGCCTTCAATTTGATTGGCATGTAAAAAGCTAAAACTCTAAAGCAACTTCATCCTTGCGTTGATCTTCTTCTAGCTCCCCCTATATCCAACATTGTTGATGAGGGACAAGAAGCTGATGAGGAAGAAGATGCTAAAGCTACACCTGCTGAGCAGCAGTGGAGTCATTTTGAGTCTCTTATGATTCAAAAGATGGATGCCATGGTTGCTTTGCATCATGAACATGCAGATGATGTTGATTCCTCCCTAGAAGACATAACCACTAGAGTAGGCAATATTGAGACTAGGATGAGTCTCAAGGACTTTGATAAATATATTAGCTTAGTGGTTGTCTTTTTCAGTTTCTGGTTATGTTGTCTTTGATTTCTCTTATTTTGTTATGCTCTTTGATAAATTGCTTTAATTTATGCTCCTCTATCATTAAATAAATGAAACTGTTTTTTTGGTTTATCTTAATATGTTATCTAATGCTATATTTTGCCTTTGATAAGCCAAAAGGGGAGTAATATAAAGTCAGGGGGAGAAAAATATATGTTATGATTAAATTGGACTTTAAACATTGAACATTGAGAAAAATAAAATTGAAACATTGTCAATCTTAAAAAGTTTTATGCAAACGAACATTGAGAAAAATAAAAATTGAAACATTGTCAATCTTAAAAAGTTTTATGCAAACGATACTTGACACTTGATCTTAGCTAGCAAGCTGAGTTTCATTCAGGTATCAAAGAAAAGCTCCTGGAAACACATCTCTTGAAGAATAACCAAGCATAAAAAATGTTCAATTTCAGTTTGGCATGATCAAAGCCAAAAAGGGGGAGATTGTTAGACTCAAGGGGAGCAAAAGAGGGTCCAAGAAGCTGATGATCTTAGACATAAAGGTTTAGGCTTTTTAAATGCCATTTCAATTGAATGACATTTTTAACTTGTGTATGTCTAAGTTGATGCCTCGTATGATCCATTGCATAAAACTCATACATGGTTTTGAATTCATGCTTTCACAAAGGAAAAGTTTAATAAAAGGCTTTTCTGAAACTCAAAAGTTTTCATGAGTGCATAAAAAGCTAAGTGTTCCATGTTTCAAGTTTTGAGAAAAATGTTTTTTCACTAGTTTAATCAATTACCAGCAAGTGGTAATCTATTACTTGAAAACAGAGAACGTATTTAATCGATTATGAGTATGTGTTAATTGATTACACAGTTCAAAATCACAAAAAATGAACTTCCTGTGATAATCGATTACAACACTATGGTAATCGATTACTTAGTGCTATTTTTCATTAGAGCTTTCTGTGGTAATCGATTATATTGTTCATAAAGCTTTTCTAGAAAGCCTCAAGAACACTTTAATTGATTACATAAGTGATTTAATCAATTACTGACAGTTATAATTGTTTTCTCTATAAATAGCTACAACTTATTTGACTTAAAAACAACGAATTTCATAAGCCAGTCTTCTAAAAGAAAAGATACTACGAGCATTTCAGTGTTTTCACAAATCCTTTGTTTCAACAATCTTCAAGAAACCTTGTGAGGATTTCCTTTTGGGCACTTGTTAAAGAAAAGTTTTGGAGGGATTGCTTTGATATTTTCATTCAACCTTGGTTCAAGATTCATTATCATCTGCATTCATCTACATTAGAAATTCAGAGTTTGTAACTAGTGCAATAGTTTCTTAAAGTTTGTCTAGAATAGTTTTTTCTAGAGGAAGATTAGAGGAGGGGTGTTTCTCTAAGTCTTGATCACAAAAGGTCTATAGGTGTTAGATGCCTTGGTCTTAGTCCAAGTTTGATTAAAAGTGATTGTAAAAACTTGTAAGACTAGATTGCATATAATTAGATCCTAGCTTGTTGGTTAGGAAACTGGATGTAGCTTATCTGAATTGAGAACTGAACCAGTATAAATTCTCTATTGTGTACTATTTATTTAATCTTTTCTCTGGGTTATTGATTGTCATTCATTGGTTCAGCTCTTTCATAATCAACAGAAACAATCTTGGTATAATTGCAATTCATAAAGATTGGAGGTTTATTGATCAAAAGCTTTTTAAGTTTGATATTTTATACGATCCTTTAAACTCTTATTGTTAAATCAATTTTAATTGGGCAAGAAGAACCAATTGACCCTCCTCTTGGTTTGTGTGCTACTCATATTGTTTTCAATTGGTATCACGAGTTAGTTCTTGAATGTTATTCAAGATCACTACTTTCTTTTAAAAGAAAATGAATACCACACAAATTACCTTTAAGAAGGGTGCCTCTCTCAACCATCCCCTAATGTTTGAGGGAGAACACTTCAGTTTTTGGAAAAATAGAATGCAGATTTTCGTTCAATCAAATGACCTCAGTGCATGAAATGCAATTGAAAAAGGTACCTTTATACCTACCAAAATTGTTGATAATAAAAAGGTTCCCAAAGAATGGGATGAAATGATTGATATAGAAAAGAGGGTTGTTCAATATGATTTTAAAGCTAAAAACATGATAATCTCTGCTTTGTCTTCTGATGAGTTTCTTAGAACAGTTAGGTGCAAGAGTGCAAAAGAAATTTGGGAGATGCTGGAGATCACTCATAAAAGAACTGATGAAGTAAGCTAAATGAAAGAGGAATGAAATGACAAATGAAATGAAGCTTGACGACTCATGGCTGAGTCAACCACGTGCAAACTACAATTTTTACAAGATTACATAGGTGATAAAATTTACATACAAGTGCACCTACACTTATTAAACAATTTGCCACTATAGGCCTATTTATTGCCACTACAATTGCCAATATAAGTGCTATAATTAAATTCAACTTGAGAGTACAAAATCCAGCCCTTGTTTTTCTTGAGTTGGTGTGCTTCTTCATGCTTGTCTAAGAGGTGCAATTTAACTTTGATGTGCTCTTGAAGGGCTTGAGTTCTAACTCTTGCCATGGGTCCTCTAAGGCAAACCAAAGGAAGCTCTTCACTGATATGAAATTCCAGCCTAAATAATCAACCATAAATCTGCACATTTAAACATATAGGTTAGTCCAAATAAATTCTTAACTAGAGATTGAGGCCTAGCCTACCTCAAGTGAATTTTGGATTTGCAATTGATTAAGTGGTTGGTTCTCTTGTAAATCCTTTAAAGGAATGAAGTCTTGAAAAGAATAAAATAAGATGGAGAGGTGAAAGTCACAGTTAGGAGTAGTAAGAGAAAGTAAGAAGTGAAAAGCTTGGTGCAAGGAACAAGTAGCCGTGAGGTTTGAAAAAGCTAGCAATCTTATACGCGCAAAATCTTCCAACATCCTTAGCTATTAATAATAATTTAATTAGTTGTGTTTTAAGTGAATCTAGTTAGATTATAACTGAATTAGTAGTTAGTTTAGTTAGAACTTAACTAATTCATCATTACTTTAGAAGATATTATTCTTTAAACCTTATCTTGCCTAGATTTTCTTGGTAAAGATTCCCTTAATCATTGACTAGGGGCAGCTGGCCTTCTACGTGGAACATGGCTGGGCAAAGGGGATGTATTTGCTTGGCTTATGTGATTACACATGCGCACAAAGCCATATTTAATCTTTTCCCTTCATCCTCCAAAATTTTTACGGCAACCTACACTGAAGCTTTGCTTATAGCTTATTGTTTTGGTGCAAGGTTTGCTTTATAAAATTTTGAGGATGTTACATTTCACCCTCTCTAAAAAGAAAATTTTGCCCTCAAAATTTGTAAATATCTGTAAACAGTTCAAGGTACTTCTTTCTCATCTCTGATTCTAACTCCCAAATATGTTCTTCCAAACATCCTTGTCCCCATGCCACTTTTACCAATGATACAGATTTATTTCTTAGTTGCTTTACTTCTCTCTACAAAATTCTTGTCAGGGGCAAGCTCGTAGTTATAATTGTCTTTTAACTGTATTGATTCAGATTCTATAACATGACTCGGGTTAGAAATATATTTACGGAGTTGAGACACATGAAAAACATTATGAAGAATGGAGAGATTTGATGGTAAAGCTATTTGATAAGATACTATACCTATTCTTTTCAGAATTTGAAAAGGACCAATGAAACGAGGACTTAACTTTTTGACCTTCATTGCTCGTCCTATTCCTGTAACTGTAGTAACTTTAAGAAAAACATGTTCTCCTTCTTAAAATTCTAGAGGTTTTCTTCTTTTATCAGCATAATGTTTTTGTCTATTTTGAGCTATTACCAATATCTCCCTAATCTTCTTGATTTGCTCTATGGTTTGAGTTACCAAGTCTGGACCCAAAAGACTTGCTTCCCCAGATTCATACCAACATAAAGGAGACTGACATCTCCTACCATTCAGAGCTTTAAATGGAGCCATTCATGTGCTTGTATGATAACTATTATTGTAAGCAAACTCTGCTAATGGCAAATATTTTTCCCAAGAACCCTATTGGTCTATCACACAAGATCTCAACATGTCTTCTAGGGTTTGTATGGTTCTTTCTGTTTGTCCATCTGTTTGGGGATGATAAGCAGTACTTAAGCATAATTTGGTTCCAAATGCTTTTTGTAATGTTCCCCAAAACCTAGAAGTAAAACGGGGATCTCTATCATAATTAGGGTGGAGGGTACACCATGTAATCTAACTATTTCCTGTATATACAATTGAGCTAATCTCTCTAATGGGTAAGAAATCTTAATAGGTATAAAATGAGTTGACTTAGTGAGTCTATCTACAATGACCAAATTGAGTCATGACCAGAAACAATCCTAGGTAATCCTACCACAAAATCCATAGATATGCTTTCCCATTTCCACTGAGGTATTTCTAAAGGTTGCATAGTGCTAGAAGGTTTCTGATGATTTTCACCTTTTGACACACTAAGCACTTTCCTACAAACTCTGCTATCTCCTTTTTCATGCGAAGCCACCAAAACATTCTCTTCAAATCTTGATTCATCTTAGTAACTCCAGGATGCATTGTGAAATTACTTTTGTGAGCTTCACTCAAAATTTTCTCTCTTAATCCATCACTCTTGGGTACGCTTATTCTCTTTTGATTAGTCCACAACCCATCATTATTTACCTCAAAATCCTGCAATTTTCCTTCTTGGACTTGAGTTAAAATTTGTTGAAAATCTAAATCTCTCTACTGTCCTAGTCTAATTTGATCTTTGAAATCACTAGCTATTTGTATTTGACTCAGAATGATACTTTTAGAATTAACAGAAAATCCCAAATTAAGATTTTTGAAATTTTTTATTAATTCCATTTCCTTGATCATCATCCTAGTTATATGCAGAGATTTCCTACTTAATGCATCAGCTACTACATTTGCTTTTCCTAGATGATATTTTAACTCAAAGTCATAATCCTTAAGAAATTCAACCCATCTTCTCTGTCTCATTCAACTCTTTTTGGGCAAAGAGGTACTTGAGACTCTTATGATTTGAAAAGACTTCAAACCTTACTCCATATAAATAATGTCTCCAGATCTTTAAGGCAAAAACTATTGCTGCTAACTCTAGATCATGGGTTGGGTAATTGACTTCATGGGGTCTCAACTGTCTAGATGCATATGCTACCACATTCCCATTTTGCATCAACACACAACCTAGACCTTTCTTTGAAGCATCACAATACACTTCAAATGCACCATGAGGATCTGACAATACTAACACTGGAATACTAGTCAACCTTCTCCTTAATTCTAGAAATCTTTTCTCACATTCCGGTGACCATACAAAAGGCACATTTTTCCTAGTTAAGCTAATAACAGGTAAAGTTATTTGTGAAAACCCTTTAATAAACCTCCTATAATAACCAACTAATCCTAGAAAACTCCTAATCTCAGTTACAGTGGTTGATCTCTCCCAACTCATGACTGTCTCAATTTTACTAGGATCCACTGATATTCCTTCTTTAGAAACATGACCTAAAAATTTCACTTCCTTGGCCCAAAATTCACAATTAGATAGTTTAGCATACAACTTCTTTTCTCTAAGTGTCTGCAATACTATTCTAAGATGGTCTTCATGCTCTCTTTTTGATTTTGAATAAACAAGTATATCATCTATAAAGACTACTACAAACTTATCTAGATAAGATCTAAATATTATATTCATGTAATCCATAAAAACTGTTGGAGCATTAGTTAATCCAAAAGACATCACTAAATACTCATAATGCCCATATCTAGTCCTAAATGCAGTTTTAGGAATATCTTCATTCTTAACTCTAATCTGATGATATCCTCCTGACCAAAGATCAATCTTAGAAAATACTGTTGCTCCTCTCAGCTGATCCATAAGATGATTTATCCTAGGCAATGAATACTTATTTTTAATGGTTATCTTATTAAGCTTCCTATAATCTACACAGAGCCTCATTCTCCAATCTTTCTTTTTCACTAACAAAACTGGAGCTCCCCAGGGTGAAACACTAGGTCTAATAAATTTCTTTTCCAACAACCGCTCTAGTTGCTTTTTCAATTCTTCCATTTCTAGAGGGGACATCCTATAAGGTGCCATGGATATTGGTCCAGATCTAGGAATTAGGTCAATAGAAAATTCTGTTTCCCTTTATGGAGGTATCCCTGGTATCTCATCAAGAAATACATCTGGATATTCTCTTACCACGATTATATTAGTGATATGATTCCCAATAGGATTAGATGTTAGGATCAACTAGGAATGGAATTTCACACCCAGAATTCAGCCAACAACACGTCCAGGAAGGAACCGATTGTTCCGCACGCTACAGAACTCGGATTTAAGCGTTTCCAAATCGAGGCGAAAGATCTCTTTCTGAACTACGATTTTGAGTCAAGAATCACTGAAAATGGATGTGTATAACGTGAGTTCTGATACAAAATTAACGGGGACAGAAACTAGGAAAAAGATGCAAAACGAGATAGGAACCAAGAAACAAGATTTGGAAGGCGCCACAATCAAAAGATTGATAAGCCTGAGAACGCCACAAGGATTAGTAGCCTTGATAAGTTCTGAGATTCTCAAAAGAACCCTTGAGAAGCTAGTCTCTCACCAAAAAGGTTAACTTCCATTCTGCCTTCAAAAGACTATGGTGTTCCCTTATATAGCGGGCATCATTCATATTGAGTCTAACCTAATGGGCTTACAAGCAAATAAAAATAGACAAACCAACAATCCAGCCCAATAAGCCTTATAACAACAGTTTAACTAAATATGAGGAAATAAAAATTAAGTGCTGAATTGGGCCAAGTAAAATAAAGCCTTCATGCATATCCATTGAGGCTTATTCTTCAAGGTCTTCAAATTGGATTAAGTGTATCATTTTGGGCTCTTCTTCCTTTAGACTTGGGCTTGTCTCAAGTAAAGTGGTCACCATGAGATTTAGGGCCTCTTTAGCCTTTTTAGCTTTTGATCTTGTCATTGGGCCTCCAAGACCTTGTATGTCCTCCAAGTTTGTTGCTTTGGTCATGTCCTCTCCTAGGTCCTCATCAATTAGAGAGTTCACCAGTTGACTCAGTTACATTAGCTGATAAAAGAGCATAACCTTAAATTTCATTCTTACTGGAACAGGAAACAATGGAGTTCAAATACAGACACTAGGTTTGACTGTTTTCTGAGATTTCTGAGGTAAAACAATGGTTTTATTTGAACAAGCCAACAATACATGGTTAGATCCAAGCCAATCCATACCCAAAATTACACTGAACCTAGTCAAAGGAAGACTAATCAAATTTGCAAAAAAAGATGTATGATCAATTTGAAAATCACAAGAAATGAAAGAGTGAGTAGCACCTAAATCATATAATACAGTTAAAATTTTATCTTTAATTTTGCATTTACCCTCAATAAGATTTTCGGATTGGTAAAAACCCTTCTAGTCTGTTGAGGACATGTGGTGTCTTGGTTTTTTTTTTTTTCATTCCTGCAATTGCTAGCATAGTGTCCCATCTTTCCACATCTGAAACACTAAACATTTATGCAACAATGTTGTGCCAGGTGTCTTGTCTTTCCACACTGGGAACAGGTGGGTTGTGCTATAGGGCATGATCTGTCTCCATGGATCTTGTGACATTTGTCACATTCTCTGCCTGAACCTTGCCCTGTTTGATATTTTTTCTCTACTAAAACTTATTTTTAAATTTAAAAGGCTGGGATCCTAATTTCTTCCTATAATTATTACTTAACTCTTTCTTTTCAGCAGACCTCCTTTTATATTCTTCTATTATCCTACACTTATTTATTAGAACACCAAGCTCCCTAATTTCTAGGGCACTACTTCCAACATATCTTCCCTCAATCCCCCTTCAAACTTCATGCACTTCCAGTGCTCATTAGGGTTATACTGATAGGTAGATGAGAATTTAATTAATTCTTCAAATTTAGCAATATATTCAGACACACTACTATCACCTTGTTGAAGCCTAAGAAATTCGAGCTCCTTGACATTTCTTACTAATTGGGAAAATACTTCCCATAGAATGCTGTTTTAAAAACCTCCCATGAGACCTCTTCTCCATCACCTGCCAAAATTTGCTTATGGCTATTCCACCAATACTCAGCATCAGATTGTAACATATATGTAGCATAAGTTACTTTCTGCTGGTCAAAACAATCTAATACAGCAAATATCTTCTCTATTTCTCTAACCCATTCTTCAGCCATATCTGGATTAAAAGTTTCCTTAAATACTGGTGGATTAGATTTTCTAAACTCGGTAAACTTATGATATTCTAAATCAGTCACCTGCCTCCTATTATTATCTTGACTAGAATTATTGTTAGTACCATGATTATTATTATTATTATGGTTCATTGCGCCATCATTTGAGTAGCTGTCGCAGCTTGTTGACTTGCTATAGTCGCTTGTTGATTTGTAGCAGCCGCTTGTTCTTACATAGCTGCTAGCATTTCATGAAGAATATTTATTTCCTCACTATTGCCACCAGCTTGTGGTGCTGCTCTTCCTCTTGTTCTTCTAGTAGTCATGAATTCCTATTCACTTTCACAAAATACTGAGGTGATCAGGCTCAATATAAAGTAAAGTGCGTGAGAATTCAACAAACATAAACAATCACACATAAACAGTCACACTCAAAGTACATAGAAAAACATAGTCAGTCCATTCCCCTTAGGCTCTAACAGGATGAATTGCTCTAATACCAAAACTGTAATGACCTAACATATTTCTAGATAATTTTTATTACTGTTTCTTTTTAAAGACATATATTAGTAAGAATTATAAAAGTATAAATTTTATAAGTGGAAACTTCATTCATTAAACAAAACTAATTACTTGTTACATCACGTTTTATTATACAAGTACAAGATTTTTCATACACCAGCCTAGTTCCTATCTTCATTCTTACACCATCACCAAATCCAGGGCATCAAGGAAGACAACCATTGTTGCCATCTATATAAAAAATGAAACAAATCTAGTGATAAATAAAATTTCTCAGTAGGCAAAACTAAACCACCGAATACGTTAGTGCGTTAGTAAATCATCAATATATTCAAGTAAATCCATACAGTAAATAATTATGCAAACAACATGTATGCATTAATGAATTTTCCAGGGTGCACATGGCATGTAATATCGTACTGTATGTAGCTGCATCTTGTACTAGATGTAGAAATGCTTCGGCCGTCTTACACTAGTCATGCATGTCATTTCCATGTATTTGCACCTGGTCCCTACATCTCGTACAAGATGTAGTATCGGATTCTGTTTCGCAAATTTCGTACTAGACTTGGAAATATGAATCAATATATCATCAAATCAAATCCATCATTTTCATCAATAATACAATCCATGAGAAAATTCATACCACCTCATGGAAAAATTTCCATCACAACATCATATGTACTGAAAGTATGGTTAGACTACCATACCTTATTCGAGTAAAATCATGCCAACTTATGCATGACAATTGAATATCCTCAAGTTACAGACAAATCATGTTAGAATTCTTACTAATAAACCACAAAATATCTTTCAAATAATTTCTTAATTCCTTTTTACCTTCACAAGAAAATATTAGAACTTAGTATGTATCTTAATCTCGTTTCACCTACCACCTTAGTACTTAATCCTCAAAATTGAATCACTCAAGTATTTGAACCATTTATCTACATACCATTCAACCTCTGCTTCTAAATATTAAATCAAAAATAGTCCCACAACATAAATATAAATAAACAGTCCAAAGTCATCAAAATCAATTCCAAAGATCATCAACCTATCCTATTGTTAAATCAACATTATCACATCATAAAATAACCTTCAATGATATGAAATTCCAGCCTAAATAATCAACCATAAATCTGCACATTTAAACATATAGGTTAGTCTAAATAAACTCTTAACTAGAGATTGAAGCCTAGCCTACCTCAAGTGAATTTTGGATTTGCAATTGATTAAGTGACTGCTTCTCTTATAAATCCTTTAAGGAATGAAGTCTTGAAAAGAATAAAATAGGATAGGAGAGAAAGTAAGAAGTGAAAAGCTTGGTGTAAGGAACAAGTAGCTGTGCGGTTTGAAAAAGCTAGCAATCTTATACGTGCAAAATCTTCCAACATCCTTAGCTATTTATACTAATTTAATTAAGTGTGTTTTAAGTGAATCTAGTTAGATTATAACTAAATTAGTAGTTAGTTTAGTTATAACTTAACTAATTCATCATTACTTTAGAAGATATTATTCTTTAAACCTTGTCTTTCCTAGATTTTCTTGGTCAAGATTCCCTTAATCATTGACTTGGGGCAGCTGGCCTTCTACGTGGAACATGGCTGGGAAAAGGGGATGTATTTGCTTGGCTTATGTGATTACACATTCACACAAAGCCATATTTAATCTTTTCCCTTCAGCCTCCAAAATTTTTACAGCAGCCTGCACGTCACAACTTTGCTTATAGCTTAATTTTTTGGTGCAAGATTTGTCTTATTTAATGACTATGGTGCAAGGAACCTTGCATGAGGCATCCTTTGCTTGGTCAAATTTTGGGCTGAAGCTTTTATTCCTTGTGCCAAAATTTCAGGAGTTACAAGTTGTGTCCAATCCAAAGTTTTCAAATAGCTAGAAACATTTAATCAGATATGGTTCGTTCTTAGTATATTTTGTACCAATCTACTAGTCCATAAATTCTCATCTTTTAGTATGTTAAACTAGACTTCCTAAGATTTATAACAAGGTATCAAATGATTTATATGGATTTATAAAACTCTAGCTATAACATTTTTAAACTAGATTCCAAATCTGCCAGCAAGATCAAAATTTCCACATTGACATCTCTTAGTGTTTTTGTGACTGCAAGCAGTACACAAACTAGATTTATCTGAAATTTTTATATGTTATAGCAGACATCTAAATATTTATTTCCATATATCATACACCTAATTTGAATAAGAAATGAGAGAGAAATAAAATTTTCAAAACAGGTGGCAATAATGGACAATTTTGCGCAACTTGTGTTCAAACAAATTCTATCTTATTCTTCTTGTATCCAACTATCATCACACTTCCATAATTCAATCATAAATTACACTAAAAATTACATACAAGTGCACCTACACTTATTAAACAATTTCCACTATAGGCCTGTTTATTGCTACTAAAGGCCTCTATTTATTGCCACTATAAGTGCTGGAATTAAATTCAACTTGAGAGTACAAAATTCAGCCCTTGTTCTTCTTGAGTTGGTGCGCTTCTTCATGCTCGCCTAAGAGGTGCAAATTAACTTTGATGTGTTCTTGAAGGGCTTGAGTTCTAACTCTTGTCATTGGTCCACTAAGGCTAACCAAAGGAAGCTCTTCAAGTTCTCCTCCTTGGCCTTGAGCTTGTAATGGACCTCCATCACTCTTGAATTAATTAAATTCATTTTACTTGTTTTCATAATTTTCCATATTTCTGACTCACTAATTTCGTTAATCCAATTAAACTAAGATATTTTGATTAAATTTGTTTTCCATAACTATTGAACAATTTAATTTTATATGGAGAAACTGAGTAACTCAAGTCCCTGTGGAGATGATCTATTTTATAAAATCTGTAACCTGCGACGAAATTGGTACACTTTTCAATAGTCTAATAGGTACTTGGGAGGATATCCAACTAGACGAGAACCCTTGATCTCTTTAGTGGATTGGAGTTCTAGCGTGAAACTTGGCCTCCTAAGTATACCATTAAAAACCTTCCCAAGGATATAGCTAACTCTTTTTAACAAATAGGGACGATTGCAACAAAAAGTTTACATTCACATCATCATCTCATAAAGAACATAAAACACCTTAACAACAATACAATATAATAATGTTCTCAACAATAAAAGAAATAGTCATAAACTAATCAATATTCCAACATCAATTCACACTCACATCATACTTATCATCATCTCATCAATAATTCGATAATCTTAACAAAACATAGATATTTCATCAATAAGGACATTCCACACCTAGAATTCTTATAATTGCCTCACCAAAACCACATGTGAATGTGAATTAAAAATTTGTAAAAACAAATTCATTTTATATCCACGTGGAATTGGTTTGAAAACTCTCAAGAAAACATTCAAGGTAAAATGAAACATTATATCTTAATTTAGATTAAGTTAGAAAATTTAGCTCAACCACAAATTGAGCTTAGCCAAAAATTTTAGCTTGAGCTAAATTCGTGCAAATCCAATTCTGACGAAAATTAGCTTAGCTAAAAGTGCGAATCTTGCAAACAAAGCTTCTTTGTGAATCCAAATTTTGACACCATTAATGAATACCCAAACATCCGAACTCACAATAATCATATCAATAATAATCCCTAATTCTTCCTAACACTAATAAAAACTTCAAATTTAAGCAAAAACTCAAAATCATCATTGTCCCCATACCCCATGAATAGTGTGCGAAAATGAGAAAAGGGAAAGATTAAGTAAAAGTCGATGAATTGCTCAAGGGAAAAGGAGAAGGGAAAAACAATTACCTCTAGGATTGTTTAGAAATGATCTTTGGGCACGTCTTGGGATCTCTACTTGTTGTACTTCTTCCTTTTTATCCTCCTTTCTAAACTTTTTCTTTCTTTTCTCTTCTCCTCCTTACTTAAAATATGGGTGTGGGTGGGGCTTGTTGGGCTGCGAACTTGGGCCTTGTGTTAACATTTTAATTATGTTAGGATTTACATTGGCCAAGTGTAACCGAATCCCAATTGTAGTACTAAACCGAAGCACAGGTTTTCTCCTAAGGGAATAGTGCAAGGGTGAATATTGAAATAAAAACCTTTCAGATAAAAATATTTTTGTGTTTTTATATTTTAAACTACCGAAAACTAAAACTAGTCGAAACAGAAAATAAAAAAAATATATTTTTCTAGAGATTAATGTGTTGAAAATTTAATAACATAATGTTGAGATGCTAAGATTATACTCAGAATCCCCCTATTTGCTGCAATTCCTCACACTTCTACATCGTTATATCTGATAACAATATGAATACACACAATTAACCAAGAGGGAGGTGAATTGTTTAAAACATGGTTTTTAAAAATTTCTTTGAAACAAGCAGCAGATTTAGGATTGTATCACAAGGACACCTTATTAAAACAAAAACTTTCAGTCAATCAAGACTCGCACTTCATAGAAAGCAATAGCAGAAAATGTTCATCTATTGATCTCGAAAAGATTATCCAAAAGACTAGCAATCAATGACAACAAGAAGAGATTCAAAGAACACCAAGAACTATATTGGTTCACTCTTCAACAGGAGAAGCTACATCCAGTTTCTTCTAACCAAACCTTGGCTAGAGAAACCCTTTATCAACCCTAGATAAACAACTGAAATCTAAACACCCTTTAGACCTCTAATGATCAAGACATAGAGAAACCCTTCTCTACTCTTCCCTCTAGAGAACCCTACTCTAGACAATCTTAAAGAACCCTTTTGCAATAGCAACTAGAAGCTGAAATGTAAAAATGAAGTTTGGGAACTTGTTCCTAGACCCTCTTCTCACAAACCTATTGGCACCAAGTGGGTTTTTAGAAACAAACTTGATGAGAGTGGCATCATAGTTAGAAACAAGGCTAGAATGGTTGCTAAAGGTTACAACCAAGAAGAGGACAGAGACTATGATGAAACCTATGGTCCAGTAGCTAGGTTAGAAGTCATTAGGTTGCTGCTTGCATATGCATGTTTAATGGAATTTAAACTGTTTCAAATAGATGTTAAAATTACTTTTCTAAATGGATATATTGAAAAGGAAATCTATGTTGATAAACCTCCAGGCTTTGTTGATTACAAATATCCAAACCATGTGTTTAAACTGAGAAAATCTCTTTATGGTTTAAAACAAGCTCCAAGGTCTTGGTATGAGAGATTGAGCAACTTCTTGCTTAGCCAATCTTTCATAAGAGGACAAGTGGACAAAACTTTGTTCATCAAGAATAGTGGCAATGACATCTTGTTGGTTCAAATCTATGTTGATGATATTATATTTGGTTCAACTAATCAATCTTTGTGCAGAGAATTTTCTATCTCAATGCAAAATGAGTTTGAAATGTCTATGATGGGAGACCTAACATTCTTCCTTGGATTCAAGTCAAGCAAATGAAGAATGGGACATTTCTTAGTCAAACTAAGTATTGCCTGGAAATGATCAAGAAGTTTGAAATGGAGAAAAGCAAGGATGTTGCAACTCTAATGACTACATCAACCTACCTTGACTTAGATGAAAAAGGAAAGAGTGTTGATGAATCAAAATACAGAAGAATGATTGGATCCTTGTTGACTGCTAGTAGACCAGACATAATGCTAAGTGTGATCTTGTGTGCTAGATATCAATCAAATCCTAAAGAATTACACCTCACTGCAGTTAAGCGGATTTTCAAATATCTCAAGTCAACACCAAGAGTGGAACTTTGGTATCCTAAAGGTGCATCTCTAAACTTAATTGGATATTCTGACTCTGACTTTGCAGGGTGCAAATTGGATAGGAAGAGTACTAGTGGAACTTGCCACCTATTAGGCAGCTCACTAATCTCTTGGCACTGCAAGAAGCAATCTTGTGTTGCTTTATCAACTGTTGAAGCTGAGTACATATCAGCTGGAAGTTGTTGTGCTCAAAGCCTATGGTTGAAGCAATAACTACAAGATTTTGGTGTAGAGTTAAAGTCAATACCCTACTCTCTGACAACACAAGTGCCATCAATATATCCAAGAATCCAATTATGCATTCAAGGACCAAACATATTGAGATAAGGCATCACTTCCTTAGGGATAGGTAACTGTACAATTGAGTTTGTAGATACACTTAATCAATAGGTTGATATCTTTACAAAACCCTTGGAAAGAGATAGGTTTTATGCACTTAGAAACATGCTAGGTATACTTGATGAATCCAACATATGCTAGCTTGCTATTAAATTGCCTTTCTAAATGATGATTCACGGAATGATTGACCATATCTAAAAAATGCATAAAAATGAAAATCATGTTGCATGATCACTGTATATTCTACATAATGGACTGTAATAATCGATTACTAAGCCGAATAATTTATTATTTGATGATTTAATGCTTTTAGAAACAATTTTATGCTTAAGTAATCGATTACTTACTATCTAAACTGAATCCAGAAATTTGAAAACTCTAGAGTAATCGATTACCTCAACGAATTAATCGATTACATATCATACAAAGCTTATTCTGAACCAAAATCACTATGATTTAATCAATTCCTCTATATGTAATCGATTACAGTGTGTTACTTTGTTTTGGGTTCTCACTGGAATAATCGATTACATTGGGATTTAATCGATTATTCCTTATTGCAGTGGTTCTACTTGCTTACTAATTAATCGATTACAAGCTTTGGTAATCGATTATCTATGGCGTTTGTAACAACTACGTTTCATTGTTCGTATTTAATTGATTACGCTTATTAATTTAAAGAAAATTTTTTCTACGTAATTTCGTTTATGTATATTTAATTATACGTAATAAGTCATTTTTCTGACGCATTCGCAAATTGTCAAAATACAAAATTCAAACATATTTTAAGATACAATCCAAATACAATACAGTCACAAATAGTCTGTTACAAAATGTAATACATACAGCTCATCGTAGTATCAAATACAGACAACCAAAAAGATCACAAATACAGCATACAGAACATCCAGCATCACATAGAACATTCAGCTCCTTCCTTAATGCTTTCCTTAGCTTACTGTTCCTCTGCTCGCCCAAATAAATTGGGGTCATCACAGGTGTCAAACCACAGACACAACTCGGGTAAGTATGATAAACATGATTAGATAATTGACAGATACAACATAAATAACAGAACAACGTATTAATCATAAAGCAAATGCATAATGAATGATGTATGATTTCTTTGTTAAATGATGCATGACTGAGATCTCAAAGGCCTAATAAAAGGTACCAAAATCAAAATAGTTTCACCCACTCCAGTGAAACAGTCCCACCCACTCCAGTGAGACCTCCCTCCACTCCGAGGGGAATAAATGCGAATGATGTTATGTAATGGTTTCTTTTTTATTTTCCAGTTACTTTAATTCTCAAATTCTCATATCTTTGGCACAAAATTCTTATTTGCCCTTCATGGTCAATTCAATATATAAAAGGCATAAGTGTACCATGATTTTCTCTAAGTATACATAATCCACCACTTTCAACATCTTAAACAACATCATATATAGCCTTAATACAAATTAAAGTGCAACCTTAGATGAGTATCATACAACAACATCAAGCAATATACAACCTTAGTGCAAATCAAAATTCATCATCATGTGAGTTAATCATACAACAACATCTAATAAATAACAAAGTAACATATGGCTTTAATAAAACAATTAAACATAGTTAAAATATAGGTAATTAATTTTCCTAGTTACTTTCTTACTAGATTTCATTCAAGTTAATTATTCGTTAGGTTATTTAAGATTACTTATTACCTAGGTAAATTTTTTCTTCTTTGAAGCATTTTTACAAACACATGGTGTACAAAACTTTAAGGCTTAAGAAAATAAATGACAATCTAGTTTAAGTCTTGTAAAATTAGATGATAAGATAGCATAATTAATTATCTAAGCATGTGTACCATAGTACTTCCCATACCTTGGCTTTCCTTGTTTGAAATTAAGCTACCTTTTTTCAAGACTCCTAGGCTTCCCACGTGAACTTCCAAGGTGGAGCTTCTTTGTTTTGGCTTTTGTTTTTGGTGAAGGAATAAGTGAAAGGGATGGCTGAAAGTGGGATGTTGGTCCGTGCAATTCAGCCTCACTTTGGTCCCCACCCTTCCTTTTATATGCTAGGCTACTTAACCTTTAAGTGAAAATATCTCAAGCTCATTATTGTCTAACTTTTAGTTGGTTCTTTCTTATTGGCTAGAGTTTCTTCACCACACAAGTGTCCTTGCTCATGAAAATTCCATAATATTCCACTTCCATCTAGTTATTCACGTGAAATTGTTCAGCCATGGGGTATTTTATTTGCTTCACATCCGTGTAGCTTTAGGTAGATTTTGTTGCATTTATTTCAATGTTCATAATTTCCTAACTTTCCACTTGGTCCTATTGCCTTCTTCCTTACTTCTTGGCTGTCCAAGTGTCCTTATTCTCAAGAGTTCTATAGCCTTCTTCATTCTTCTCTTAAAGCACACTGCCAATTTTAGAATTTTGGGGCAAATATGTTTAACTTTGGCTTTATGACTTAAACCGTGAGATAGCTAGGTTTTAGGAGTTTTTAATGCTTTATTTTCTTGACATATTTTCTTATTTTTAATCAAAAGTATTTCTATAATTTATGAAATCCTAATTTCAATTGCTTTCTTGAAAGTAAAATTTCTAAAATTAGTTGGAAATTAGCTTGAGTTTTAATAACAATTTTGGAATGTTTCTTAGCTTTCTTCTAATAACTTTTTCTAAATTCTTATTGGTTTATTTTGTTTTTAATTAGTAAAATGTCTAAACTATTTATTTAAGAATTCATTCCTTCCATAATTAAGAGAAAAATTTCTAGATTGTATCTTTCCTATTTCTGTGTTTTTATAAAACTCAGATTAGTCTATATTCTATTCTTTTTGAATTATCTTTCAAAATTTCTAAAAATTTTATTTTATAATTTTTCTCTACTAAAAATGTCTCTAATTTCCTATTTAGAAGTATACTAGACTTTTGTCAAGCTTCCATAACCTTACTGAGGCTGTCTGACCTTATCAGAGCAAAAAGGGTATTTTGGTCATTTGTACAAATGTTCAGGGGCATTTTAGTCTTTTACCCTAGGGACCTAACTGTCATTTGTGGAATTATCCAAGGTCATTTTGGTCATTTTCAAAAATGTCTAAGGGTATTTATGTCATTTGTCTAGGAATGCATATTTATAAGAAAATGCACATATATATTGAAATCTGAGGGTGTTACAGCGTTATTGCTAAAATTTGCAGATTTCTTGGAAATCTAAATTGCCAATCTTATCACAAATTCAAAATTCAAACCTGCTTCTGTGCATTTAATCTTGTGGGTACTTGAAATAACTGTTACACACATTCAAAATTCAAATTCTAGCCTCAAAACCTCTATAAATACAACTTTTCATGAGAAAAATTCACACCTTCAATTCTCTCTCCCTACCTTGAGAAATTTGAGCTTTCTTCTTCTCTTTCTCATTCTAAACCTCTGCCCATTCACCTTTTCTATCTAAAACCATCATGTCAGCCCCTAAGAAAGTAAAATCCAGCAAAAGGAAGGCTGGTGAATCTTTCAACCCCTCTGTGAACAGATTACATTCTTGGTTCACAAATCAGACCGAAAAGTTGAACTATATGGAGTTCAATGCCACCAAACTTGCCTTCCCTCCTAAATACCTTGACCTAGATTAGTTCATAGCTAAGGGATTTTAGTTCCTTGCAATGATAGAAGCCCAGGTTGAGGAAGTTTGTGAAGATGAAGGGTATTTTTTTTACCCTGAACTTGTGAAGATGTTTTACACTGGTGCTAAGATTTGCATGGATGGCACCATCCTCTCTCAAGTACATGGGGTGGCCATGGAGATCACTCCTGAGGTTTGGCATGAGGTAGCTGGTATTTCCTTTGAGGGTGCAAGGAAATTTGATGAAGAGGTTGAGGGCTACAACAAAATTGATACATACAAAGGGATGCTTCAAGACCCTCAAAGTAGGCTGAAGCTAAGGCTTGGTACAGGCTCAATAAACTAGTGAAGATAGACTCCTTCACTACATAATCACTTACATTCTGACTCCAAGATCATCCAACCATGCTCAAGCAACAGATGATGACTTGCAACTTGGCTATGGAATAAAGACTGCTACACAAATGTTCCGCTTTCAATGCTGTTTTTAAATTTTTAGTATTGTATCCCTTTTCATTATTGAACAAAAGGTCTGTTTCTTGTTCATTTCTTCCTTGCTTATCCTATTTTTACATTGATATTTTTGTCTTCGATATGCAAATAGGGGGAGAAATAAATTGAATATATGTTGGGGAGATATTATATGATCATGGAATTAGTGATCTAGAATCTATGAAAGATTATCTAAAATAGGGGGAGCAATCCAAGAAATTATCTATGTTTATGCAAGGTTACTTAACACTTCATCTTAGCAAAAGGCTAAGTTGATTTCAGGTTAAGTATGAAGCTCCTATCATTCATCTCTCTCATGCATTTTTAAAGGGACAACAAATGTTCAATTAGTATTTAGCATGATCAAAGCCAAAAAGGGGGAGATTGTTGGATACAGAGGGAGTTGGAAAGAAGATCAAATCAAGGATGAAGCCCTTTGCATAAAGGATTTTATCTTTTTACATGCCATTCAATTGAAGGCCTTTGTAATTTGTTAAGTTGTTCAAGAGGCTTATATTGTGATCCTTGCATTTGCATAAACATAATCATAAACATGCATTCATGATTTAAGAAAAGCATAAAAGGTTACATGTTTGCATTTAGAAAGAAATTCTCATGATTTAAGTTTTGGAAAATGTATTTGTGCACTGTTTAATCGATTACCAGCTTGTGTAATCTATTACAAAGTCATGAAGAACACTTTAATCAATTACAAGCAAATCGTAATCGATTACACATGCTTATTTCAATTTTGAGACTGACTGCCTTAATCGATTACAGGTCGTTTTAATCGATTACATTGTTTATAAATCTTTTCCAGATTGTGCTAAGAACACTTTAATCGATTATGTTGTATATTAGTCAATTACATTGGTTAAAATAATCGATTACATAATGTTTAAATCAATTACATGCAGTTAAATCTGTTTTCTATAAAAAGTTGTTGGGTCTGAACATTTGCATTAATCTAGAGAAATTGATTTTACGTATTATTCATTACTCCCAAAGCTTTCGAAGTTCTGAGAAAAAGATTTTCTGAGTCTCATACATCTTGTTTCAAAACCCTATAACTCATGCTTCATTGATCATATTGTTTTGAACAAGATTCTTCAAGATTTTTTCAAGAGAGCTGTTTTTCAGCTTGTAAAGAATAGATTTTGATTTAGTGGAACTCTAATCAGGTTTGATTAGAAGACACTAGATGTAGCTTCTCTTTTGAGGGGTGAACCAGTATAAATTTGGTGTTCTCTTGATTCTAATTCTTGCTATCTTAAACTTGCTTATCTTGTGGTTAATCTCTTTCAAGATCAACTGAAATATTTTCTGCAATTTCTTGGAGTGTAGGGTGAAACTTGATTGATTGAAAGTTTATATTTTAACAAGGGAAAACTTATGATACGATCTTTACTCCGCTGCTAGTTTTTTAAAGAAGTTGTTTTTTTAAATCCCTATTTTAACCAATTACCCCCCCTCTTGGTTAATTGTGTTTGTTCATCTTTGTTTTTAATTTTCACTTAAGTAATCGATTAATATCATATTTAATCGATTAAAGTGTTTTGTGATATTTCTGAAAAAGATACATGAGCAAAGTAATCAATTAAACCGATGTGTAATCGATTACCACAGACAATCTAGCTTAAAAAATGTGCTAATGTAATCTATTACAATTAAATGGTAATCGATTAATTCAGGAAGACTTATTCTGTGTTTTGTATTATGTAATCGATTACCATTACCTTGTAATCGATTAATTTGTTCTTCTTCAGTAACAAATTTTCATATTCTGGTAATCGATTAAGTCAATGTAAAAGTGATTTTTTCCAAAACTTAACCATGAGTACTTGACATCTTATGCAAACATGAAAACCTTAAGCTTTTTCACAAATCATGTGACTTGATAAAAACTATGTATGCATGCAAATGAATGATGTTTATACAATGCAAGGGATCATAGGATGAAGCTCTTAAACAAATAACAAATTACATATGCCTTCAATTGAATGGCATGTAAAAAGCTAAAATCTGTCTGAGATAAATGGTCTCATCATCTTGATTTTCTTCAAGCTCCCCCTATACAATATTGTTCATCCCCAACTCACTAGTTTATTATATCCCTAATCCCTTAGGTGATAGACACTAAATCCCTTGCCTTGATTCCCAATCCCTTGGAAACCAACACAAGCAATCAACATTATCGTTTGGGAATTAGCAATTTGATTTGAATTTGAAATCACGTGAATTTGCGAGTAATTTCTAGTTTTTAACTGTCAAAAAATGTAATAAAATAAAATAATAGAGGGGAAAGACTAAAACACTGGCCGGAGAAAAAGTTTGAGGACGTTGACCGGTCACCAAAAAGTTGAAGGACCAAAAACATAAATTCAAAAAAGTTTACGGACAAAAAATATACTTTACCCAATTAAAAAAATAGAGTAAAGTGTTAGACATTTTAATTCGTTAAGAAAACAAAGTATAAATTTTAACCTAAGAGAATAATATAATATTTACATCTTAAAAAAAGGTATAACTTACTCAATTTGAATTCTTAATTAGGATTTTCATTAAACAGGCATGAGTGGTAAACAAACACGGTAGGGAGCACAGTGCTTAATAATGAGAATGAGGTGGTTAGACATTTGTGGGCCTATGAGAGATCTATTTAGCTATGTGATTCTTGGTTATAATCTCAAAGTCTAGATTTAATCTTTGGTAGATTCATCTATGTCGAGGAGTCAACATTTGAAACAAAAAAAAAGTTGGCTATGATATTGATCTGAACACAAGAAGGCTTAAAACCATTGAACCCACAAGCACTTGAATTACACCCACCTCAAGAAAGATAAAAATTTGGTTTGGTGATCCACTAGAACCCTTGAGTACAAGAAACAAAGACCCTATGTGTTGGAGACGCCACAAGGATGATCAAGCCTTGATAAGCTAGAAAATTTCTAAAAAGAACCAAAGAGAAAAACTCTCACAAATTTGATTGTTCATAATACAAGTTCATTCAACTTGGTTTGGATATAATGAGCTTTGCCTATATAAGTGTAAGTGCCGACCTAGGTTAATTATTAGACATTAAATCCCTATGTAACAACACATTAACTAGGCAAAATGAAAAGACTCAATAACTCACATTGATCAACTTGTTTAATATGTAACAATTGATTACAATTATTATTCCAAAGTTGAAAAGATTTTTTTTAAACTCTCAATTTCTGCCAAACATATATGTTGCCCTGAAAAACACTCTTTTAGCCTAAAGTAACATAATTGAGCTTAATTTAAACCAGTCCATGTAGTTGATTGCCCAAAGACCTTAATTTGAGTGGTTTTGGTCCAAAACTCCTTCAACAACTCCATCTTTAGCCCAAATTAGTGTAAACATGTGTTTAAGGTTAGATTCAGATTGGATAGAATTATGGTTGGGCCAAATGTCTTGAACAAGTTAATTTAATGTTGAGTGTAACTTCATACACCATTAATTTTTCTTCTACACCATTACTTGAATAGTGCATTCCGAATTTACCCCTCTGTATTTAAATTTAAAAAACTTCTCATTTTTTCTTCTCACTCCTCCGTGCCTCTGCTTCTTCGTATTCGTCTGTGCTCCTCTGTGCTTGGTGCTTGGTCTCGATTTTCATTGCTTCGTTGGTTGCGCATTTCGTGCGCCGGTGTGAGGTAAGTTTTGTCAATTTGGGTCGTGAAAGGGAGAAGGGCCTCGTACAGATTCGGTAATCCGTGAAGGTAATACGGATTGGACAAGTGTGAGGTAAGTTTTGTCAATTTGGGTCGTGAAAGGGAGAAGGGCCTCATACAGATTCGGTAATCCGTGAAAGTAATACGGATTGAGCAATCCATATGGGTTATATGTGTAATGTCTCTCTTTACTTTCTCGTGCTTGGTTTATTTTAGATAAAGTATTGTGTCCACTTTATATTAGAATCAAATTAGTTATAAATTTTTCACAAAATTCTTTTTACTCTGCTTGCTAAATTTACAATTTGTCATAAATGATTTTCCTCACCACGGTTCATGCAAATAAAATTTATTAATATATATTGAATTGTTAACAGTCCAAGTACAGTCCAAATAGTTCTATTCAGTCAGCTTAACACAGCTTGGCACCAAATACACAAAAAATCACAAGCACAGCATAAAGTACATCCAACTTCTTCATCAAGTCTTCCTCAACGTTTTTCTCTTTTACTGTTCCTCTGCTCGCCCAAATAAATTAGGGTCATCACAGGTGTCAACCACCGACACAAATAGGGGTAAGTACATGATAAACAAAATTTAAATATAAACAGTCATAAATATACGTAAATAATTATATACAGATAAGTTACTAAAATATTTACAATTCTTTAGTTAACACCATCTTCTCAACACATGTTTTAAATCATCTTTTTATCACACATACTCATCATGAAATG
>PYAF01006035.1:2359-13133 GCA_007407185.1 Glycine tomentella | reverse complement strand
TGCATGGGCACAGCCTTCTAAAAGTGCTAGTGTCTGACCTAAAACGAAAATTGGGCCTTTCCTAACAATTCTGGCCCAAGCAAAATCACTAAAATAAAATAAAACGAAAATAAAATGCTGATGTGGAGAATAATGCTGACGTGGCACTCCAATCTTCAAGTCCATGAATTAATTCCAAGCCCATTTAATTATTAAAACTACCCTGAAAATAAAAATTGGAATAATTAAACTTAGAAAATCCAAATTCTCTAAAATCTGAATTATCGGTCCAATTAAATCCCAAATGAGAAACAGTGCGGAATATAGATGATTAAACACAAATCAGGGATTAAAATGAGTACAGAAAGGTGAGAAAATAAAGGTAAAAAGTGACTCATCAGGTATTTTTGACCTATTCAAGGACATGAAGGACGGTAAACTGCTCGACAAATAGAAAATAGTTGTTGCATAGGAGGATGTTGGCGAGGAGCAGGGCGATGTAGCTAGTGTTTTGGCCATTCTTTCTTTGTTTTTCTTTACTTGATCTTAGGCCGTAATGGCTATGTAATTTTGACAATGATTATTTCTCTTTAATGCATATGTTTTCCTTCGTTGATGAAATTTTGCTCTATTGTATGTCTTGTAAGTTGCCTTTTGTCTATGCAATAATCCATTGCTTGTGGTAGTAAAGATAGGCCACCTTGATTAGAGTAAAATCTTGACAGCATAGGAAGCAAGACCTTGGCGGTTTTGTCTAAAATAGAAAGCTAGATGACACGAGATCATCTCAGGTTTGATTTGAACCTGGTTAAAGGACTTGTCAATCATCTGGTGATAGCTTTATTTTGCTTTGCAGAGCTTCTCCCCTGATGCTTTTAAGGAGTTAGTTTTGTTAGATACAGGGGGAGCTTGAAGAAGGATCAAGATGTATGCTAAAGCTTGGATGAGTTTTAGCTTTTAACATGCCATTCAATTGAAGGCATTTGTAATATTTAGATATATGTGAGTTTCATCCTATGATTCATACTATTGCATAAACATCATTCATTGGCTTGCATTCATGGTTTTACAAAAGTACATGGTTTGTGAAAAAGCTTTAAGATTTCATGATTGCATAAAAGCCAAGTGCTCATGGGTTAAAGTTTTTGGAAAAACTCTTTTTGAATGCCTTAATCAATTACCACAAATTAGTAATCTATTACTTGAGCCTTGACGAACAGAATAATTGATTGCAAGCATTGAGTAATCGATTACTCAGTACAAACACAAAACCAGTCCTATCTGTGTTAATCGATTACCATTTATCTGTAATCGATTACTAAGCACTTTGTGAAATGGAAAAATTCTGTATTAATCAATTGCATGATGGATTAATCGATTACTTTGTTCATGCATCTTTTCCAAAAAGCTCAAGAACCAATTAATCGATTAAATGAAAAATTAATCGATTAGTTAAGGGTAAATAATTGATTACATGGACGTATTAATCGATTACATTCAGTTACAACAGTTTTCTATATAAACCTGTTAAGTCTTTTAAAAAAGACAGATCATTACAATTCTAGATTTTCACTGATTTTCAAAAGACTTCTAAATTGAGAGAAAATACACTGAATAACAAAGCTCTTGTCCTATAATTCAAGAACTTCATGCATCATTGGTAGAATTCTTTTTGGATAAGATTTCAAAGGAGTTTCTTAGAGAGCTTTGTCTGAAACTTGCTTTCTTTCAACCTGATCTCAGATTGGTAAACATTTGCATTTGCATTCTTTGTATCATAAGGTTGTATCTCTCCTCTAAAACTCTGGTTGTAATTCATTTTTTGCATTTTAGCTTGTTAGTTGTTATTACAAAAGGGTTCTTTAAGCTTTTCTAGAATAGGGTTCTCTAGAGGGAAGAGTAGAGAAGGGTTATCTATATCTTGATCATTAAAAGTCTAAAGGGTATTTAGATTTCAGTTCTTTATCTAAAGTTGATAAAGGGTGATCTTTTGTAAGCCTGTAAAGAACAAATTTTGTTGATAGTAGGACTCTAATCAAGGTTTGGTTAGAAGAAACTGGATGTAGCTTTTCTTGTTGAGGGGTGAACCAGTATAGCTCTTTATGTTAATTACTTTTTCTCAATCTCATGTTTCTGTCATTGGTTGCTAGTCTTTTGGATAATAATTTGAATATCAACAGATAAACTTTTTCTGTTATTGCTTTCTGTGAAGGGTGAGTCTTGATTGACTGAAAATTTTTTATTCAAAAGGGTGTCCTTATGATACGATCCTAAATCCGCTGCTTGTTTTAAAGAAATTTTAAAGACCCTGTTTTAACCAATTCACCCCCCTCTTGGTTAATTGTGTGTGTTCATATTATTTTCAAGTTTGACTTCTACTTGATTGAAGGTCTTGCTGACCATCGGGTGGCATCTGGTTTTGCCTTGTGAAACCTCTTGTTCAAGGACAAGTGATCGAACCTTTGGCTATGCTCGTTGTAGTTCCAAAGGAATGAGTTTACCAAGGGCGTGCCTTGGGTTTTTGTAGTAATGGTTACTAAGGATGAACCTTGGGTTTCTTATGTTCCCGCTAGACTCGCCAAGGGAGGACCTTGGGTTTGTCGAGCCTTTAGAGATGTGATGTAATGTCTACAACCATTAGACATTAAGTTTCCCAAATCTACCTTGCAATGAAACCCAATCTTCAAGAAAACCTCAAGAACTCTAACTTTTGCACTTTCACAAGAATTTGGGGTTATTTTTAAGCTTTTTAATTCAGGAATGGAAGATGGAAGAGAGGTTAGGGATGACTATGGATGGCACCATGGAAAAGCTTCCCAATAAGCCTAGGAAGGATCACCACAATAGCATTGAGAAGCCATTGATAAGACTCAAGAAGTTCTTACACAAGAACAAGAGAGAAACTCTCACAACAATTTTCAGAATTGTATTAGTGAACCAAAGTTAGTTACAATCAGTTTTGGGTAGCTTATATAGCCCATGAAATTACAAGCTTAATGCCACTAAATGTAAGGAAAATGCAAATTGAAATGAAGCCCAAATAAAGCTTGAAGTGCAAGCTTCCCTAAAGTGACCCTTGGCTGCTCAACATGCGCAGTGCAGTTTCAACGCTGAAGTAATCGATTAATTCACCCTTGTAATTGATTAAAACAAAGTTATTTATAATTTTCAGACTCATGTAATCGATTACAGATATCTTGTAATTGATTAAAACAGACAGACACTATTTTACAAAGTACCTTGGTAATCGATTACCACACACTGTTTCGTGTCTTTTCGAAGCTGGTGTGCTTCTTCATGCTTGTCCAAGTTGGCTTAGATGTGGTCTTGAAGTGCTTGAGTCCTAGCTCTTATCATTGGTCCTCTAAAACTCACCAAAGGAAGTGTACTTCAAGCTCTCCTTCTAGACCTTTAGCTTGCCATGGACATCCATCAAGATGCGAGACTCACCAAAGGCGAACATTGGGTTTGACGAGTCTTTGGAGAAGCAAGACTCACCAAGGGTGGACCTTGGGTTTGACAAGCCTTTGGAGAAGCGAGACTTACCAAAGGCGGACCTTGGGTTTGACGAGCCTTTGGAGATGCGACCAGGAATAAGTTCGTCCTGGGTTTTGTCTAGGCTCACCAAGGGCAAGCTTAGGGTCTGACGAGCCTTTAGAGAAGTGAGACTCACCAAGGGCGGACCTTGGGTTTGACAAGCCTTTGGAAAGGCAACACTCAGTAGGGCAGGCCTTGGATTTGACGAGTCTTTGGAGATGCAACCAGCGACATGTCCGTCCTGGGTTTTGTCGAGACTCACCAATGGTGGACCCTCGAGTTTGAAAAGCCTCTGTAAAGTTGACACAAGGAGATTATAAAAAAATAAGGGAGATAAACTGCATTCAATGTAGGCAATTGAGTACAAGTTCCCTTTGTTTCCCAGATGTGCCTTTTTAAAACCTCTCAAGCCGAAACCCCGATTTTTCTCTTTAGGAACAAAAGACTTGAGTAGGAAAAATAGTACAACACTCAGTCTTGCAGTTGGTCAACTGAAATAAAACTTTAGATGGGTAACGGTCCATGTTCTTGGAATTGCTTTACCACGACCCTAAATGGGCCTTCCCAATTGGGTCCAAGCTTTCTCGCTCAAGGATATTTTCTGTCTTCACCTCGGACTTGTCATACAAGGTCGCCAGGTTGAAAGGCTCGAGGTTGAACCTTTGTATTGTATCTCCTTGATGCTCGAAGCTTGGAGACCTCTTCTTTGATTCTGGCCATCTCTTGGACTTCGTCCTTTGTCTCTAGTTCCACCCTCATGTTCTCTTCCTTATGTTATTCCTGGAACAACAACCTCCTTGTTGACGGTTCCCTGACTTCGACGGGGATCACGACGTATATGCCATATGTGAGACGGAAAGAAGTTTTGTTGGTTGTTGTCTGGGGTGAACAATGATAAGCCTAGAGTATAATGGGGAGTTCCTCCTTCCATAGACCCTTATACTTGTCAAGTCTACTGCGCAGGGCCTTGAGGATGGCTCTGTTGGCTGCCTCCGCCTGACCATTGGTTTGGGGATGTTTGACAGATGTCACGAGGTGCTTGACACCTAGTCTTGTCAGAAATTCTTCATAAGCCTGAGCTTTGAATTGAGTACCGTTATTGATGACAATGGCGCAAGGGATGCCATATTTGCATACAAGGTGTTTCCAGGTGAACTTCTCTACTTCGTTGGCTGAGATTTCTCGTATTGGCCTTACCTCAATCCATTTGGTGAAATAGTTGAGGGTGACTAGTAGGGATTTGACTGCTGCTGGGGCTTTCGGTAGTGATCACAGTATGTCCATTCCCCATATGGGAAAAGGCCAAGGGGATCTCAAGCTATGGAGATTGTCAGGAGGGGTGCATGGGATATCTGCCAAACTTTTGGCATCGTCTACAACTCCTAGTGAAGTCAAGGGTGTTAGCCAGTAGTATTCGACACGCACCACTTTTGTTGCAAGGGAGTGTCCCCCGGTATGGATGTCGCAGATCCCTTCATGAAGCTCTCGCATGACATAGTCTTCCTGTTGGATGTTCAGGCATTTGAGCAAAGGTGTTGTCAACCCTGTCTTGCATAGCTCGCCATCAAGGATGACATAGTAGCTAGCTTTCCTTTTCAGGCGTCGGGCTTCATTTTCGTTTGGTGGCAACACCCTTCGAATTAGGAAATTCTTGTAGGGGATCATCTAGTTCGGTTCCTCTCTTTCTCCTTCCGTGGCCTCCTTGGTGTCTATGGTGAGAGTTTGGAGTGTCTCTTGGATGATGGTCTTGAAATACCCGATCTTTTTGGTGCTGGCTAGCCTGGAGAGCAGGTCTTCTCTAGTGTTGCTCTCCTTAGGTATATGGTACATTTCAAAACACTCAAAGTCGTCAATAAGAGTTTTTGCAGTGTGATAGTATTGAATGAGTATTGTATCCTTATTTTGATATCTATTAGCCACTTGTCCTTGGACAAGCTGGGAGTCGATGTAGCATCTTATCTTTTTGGCTTCAACTTCTTTTGCTAGCTTCAGGCCTGCTATAAGTGTCTCATATTTGGCTTGCTAGTTTGAGGCTTTGAAGTTGAGCTTCAGAGCTTGCTCAAAAGTGACATTGTCGGGCCCTAGGATGATGCCTGCCTCACTTCCTTTTACATTGGACGCTCCATCTATGTAAATGTTCCATAAGTTTGGGGGTGGTTTGGTCGCTGCCAGCGAACTCTGATAAAAAGTCTGCCATGAACTGAGTCTTCATGGGGCTGCGAGATTCTTACTGGAGATTGAACTCTGACAGTTCTATTGACTATGCTACCATCCTCCCTAATAGTTCAGGCTTTTGCAATACCTATTTGATGGGGAAGTTAGTCTTGACTACAACTAGGTGACTTTGAAAGTATGGTCTGAGACATCGGGTTGAGGTGATAAGTGCCAACGCTACCTTCTCTATCATTTGGTACTGCTTCTCAACATCATGGAGGATGCAACTGGTGAAATAGATAGGAAGCTACTGTTTCCCTTCCTCTTGTACGAGGGCTGAGCTGAAAGGTTTTGTTAGCTACCGAAAGGTATAAGAGTAGGGGTGCTCCTGGTCTGGGTCAACATAGGATTGGTGGTGTGGCAATAGTTTTCTTGAAGGCCTTGAAAGCTTGCTCATACATAGGCTTCGTCCCATAAGAAAGGCCAAGTTTTCCTTAGTAACTTGTAGAAAGGCTTTGTTTTCTCAGCGAGCTTTGGGAGGAACTGGATAGAGACGCCAATCTACCATTCAACCTTTGGACTTCCTCATTGCTGGTAGGGATGTGCATCTCTAGTATGACTTTGCAGTTGTTGGGGTTGGCTTCTATTCCCCGATGTGTGATCATGAAACCTAGAACTTCCCTCCGTCGAGCCCGAAAGTGCATTTTTCTAGGTTGAGGCGCATGTCATATTTGTGGATTTCTTCGAACACTTCTTGATGACTTCCAAGACATGAATGCTTGGATTGGATCGTTTTCGGATTGCAAACTTAAGACTCCATGAAATTGTTGTTTGAAACTTAAACATAAAAATGGAGAAGATTAAGAAATGATGATGAATGACGCCATGATCCGTAACTGAGCAATAAGTCGGAGGAAGATTCGCCACAAAGGAAAGCTTCCTTGATAAGAATCAATTTGGTTTCACTCAAGAACCAACAAGAGGCCAAGCTCTCAATGCAAGCAAAATGCTTAATTTCATTAATCAAAGTTGTGCCAAAAATAGCATAGTCTGAGTATTTATATGGCTAAGCCTCTAATGACCACTTAAAAACGTAAGTTTAGGCCTATTTTTGGTAATATCAAGGCCCATTACAAAAATAATATCGAAACACTATGATTCTAACAGAAAATAATCGATTAATATGACCTGCAATCGATTAAAACAAAGTGTTCCAGCACTGTATAATCGATTACAGAAAGCTGATAATCGATTACAACAAAGTGTTGCACCGCTGTGTAATCGATTACAGAAAGATGGTAATCGATTAAAACAAAGTGTTCCTGTAACACCCTTCCAATTACTATATATTATGCCTAGGTCATAATAAGTAAATAGAAGATGTTAACCTTTCTAACGTATAATTTTTAACCAAAATCGATTGAGAAAAGTTTATCTCAATATTAGAAAATTACGCTTATATAGAGCCTGTAGAGACTTTTTGGTTTCTTTAATAAATTACAAACTTAGTAATAACTTATAAATAATATTTCATACAATAATATTGATGTCCATATACTACAAAGCATATATATATATATATACTAAAAATTTTCAACATTAAAAGAAATATTCTAGTTTGTCCCCAATTTGTAGTTGCTCCTCCCGATTTACCTGTCGGAATGACATGGGAACACATTAAAACAATGAGAATTCAAAAGAATTCCCAATAGGTGAAGACTGACTTATCATACAATGTCATCATTCTAGCTACTTCAATTTATTAAGAAAATATGTGAACAATTATAGTTGATTTTAATTTCATAAACATATAACCCGAAGTAGTTTCATTTTAATTAATTGAAAATCCTCTACAAACTTTCACCCTAACATAAATTCATCATATGGGATCATAAACCTTAAATTCATCATAAGCCATCATAAACCTTAAAATTCATCATATGCAATCATAAATCTTCACACATTCATGCATGATTTCTCTTTCTCTTTAATTTAATGTATCTTAAATCCCTAAACTAGATAATGAGTTCATTACTAGACTTAGGTTCCTTCTGCAGAGTCATGCTTAGCTCAACTGTATCACCCTTTGGGGTCCCATAGGGTCGTGCTCAGCTTAACTGTATCACCCTTGGGTCAATATGTCTTTCCCACAGGGTCGTGCTCGGCTTAATCGTATCACCTGTTGGATACCATCAGGGTCGTGCTCAACTTAACTGTATCACGCTTCAAGTATTATCTTTCTTTAGTCTTTCCCTCAGGGTTGTGCTCAGCTTAACTGTATCACCCTTTGGGCACCATCAGGATCGTGCTCAGCTTAACTGTATCACCTTTCAGGTCTTATCTATTTTATCTTTCTTAATGAACATGACATGCTCAAAGTCATGCAAAGTTACATAAACCATGTCATGCAATTATGCCACGAAACATCAAGATTTCATCGTAATACAAAAACACTTTTCAAGAAAATCATAACAAAGAACATCATAACAACAAGATTTCTTACTACATATGATTTGGTTCTTCCTATAATCTATGCTAATCTACAAGTCATTAAATTCCCATCTTTTAGTATGTTAAACTAGACTTCCCAAGTTTTCCTACAAGGTATCACATGCTTCAATTGAAGTTCTAAAACTCTAGCTATAGTATCTTAATAACAACACTCCAAGGCTGCCAGGAAACTCAAAATTCTACACTGATATCTCTTACTGTTTTTGTGACTGCAAGCAGTACACAATCTAGATTTAGATGAATTTTTTATATGTTGTAGTTAACACCTAGATATTCAATTCCATATATCATACACCTTATTTGAGTAAGAAATGAGAGAGAAATATTTTTTTTTAAAAATAGGTGGAAGTGGTTGTTTTGAGTATGCACAGTTTTGGACATCTTGGGTTTAAATAAATTCTGGGCACAAATCACTGCTCGTTTGGTCCATATTTTAGTATATACTAGAGGACATTCTAAGCTTTAAAATGAATGGTCAAACACTTAGTTTGGCTAAGTACAGAGAGAGATATAAAATTTTAAAGACAGTTCAAAATTCAGCTCAAAACCATTCAAATAATCTCAAGAATCAAGTGATAAATAAATCTAAACCTTCACCTACCTCAAACAAGTTTTCTTCCGACTTCTCCAAGTACTTGGCTGTCCCTCAAGGTCTTGAAGGAATGGAAGTTTTATCTTGTATTGGATAGTTTGGAAGGAAGAAGAGAAGGAAATAAAAGTGAAGGAGGCAATAGAAGTGAAAGGCTATGGTTTCTATATCAAGAAGGAAGTGAAGAGAGAAAATGCAATTAGCTGTAAGTTTGAGAGGAATACCATGGCTTGTGCAGAATTTTAATTCAAGGGGGGTATTTATAGGAACAGATTTAGTTAGGATATAAAGAAATTATTTAGGATGTAACTTAGTTAGTCTTTGGTTTGGTTCTAAAGTAACTAAGTAATCATGACCTTAAGATATTTTAATTTTATGTATTAAATGAAATGCTTACTAAGCAAAAAAGAAAAGATTCCATCCTTAAATGGCTAAGTGCACATGGAATGCTTCTTGAAAATGCTTGGTTTTGTTTGTTTTCTTCACATAAGACATTTGATCTTGATTCACATATGCACACTCACATTCACGGCCATACTTCCATTTCTATTGGCTTTGCTTAGTCTCTTTATACTAAAATTTTGTTTCTTTTCTTAAGTTAACTAATTATAACTAAATCTATTTTAAGCACTTCTAAGCTTGCCACTTACATCCCTTAGAAGTATCATATCCTTCTTGTATTAGACTATAATCACATGTGTTCCTCATGTGACAATTTTCCTCATAACATCATAGATATTATTTAGATATTCTAAAATTTTATCAGATACCTAAGATCTTTGTACTAATGTGTGCACATGGTCTGAAACTCTAACTTATGATAGCTTTAGATACTAATCATAAATTTTTGGTCAGTATAGGTACTCCTAGTTTTCTTGTGATTTTATTTGTTATTAAGGGTAATTTGGTAATTTGTCATTCCCGGGGTATTTCTGTAATTTCATCAAGTCTCTACAAAATATCTAAGGGTATTTTGGTAATTTGTGACTCACTCTAGGGGTATTATTATAATTTTCACTTCAAAATATCTAAAGCAAATATCCAAGGGTAATTTGGTAATTTGATACTCACTTCAAGGGCACCTTTGTAATTTTCACTTCAAAATATTTAAGGCAAAATATACAAGGGTATTTTGATAATTTGTCACTCACTTCAAGGGCATTTTTGTAATTTTACTTCAAGGGTATAATAGTAATTCTTACATCAAGATAAAGGGTAATATGGTCATTCTCCTTCAAGCATTTTTGTGTTTTCTCTTTTTGTCTCTAAGTAACCTATTTAAATTTTTGGGATGTTACAGTTCCAGCGCTGTGTAATCGATTATAGAAAGATGGTAATCGATTACAACAAACAGAACTTACTTAGTAATCAATTACAGAAAGGTGGTAATCGATTACAACAGACAAGACTTCTTTTGTGTTTACACTATGTTGGTGTGCTTCTTCATGCTTGTCCACAAGATACAAGTTAGTTTTGATGCGATCTTGAAGGGCTTGAGTTCTAGCTCTTGTCATTGGACCCTTCAATTCAATGAGTGCTTCTAGAACTTCATGATCCTTGGATAGTCCTCTATCACTTCTTCTAGGTTTACCATGCACTAGGCTATGCTTTGAGATTTGACGACCATGTCGTCAACATATGCCTCGATATTTCGTTCGATTTGTTGTTTAAAGATTTGTTCCATCAGTCTTTGGTGTGTGGCGCCTACATTTTCCAGGCTAAAGGGCATGACCCTATAGCAGAAGGTAGCATCCTCAGTAATGAATGTCGTTTTCTTTTTATCCAGGGCGTGCATTCTGATATGATTTTGATGGACTCCTGAACTGATTCAAGTCCTGTTTGCCCCGATCTTCCTTGCAATGGAATCAATTCTTCAATTGAAAGAAAAACAGAGTATGAATGCTCTGTTTTGAAGACAGCTTTTTAGGTTTTGTGATGTAAGAAATGGATCAATGGAAAAGGATTAGAAACGGATTTGGATTGACACCATGGAATAGGAATTCC
>PYAF01006034.1:131447-147918 GCA_007407185.1 Glycine tomentella | reverse complement strand
TCAAATAAACAACTTTTAAACATATTTTACTCATTGAAGCAAATTATCAAACACATGGTGTGCAACATAGAATACTTAGAAGAAAGCTATTTAATCAACATTCTTTATAAAGCTCCACATCATAGACATATTTCCAACCAATTTCTAGCACCAATTTTAACATAAATACTCAAGGAATCATAGCATAATTTTTCGGCCACCATCACATATGTCAACATATTTTATTTAATTACTAGAACTTTAAATGATAGTTTTCTTAAGGACAACTAAACTTCCTCTAATTTTCGGTTAATTCCTACTTTTCTTTATTAAATTTAATTCAAGTTATTCATCCAACACTTAGTTATTTAATTTAGAATCAAATTACTTAGTCAAATAGTCATTCAAGCTCTTTGGGACATTTTATCAAACACCTAGTCTACAAGCTTCATGAAATAAAGCAAGGAACATTATTCAAACTAAGCTTAACATAAACTCCCCATACCTTTCTTTTCTTAAGCTTTTGGACAACCCTTCCTCTTTTAAATTGAATGGTTTTGCTCCTAGAATCCCTTGGCTTTCACGTGAGGTATTAAAGGTGGAAGGCTTTAGTTTTGTTTTTGGTAAAGGGTGAAGTAGAAAAAATGGAATGGAAGGCTTTTTGGAGTGAATTTGCACGACCTAGTTCTCCCTTGGAGCTGCCCATTTTCGGTTCCACTCCCCTTTTATAGGTTAACCAATGCTTGATTTTTCTACAAAAATCTTTAGGTTCATTATGACTACTTTCCATGGGTTTTCATCTTATTGGCTACTCATTTCTAGCCATCCAAGTGTCCTAATTCAAGAATTCTCCACACCATTCCATATTCATCTAGTTTTTCACGTGTATTTGCTTGAGCAAGGTGCATTCCCTTTGATTTTATTCAAATCCATGGAGTAGTTTAGGTTTAGTTATAAAATTTCTGCCCAAAACCCATGTTACAAAAATATTCATTATGAATTTGTTAGCCGTTGGATCTCTTTAAAATTTTAATGGTATACTCCTAACTTACATATCTAGCTTTTGACCGTTGGGATATTTGAAATAAGGCCTAGAAATGTCTACGTTTTCTGCCCAAGGAAACAAAATAAAATTTGCTTCAAATATCTTTTAAGCATTTATAACTAGCTTTGCATTTGGACCAATAGCAAGTTCCTAAGCCTCTTAAACATCCATGTGTCCATTCTTGAAGTTTCTTAGAGCTTTTCATTGATCTTGCATCATACCGCCAAAGCTTGTATTAGGAATTCTAATCAACCAATTTTTCCTTCAATTACATGTAATAACTTTACTTGAATTCTTATTGGTCTATTTTGCTTTTGAATTAAGATTACTAAACTAACTCATTGAAGAAATCTTTTCCTTCCACAATTAAGAGAAAACTCTATAGATTATGTCCATCCTCTTCTTATAATTTTCTGATACCTAAGGTTGTCTAGATTAAGCTCTTTTCAACCTATCTTCCAAAATTCGTAGAAATTTTATTTTAGGGTTATCTGCCCTCAACCTTGCTGATAAGTTGTCATCTAAGAGTATTTTATCCTATGCTCAGGTTCCTATTAATTTCTAAGGTCATCTTGGTCAGTTTTGACCTAGGGGTATTTTGGTAATTTCACTACTCACTCTAGGGGCAAAATCGTCATTTTCAAAAAATGTTCAGTATACCTCTGTAATTGTTACTCAAAGGGTATCTTTGGTCATTTCCAAAACATCTAAGGATATTTATAACATTTCTTCCTTAAAATGTCTTATGGACTTCCTAGGGCAATTTTGGTCATTAATAAAATATCCAGGGGTATTTTGGTCATTTATTGTCTCAGGGACCTAATTGTCATTCTCGAAATTGTCCAAGGATATTTTGGTAATTTCTCCTAGTAAATATCTTACTAAAATATCTAGGGATACATTGATCATTTCCAGAATTGTTCAGGGCAAAATTGTCATTTTCACCCTAGGGACATAAACGTCATTTCTGAAATTGTTCAGGGGCGTTCTTATCATTTTGTCCTAAATTTTTCTACTGTCTTTCATTAACATTTTACTCTTAGTGATTGTCTGTAATTCCCTAAATTTTGGGGTGTTACAAGTATAGAAAGGTCCAATGAAACAGCATATATCAAAATCGCCAATATAAAAGTTATCTTGTCTAATTGTTAAATTGACCAGCCAAAATTGAAAATTTCGGACCTAAAATCTATGAAATACTATTTGTAATCAGATAATGAATTCATCCTTCCAGATGAACCAAACTGTCGAGTTTATGATATACTAATAATTATGTTAAATTATTGAGCATAACTCAGTTGTCAATGCACATAAATTTACGGAAGAAAATCTTAGTTCAGTTTTTACAGGACACGTCTCTGAAAATGGGTTAGAAATATTAAGTGTAACTAAATCTAATCTAATGATGGATTAAAAAATTAAAATTAGTAAAAATACTATGTAATTAACGACTGCTATATGTCACGCATATACAATAAAAAGTAATATTTTTCAATGGTTCCGATCTGCTATATGTCACGGATGTAGCTAGGTTTTTTTTTTTTTTTTTAAGTAGTCATGATATGAATTAACGACTTCATAAAGTTGAAGCAAAAATCTATTTCAAATATTAAAAAACAAAATAAAATGAAACGTGCTAGAAAGTCAACATGTGAACTACTATCCAGTAGCTAGTAACATTTTCCTCCATATCAGCGGTTGTAAAAGGAAAATCTGTCAGTAATATTATAGAATGTTTAAAACGGTACCATCTCAGTAGTTAGTTTTAAAAGAACCTGTTATATATCCTGCGATTCAACGTGGTGAAGAGATGTGAAAAGTATATTATAATGGCTGCAAAAAGGATTTAGAAGGATGGTGTTAGAAGTCCTATATTGAGTACAATAAATTATGATACTTAAGTAGACTCTTCCACCTAATAGATTAGTCTTTTAGGTTTGATTTTTTTTCTTGTGCTAACAATTGGTACTTTCGATGAGAATTGAACCACAGGCAAAGCTATCTATAAGCTAGATTAAGGTGTAAATCAAATACTGATAGATGAGTGAGGTTGTCCAAGGGAAAAGGATTACCATTGGGTCCAAGGGAAAAAGATTAGCACCGAGTTAGTGTTGATGGAGTGAAAATTATAGTGGAGGTCGACCTTTAAAGGAGTGATAATGTTTGGAATCCCATATTAAGTAAAATAAACTACTTGATGTGTTACTTAAGTCTTGAGATTTTCTTCTCACCTAATGAACTATTCTTTAGGATTAGACTCTCCTCTTGTGCTTAAATCCTAACAAATATTCAATGATTATTTACTGAAAGTAGTGGGCGATGGTGCATTCACTACAGTTTGGAATGATTAATGAGTTAGCTATAGCTCAGCTCGTGGCGTTGGACCAATGATACATGCATGTTAAAAGTAGCGTTGTTGTTAACACTATATATGTTGTTTATAATTTCTCTTGGTTGGATAAGTGAATGCTACCTTAAGCTCTAGGGACCACTTTAATTTCTTTGGCCTTAAAGAACAAATTGCAGAGTATGCAGATGGATGATTGTTTAGTTAGAAGCTGTTTTATCTTTGTGGCTGCGCAGAGATGTATTTTCAAAAACAACCAGGTAGGTTTTGTGGGGTTAATTGATGTTGTTAAAAGGTTGGTCTTGCTTGTCGTCAAAGTTAGGAAAGTCTTCTTCTTCCTCAGTGGTTTAACTTGTTGCATAGTGTAAAAGAATTAGTTAATTAATAATTTTTTTAATGTTGGCTCAAAAGTTTAATCCTCAATTCATCATTAAAAAAATTGATCCTAGTGTTATTTTTTTTTGCAAATTATAATTATTAAAAAATTACTTAAATAACAAATGATCATTTTGAGAATTAAAAACAAGAGAAATTCTTGTGTGTACACAAACCCAACAACTCACTCTTAATTAGACCTAGCTAATGAGAAATTTACACCTAATAAAATTAAATAAATATTTCATCATGTAAATTAAGAAAAAAAAATAAGCATTTAAAAAACTAAATTGTTCCCTCTCTTGAGTAGTCGTCTTCTCCCTAGTATTCTTGGTTGTTGATCAACACATATGTCGTCATAACTTAAAAGACACAACCATCATTAACTTAAAAAGCATGAAATTAATTGGTTATCTATTTATTGCAAGCACTGAAACATAGTGTTCCAAGAGTACTCTTTCGAAGCCCTGGGAAAGAAGATGCATCTTGGGTTGATATATAGTCCGTTGCACCTGAGATAATATGATTAGTCAAAGTTGTGCAGCCTGCAATAGAGCAATGAAATGGAAGGGAGGAAAAAAGAAGAACAACAAATTTGCATCCAAATAGTTAATGTGAATGTAGAATAATTCTTTTTTTTTAAAATACAATGTTTCCGATAATGTTATAAATTAAAATCATATTTGGTGTCAATTTTTTTGGATTCCATTGGTAGTTACACCATGCACGGGGATAAGGAAAAGACACTACAAGGAAAATGAACTATGCCTACAGACAAAAACTGTCACTATAAATTAAAAATGCGTAGGTAAATGTATTATAGACTTTGTCCTACAGACATTTTGCCCGTCAACTTTGAGGGGGCGTACAATGACGGATAATTGTCCGTCACTATATGTTTTATCTACAATTTGCAATGTGTGTAGGTAGAAGTTATGAACTTATTCCTACACCTTTCAACTGTAGGTAAAAACTATGAACTTATTCCTACAGCCTTCAACTGTAGGTAAAAGCTAAGAACTTATACCTATAATTTTCAAATGTAGGTAAAAGCTATATAGTAATAAATAAATAACTTATTCCAAGGTTTAGAATTCAAACCAAACATCAAGAGTGGATTACAAATTGCAATAATTGATAGAAAAATCATTAAAAAAATTTACAAGTTGACAGATCTAGAGCTTATGCCATTAGTGTAGCAGTATACTGAAGTGAATAGAGAAAACTTCATTAAGTACTGTAGATTTTACCATCTTACAGCTTCATTAAGTGAATGAAAATAAAATTCATGTACTCACACCTGCACCTAAAATTGAGACAAACAAGTGAAATAACACAATATTAAAAATAGGCAGAGATTAGAACCAGTAATAGACATGAAACACAACTTGAGATTAGAAACTCCTGGTTGTTAGATACAGATTCAGATTGACTTACCTTTAATTAAAAATTCCGGAATGACTATAGAATTTGATAGGAACTAAAATACCTCTTTAATATTTAAGAACAGAATCGAAAAACCAGTAATAATAATTCCAATTTATACTTGGAGTAGTTTCCATTCAGCAAGTTAGGTTTTGGATAAAGGTGGTTTTGAAAAAATCAAGAGTAAGATAAAAATCCTTAAATAAAACCTGAAAACTTTGTCAAATTATTCTCTAAGTCACACCTAGAGTTATACTTAAGTTGCATATAATTTTTTTAAGGAATTAATTTTTATAATTACCTACTAATACTATACACCAATATATGCGTACATTTCACAAATGAAGTACCCTGCACAGTGATTAAGTTAATTATTTTGTTATAGAAGACTAGTGCATGTACATACCTTGATGTTTCCAGCTTCTTTTATGGCTGCTATGAGCTTCACTTGATCATCTATTTGTTGTCCACCTAGCATGGATATTACAACATCAACTTGCTTGATTGCCTTAACAAGGCTTTCATGATCACTTAGATCACCCTACAACATTATAAAGAGAGGTGCCAGAAAAGTTGGATTATTGAACATTTAAATTGTACAAAAGTTTTATTTTATTTTGAAAAAAGAAGTGTGCTTCAAATGCACATAGCCACATACATAAAGAATAGTAACTCCGGAGCTCTTGGAGCTCTCAATAAGCTTGGACACCCATATATAACCATTTTATGTTCATAGGAATATTACAATTGTCTTTCACTTTCAGGACAGAAAGCTAAAAATAAAGCCTAGATATTCATCCTAATAAACACACAATGTTTCAGCTTCAAGCTTTAAGCATTCATCCATTTAAATAGAAAAAGAGCAGGATTAAAGCATTAATGAGCCAATAAGACATTTAAGCAGAAAAGTTAGTTGATGCAGTTCTAGTAAGCCTAGATATAATCATAATAAGATTAGTAAAATAAGCATAAAAGTATATCGAGGAATTCAACCTACAAGAGAATCCAAGCATGCAGTTGTTACAAGGCACCCTTCAAATTTAAAAGGGCAAGCTTCTGTAACCCTAGAATGAACCAAGACAATGTTGAAAGTAAATGAGACAGATGAATATGAAATTATTTTTCTTGATTTTTTTTCTTTCTTCTCTCTCTAAGGAGACCCTTCCTTCCCTACCCATAATGTTCATGCATGCATACACAGGAAAAGAAAGTTACTTACAATCCTAGTGCAACCACAGTCGCTGGGACATTCAGCAACAACATCTTTAAATAGTCAACAGACAGGTCACTGTAAACCTGTAAAAAGGATGTCAATTAGTAAGCAATAACAAAGTACAGTACGTAATCTCGATGACTTACTGTCAAAGTCAAGAACAAACCTGTAAAACTTGATTTACTGTCAACTTCATAATAGCATAAGAATGAACATACTAACGCATACCTTTCTACTACGAAGACTGCACCGTGGACCCTCAGCCACAATTTCACTCCCTTCCATCTAGAAAATACAGTATGTGTCAATAAAAATGAAAAGGATTTAATTAATTTTTTAAGTTTAATTTATAGGAATATATTTAATTTTTTTTTTAAGTAATGAAACATTTTATTTTTCTCATAACAAGAAGTCAATTATATACCCTTACTTTTTAAAATTTAAATGGCTTATATATATAAATATATATATATATATATAATATGATTGTGTAGTTTTTTAAAACTTAATTTATATTAGATAGTTTGTGTAATATTAACTGTAACAGAAATCAGTATTTTTTGTGTCTTTCTGTGTTATGCACCGTAGTTTTGTATATTAGATTAAAAAAATTATTTATTTTTTCACTAATTTTAATTTTCAATTAATTTATAACTTTATACTAATATCTCGAAAATTATGTGACACACATGAAAACAAAATATAATACTTATAATTTCAATAATTTTGTTAATAAAATATTGTTTAACTTCTAAAACATTAAATACTTTTAACAAAACCCGTTAATCAATTTCTAATTTATTTCCAATTTTCCGTGGTAAATAGATAATTACTTTTTTGTTACAAAAATAAATAATTACTTTAAGGTAGGGAGAAATCTAAAAAGATTTTAAAAAATAAAAATTAAACAAGTGTAAGTGTGTTAATTAAGCTAGAAAGGAGGGCAGGCCCTGTCGCCCCTGAATTTGTCTTGCTTTAAGTGACTATTTATTTATAATGTCTATTAATAGAGAGAATGGTTTCCGTTATTATTCAATAATTATAAACAATTACCGGTTCATTCTAAACCATTTTTCTTGTTAGCATCCACATTCAATAGTCATAAAATGGAGACATAAACAACTAGTAAAAGCTATTTCAAACATAAAATTATCTCCAAAATGATTCCATTGCATAAATATGTCATTTAAATGGGATCAATCCAAAACTTATATTCCTGTATAGGTTAAATTCAAAAGGGGGGAAATAGTTAATAAACAATGTAACAAAAAGAAATATAAATAAACCAGAAGTGAAATAGCCATGTAAGTTAATAAAGAAAACAGAATGCACCTCAATTTTCACAACTCTCTAAATAATAAAATTAACAAAACTGACATCTTAGAAATGAAAAAAAAAAAAAAAAAAGCATTGATACCTAACGGTGCTGCAGCGTTGAAATCCTCTGCTGCGCGGAGTAGGAGATCGTTGCGCTCCTTCTCCATCACAATATATTGCACTTTCTATTCACTAAATAGATTATTGTATAAATTATATTATACCTAATTTAGGTGCAGTAAGTATCCATAAATGGTCAGGACATACTAACCAAAAGGCTTTCACATGGGCCCAAAAGGTGAAAGTGATTTCGGATTGTAAAGAATTAGGAGGACAAAAAGGCATCACATTGAGGAGTAGAAGAGGGAGATCATGTTCAGTGTTTTCTCAATGAATATGGAATAAGATTTTTTATTTATAAATTTTTTATTTAAAACCAGTAGTTGGTGAAAAGCAATGTCAGTGGTAGAATTTCATTGGACATGCTTGCTTGTTAGTATCACATGCATTTGTAGAGTGCTAGTGTTGTAGTTAGTGATATGATTTTTGACAGAGGCATTGCTAAGATGCTATTCCCTTAACATTAGTTTCAGAGGCATTGATAAGTTTCAGAAAAATTATCAGTGTTAGACAATTTTAGAGTGTCAGATAGTTTCAGAAAAAAAAATATTATCCAAATGTTCATATATACTACCAAAGGTTACAAATACAAAATAATAAAGCAATCTACCTTGTTCATATATCCCCTTAACATTGGTGTGTGTATGCTACACATTGCAGAGTTTGTAAGTAGGGATTATGATGCAGAAAATGATATATATGCTTTAAAATATGCCTTTATTAAAAATTAGTGTATATAATATATATGCTTTAAAATGATCATTTTTTTTATAAACTATTAAAGACTAATAAATAAAGCAAGCAAGTTAGAAGTAGGGAATATTAAATATTAAAATAACAATCACTCGCAAGTAATTGGAAAGAAAAGAAAAAAACTTGACAATTGCATGTAACTCACCTTGAAGAAGTTTACAAGAGTCTTTTTGTCATATTCAGATTCTCGTGGCTCCAAATACTACACAACAAAAGAGTGAACAATGGAAGCCCAAAAGGTATATTTAGTCTGGAATCACTAATTAAATAACCATAGAGACAGGCAAAAGTGGAATTATAATCCACCGATCTTTGATAGAGACAGGCAAGATAAGATTGTAGTGGACAAAAGGCAAAAAGAATCCTCCTCATAGGGCAAAAAATATGGGTTTATAAAGATTATTAACGAATGGCCCCAAGTTAAACAAAAATAGAAAGCATCTATCATATTGAAAACACAACAATAATTTTAAAAGGGCACACACTATTAAGAGCCAAAAATCATTAGAGGTTACATTTATAGTTAGCTTGGTATCTGTCTAAGGTGAAAATAATTTTACCTGCATAGCCAATTTTTCCTTTTCAGGGCCTCCTCGAACACAATAAGCAGCTCCCCACTGAAGAAAGATCGAAGAACTTATAAGAAAAAAAATCAACATATAAAAAAATCCTTGATTGCATAATGCTCAAGGATGTTCTCCTGTTTCGTTCTATGTAACCAACCAGTAGTATCAACCTGAATGACAACAAACATTATTATATTTATAAAGTTTAACTGAAATTTCAATATACTTAAGTTTATTACCCTTGAAGCAAAAGTATAATTAGCATGCCTATTGAGTACCTTCAATCAAAATATAAGTTTGGATGCTTATAACCATGGTAAGCATCATGTTTGACGATTAATGTGCCAAAAAAAGATTATTAAAGAATTAAAGGAAAATCAAAATTATAGCAAGTTGATCGTGCTCACCAGAAAAAATGGTACAATAGTTACTATGGAAATATATTTTAAAAGTGTATTATGAACTTTAAAGAGAACCTGCTGACTTGCAATTGCATATTTCAAGATTGAAAATAAAAAAAAGAGACACATGCATGTATGCTCGCATGCACACGTGAAATGGAAAAGCAGCGTGTGCCGATATCATCTAACTTGAAGGTCAGAGAAACAAATTAAGAACTATTATGTTTTCCTCTTACAGTCAAGATTCTTACTTGTATCTCCAATCTCTATCAATACTACTAGAAGTACAGAAACAAAGTACCCATGGATTATAGATAATTACCAGATAAATTGTTCTTACCTGAAATTCAAACTGAGATCTGTGGAGGATAGAAGCGGAAGTTGCCTCAGCTTCTAAGCTAGCAGAGTCCGAGACCCTGAATCGTAAGTCGGCCAACTTGGCAAGTCCTTCTAGTATGTCACGGGCAAATAGCCCCTTCTTTCTCCTCCAATGTGCAAGTTCTTGCTGGGTTTTCAGGTGTTCCCCGGCGATCAATGCACGCTGCAAAAATAATTTAAAATGCCATGTCTAAGAAACTGAGGAAGCTGTGCAAAAATAGTTTCACCGGCGCGTGACTTACCTAAATCAAACACGCGCCAAGTACCACGGCCTCGGAAACGAATTCGTTTTGGTGAGACCACTTTCAACAGGATCCCCATTGATGGACACATCCATAAACACCAAGGGGTTCTTCTTCTTGGTCATCGTCTTTGGCTTAATTTATCAAAATTTAGAACAGTAAAACCACTGACCAATTGAGTTATACACGCAATCATACCAATTAGCTAATACAAAAGCAAGAATCAAAGATAAACCAAGGAAGACAGAACTACAACATGTTTATAGCAAAGAGTATCAAATTGATAAGCAAAAGTTAAACCCTAGCTAGGTTCCCGGAAAAACCTCAAAGAGCTCTAAATAGATCAGTGCTGGGCTCCGATTGAGTGAAGACGCATGCGTTACGCGAGATTTGCAAGGAGTGAGAGCAGAAGAGAAAAAGAACCCTAGGCTCTTACCTGAGTCGATAACCACGGAAAGGATTCAATTGAGATGATGAAAGAAGAGTTCATACTTCATAGGCACGAATTTGGACCGTAGGGGCTTTTTGTTAATTTGAAAATAATAATAAACTTTCAATGTAATACATTCTTTTAGCTTTTATATAATATATTGTTCATCTTTTAACGGAAAAAAAATTTGGTTCCTTGGTAACTTAGATATATTTTTTTTATTCAGTAACTAGTTTGTATAAAGTTCATTTTTTATGGTATATATATTTTTAAAATTTTTCTTACACTAGATTTTTGTAGGTAATAATCATTGACTGTAGGTATAAATTTTATTGAGTTTTACTTACACAAAATAATTGTAAGTAGAAGTCTTTTTTTAATTTTAATAAATTTATCTACACTAAATAATGGTAAGTATAAGTTATTAAATTTTACCTACATTAATCAATTGAAGGTAAAAGTATTTTGAGTTTTACCTACACTAATTTATGTCTATAAGTAAAAGATGTTCGTAGGCATAAGTTAATTTTCTTGTAGTGAGAGGACATCCATGTGAAGATTTATATTGATGGGTTTTGGTTCATGAGGATGCCTCCCATTACCTCAAGTTTATAAGCAGTCAGGGAGATAAGATGTGTTCTTTGTATGATCAATAGCAATGGGCGGAGGCAAACGTAACAGGTATTGATTGGAAGCCAAGGAGATACGATGAAGAAGATGAAAGGGAGGGAACATGAATTTCTCTATCTTTTTATTTTTTATTTTTAATGTTTGATTTTTTTTTATTGTACATGTTGGAATTTTTTTATTTAATTTTACTAGGTATAAATTTTTCATTGACTGTACCTAAGAATGAGTTGTTAGATTTGTGTCCACACAAGAATTTATCTAAAAAGAAAGTACTTTTGCTTAAAAGTTAAAAGTGGTTGTTGCCTGCTTCCAACAGATGAAACGATATGTCAATTTAATCCAACAGTCTCTTGTGTGTGAACTATATATGTGAATGGCAATGCATGGCGTGGAATAGTGTGAATGCCATCTTTGCCCTGTGCTTAATTAAACCTCTCTCACACCCTTGTTTCCTTACATGCCATGGCCTATATACAATAAATTAAATAGAAATGATATCCCCGGCTCAACACAAAATAGGGCAACATTCAACATATATATGTTCTATGCTCATCTCCACAAAGGAACAAGAAAATCTTGAATGAGATTTAGTTATGAGATTCCTAAACTCAAAAACAAATATATATATATATATATATAGTAATCATTCTTTAGAATTACCAGACACATTTTAAATTCTATAAAATGACGAGAGAAAAAAATTATTAAATTTTATGTAATATTGTTGGATTCACCAAAAATGAATAAAACAATGATACTATAGTTACACCATTTGAAATGCTTGACGATGAAAAGTTCCTAATGCCTTATATTTGTTGGATAATATCTTGGAGCGAATTATTGAGATCGAAGATTTCTTTTTTACGATATAATCCAAATGATTGAGATGAGTGATCAATTTGAGTAGCTAATGTTTTACAGCTTTAGTAATAGAATCTTCCATGTAAAAGAATCTAATAATAAAATCATATTAGTATATGTTAGAATGCAAACGAAGCCAAATGGAAATGCCATATGCATGCTAATTCACTTATTTACTGTAATATCATAACAAGAGAATGTGGTTTTGGTAAAATAGGAAGGTAACAGTATTTATTCCACTGAGATGGGAAAAATATTCATGAAAATCTGTGTTTTCTATGTGCCACTTTTTCAGTGCACAAATATAGGATTTGGTCACGGCTCGTCACTTTATTCTCCAAAAGATGAATTCTGAATTGACCTCTTACTGTTCGCGTTCCAGAATAGTTTTCAGCAAAGCATAGGGCAACGGACATTCATTCTATTCAGCATCATCAGCATAATCTCTCTTTCTCTCTATTTTTTTAATCAGAAAAAATAAATTATCTGCTTTTGGCTTTTGCCACTATGGTGGTTTCCCTGTCTCCAAAAATAATTTGAAGTATATTTATGAAGATGCCATGCCTTCTAGTGTGCCACACTCTGCCACAAAATTAAATGCCAAAGCGCTCTGTTACAATTTTGTCTTGTGCTGTCTGAAAAAGCTGCCTCAGTTTCTAAACTCTCCTCAAGGCGGGTCATCGATCAGCATGTCACTAATTTTAAAAAAAAATTACTTAAATATCACGCAAACAATAATATTTCTTAGACGGTCATCCGTCCTATTTTGCTCTAAGATCTAATGAAATACGTAACTAACGTGACGTAATTTTATTGGTCACATAATTCGTTACAAGGCCAACAAAATACATGGTCAACAACAAGGGGATCAAGCAAAATACGTGGCAATCAGCAAAAAAAAACCATTGGAACATGTGTCACACATGGATGAATTAGTAGTGCTATTGATTATATAAACTTCAAACGATCATAACTTTTGATAGGAATGTCCGATTGAGGCGTAGGCTGTGTTAAAACGCTCGAAATTGAGAGAGGAAAAATTGGGCAAATTTTTGAAAGGGATTTGGTCCACACTATTTTTCAAAAAACGTCTTTAAGCGCCTCAAAATTAGGATTTAATCATACGATATGTTCTTCAAATGGTCTAACTTTTGATAGAAATGTCTGATATGTCAAAACGTTCGAAATTGAGAGAAGTAATTAAAAAAATAAAAAATAGCATTAAATTAACTAATTAAATGATTAAAAAAGTAGAAAAACAAGAAATTTTTGGATGATTGAAGATTAAATCCTAATGTTTTTTCACATTAACATACCTTCCCCAATCCATCCCTCCAATCTCATTAACCCTAACCAAACAAACCTCAACCCCTCATCCTCGTCCTCTTCGAAATCCTAATCCTCATCCTTGTCCCATCAGAAAACCTCAGAGAACTCGAAGAAGAACAAAACCATGTTTTATTCTCAAACCTTTTTGGCGCGAAAGGGCCCACCCTCCACCGTGTGGATCGCCGCTCATTGTAACATCCTCAAAATTTTATTTTTAGTTTATGATTTAATTATGAGAGTATGATCATAGTTGAATACAAAAATATAAAATTTATTTAACATAAATGTTCTAAAAGAATTTAGAATAAGCATATCTAAATAATAAAAAGAAAACTTTGGTAAATCAAAGTCAAAACAAAGTCAATATGGAAGCCTAGGAACTTAAGAGCAATTAGCCAAGCACAAGCTAGGCAAATCATACGTGAACCTTCCAAGTAATCTGAGTTACACATGGCAGCTAAATAACTTAGGACTAAGAGATAATTTTCAGCAAAAAACATCTTACCAATCAGACGTACACTTAGCCATTTATTAAAGGAATCTTGCTTCAGTCATATGGATATAGGCAAAGGAAATTTATTTATTTAGCAACTTCCATGTACACTTAAGCCATAAATGAAGGAATATTTGTCATGATTAGCTTAGGATAAATATCTTCAAAGGATAGTTACCTTGTAACTAAACTAAAATTAACAACGTTGAAATTTAAATAATTCACTTATTATCTAACTAAATAAACTCATATAAATAGTTGTTGAACTTCCAAATTTTTTACAACAATAACTCTAACTCTGAAACTCTCTCTCTTACGGCCTATAAACTTTTTACTGGGTGCTTTGCTTATTTACTTAGACCGTAGCCTCATTCCTATCATTTAAAGACTTCTTTCCTTTAGATTAATTTAGATTAATCTACTTACGTATTCATTTAGATTAATTTACATGCTTATTCAATCAGTCTTGTAATTAGTATTTAGGCTGGAAATTTATGTTGTTTTAAGGATATTTTATGATAGGGAAATGTTGATTTTAACCATAGGATAGGTGATGATTTATAATTTGAAATATTAGCAATATTGGAAGTCATACTTGATGGTTTTTAGAAGTGATTTAATGATAGGAATGGTTAATATTGATTTTTTGAAGTAAAGGATGAACGGTATGGAGACAAATGGATCAAATACTTGAATATTAAATTTGAGGATGAAGTAGTAAGGTGGTAAGTGATGATTGTTTTATTTACGAGAATAGCGAAATCTGGACATCCCGGATACCACTATCTATGTTGTAACCATCCCGGTTAATCCTACCTCATCCATCCCGGATACAATTACTTATGTACACCCATCTATGATAAACTTAACCCGACCAACCCGGACACAACTATACAAGTTATAACCATCCCGAGCGTACACACCCCGGTCATTCGGTCACAACTACTTATTATGATACACATCTCGGCCAACCCGGACACAACTATACAAGTTATAACCATCCTGAGTGTGCACACCCCAATCATCCGGTGAAAACTGCTTGTGATACCCATCAAGGATGTACACACCCAGGCCAACCCGGACACAACTATATAAGTTATAACCATTCCGAGTGCACATACCCCGGACATCCCGGATACACTACCCATGTCGTAACTATTTCGGATACCCACAGAAAAACTCATCCCGGAAACAAATATCCACGTCATAACCATTCAGGTTCAACTTATCCCAGCCATTCCGGATCCCTCTATCCATGTTATAAGCATCTAGGTTAAACCTCATCCAGGCCATCCCGGATCCCTCCATGTTATAAGCATCTAAGTTAAACTTCATCCCGACCATCCCGGATATAAATATCCATGTTATAACCATCTAGGTTCAACTCATCCCGGTCATCCTGGATATAATTACCTCATTATAACCATTCAGGTTAATCTCATTCCGGATATTTCGATTACAAGCTACACTCAACTTTGCTATACATATCCTAGTTACACGTTAAACGCATCCCGGTTATGTAACACCCCGTGTATACCCGGCGTATTATCATTGTATAATCATCAGATTAGCGCTTAAACAAGTTAATTAAAACATATTAAGACATAGCGGAAGCATAAAACCAAACCATATTTCTTGATAACATTATGTATGGAAACACAACCCACAACACATCACTCATGCCCCTGCTTAACCAGATCATACAACCAAACAATAGGCAGAAACATAAATATCTCAAAGATATAAACAGGAGTAAGCATAACAGAACGAAAATCGGATATATAAATACATCAACAACTGGCACCCGTGGTGCATAAATACACAAGAAGCGTCCGAGCGCTTTCTGATCCCACGGATCCTTCCTCACACGAGGGCATACATAAATACAAATAAAACAACATGTACATCACATGTCTTCCCTCTACAGGGGTACATATACAAATAAAACAAGATGCTGAGCCGAGCTCCAAGCATACAAAACACATCATCATAGCTGAGCCGAGCTCCAAGCTATCCTCTGCTGCCCGAGGCCAAGCAGGTAACGTCTCTACTGGGGCCTCCCGCCCTGAGACTGCTCCCCTCTGCTAGAAGCATCACCTGAAAAACAATAACCCCACACGGGGTGAGATATACATCTCAGTAAGCTCAGGGTCCTTGGAGGAATCTCCTCCACCCTGGCTCACTCATCATGACACAAGTCATCAGGATATCACAACCACATGGGCCATCCCGGCCTCTCATAACAATATACATCACAAGCTATCTAAGCTCTATGTATGGTGGACCGAGTCCAACACCGTCCTCAGTGTGAAGCCGGAATTCACACCCGTGCCATCCCATCGGGTGCTACCCCTTCGCATGGACGCAAGTATATGGTACCTCCGAGCCTAGGCTTCAACCGCGACAGGAACACCTAGCTCTTGGCGTAGGGAATCTCCGCATCCCGGGACCTTATGTCAACCACGCGCAAACCAACTAGGAGGCGCGCTCTCCTCCTAGGGAGGTCCATATCTATCTTCACTGGCCAGAAGATCTAATAACAGGCTTACTACAATCTCAAGCACAGA
>PYAF01006034.1:115425-126527 GCA_007407185.1 Glycine tomentella | reverse complement strand
TATATCAGAGACAAAAAAAAAACAATTTATCAAAATTCAGGAATTAAAAACAGTTTTTAAATTTCACGAATTAAAAAAACCACCTCCTAAATTGAGGGACTAAAACTGTAAATGATATTTTTAAAAATTAAATAGCATTGAAGTAATATTCTTTATGCTGATCATAAAATATGTTGTGACAAAAAATGTTGGTAAAATATTTTCTGAAAAGGGAAAAATTACTAAAAATTTATTTAATTAAAGTTGATTTTTTTTCACTTCTTTTTAGTTTATTTTTCAGTAAAATTAATGCATTAATTTTCTGAAAAGGAAAAAAAAATGCTAAACATCTTTTTAATACATCAATAAAACCTTAAGTATAATGGTGAATGTTAGTATAGTGATGAGAATTGATTCTGGCAATAAGTTAAAAGTTCCTGCAAATTGATTAATCATAGTTCAAATTTCTGATAAAGATATTCTAGTTATTATCCAACAGATAGAAAAACGCTTAACTATCAGATCGAAGACTACTCAATTAGGGGAAGGAGAAAAAAACCTAAAAGGAAGTGAATAAATTGATGAATAGCAACCAGCCAGCCTTGTGGCCAAGTTGGGAACACTGATGTTGACTTGAAGTTTAACGCATTACATATACTTTTTCACTTGCATACTACGTCGTGGTCAATTCGTAAATACCACCGATAAAACTCCACCATTTGATTTAATGTGGTGCAAAGTTTGTGGTCCATATATAAAACACATGGGTCTTCAATTTTGAATTATGTCTCTCCTTGCTTCGATGTGTATCTATGATGATATCTACAATCCAAGTGAAGAAACAATTTTACAAGAGGCAACAAACATTGCTGGCTACTGAAGAATGAATCCCAACTTGTTCCACTGGGCATTGCAAACATACTCGTAAAGCACCAACCAACAAAAAAGGTTACGAATATCCTTTGATTATGTTATGTGTATAGACATAGTGAACTAGTACAATTCAGCTGAGCTGGTGACTTCACTTCACTCTATTCAACCTTGTAAAAGATTTTTCGTTAGCAAGTACATTGCCAATATCCAGGGGCCACTGACTAGTCAATCTTCCGAGGTTGTTATAGCATAATAATAATACATGCTGCTTGTGGTAAAGTGCACAGAAACTCATGCAATACCACACACAACCTTTTTTTTAAGTCCATAATAGCACCCACATCAACATCACCTTATATATGTGCCCCCAGAATGCATGGCCTCTCGTCTCAAATTGCAACTTCCGAGTTTAAAATTGAAAGGATGTTTGTCCGAGTTCGGCCCAAGATATGGATCGGGCTTAGTCACCGCATGGTTTAGCCCAACTGTGTAGTATATTTCTGGTTGAGCCTTCAGCATTGTGTATATTTTTTTATATGAAAAAAACTCCTTGTCAGTATTTTGGTAAAATCTCACTCAAATAAACATTTCAGCTACTAACAACGCAAGTCACCAATTATGTTATTCATGCAAGTTGATGAATAGAATCGAAACAAAATTGTAAGGAACTAAAAGAAACGTAAATGTCTGGGGCATGAAAAATGAGAAATCAAAATAATTAAGACAAACAATACAAAATAATGAGTGGAAGGTTTGTAAAAAGAAAAAAAAAAAAAGCGCAACCAAAATGAAAGTACATATACAAGTGGACAAGTGGCAGTTAAACAAAAAAGTAACGTAGTGAAACTTGATTTCTTATAGAGCTAAAGCAACAATTCAACATGCCCTAATATATGCATAAAAATAATCGTATTAAAATCGGTGGACAAGCGCTTGAGAAATGCAAATTCTAAAGCTTGGGAGTGCCACGAACGACATTGTAAAGAATACCTAGAGTTGCCTGCATAGGTTCAAGGTACGTTTGAATCCCATGAGCCAAGAAGGAAATTAATATCAGATTCGAATGCTCGCTGGCTTCTGAAAATGGTAAATTTGGGGATATGACAATCTTGTTCCGTAGTGCTAGCACTCATTATTGCATCTACATTAAGTAACTACGACATTACACGTAAAGAAAAACAAAAACTTGTATTAATGAGGCAGTCTGATATGTTCAAGAAGATTGTCAATATTTTTTCCTCCTAATTCCTACTCCAGTACAATTCTATCAGGACAGCAACCTGAACGGAATACTCTTGTCACAATTTGACGGCTCCACACGTTATCATGTATTGATGCTAATTGCATAGAAAAAGTCACAACGGACCACGACTGCAAGTGTGACTGCATCTATGTTTAACATAAATTCAAATGAAACATGCAGCATCAGCAAAGTTATGCAGCAGAAAAGGGATGGAAGGATCATTCCAACAACAGTCGTCAGGTCGGAGGAAAATAGATCAACATAGCATTTGAAATGGTTCGGTATCGGTAAAATGCCTTGAATGGTAATCCTTATGCCAAGAAATCCAAATATATAATAGGTACTGTAATTTTACTATGCAATTCCACAACAAAGAGAGAGCTAGTATGTCCCTAGTATCACAAAAAAAGTGCGTGAAGGATGAAACCAGCGAAAAAACTTCACAGGGTAATTAACAAATTATGATCAGAGAACCACTTTCTATATAGCTCCACCTTGAGTTAACACCTCGAAAAAATGGCAACGGTCACCATGCCCAAAAGCCTACTTACATACTCAACCAGATCAATAAAAAGAAAACAGCACCATAATTCATTTTTCAACTGTGATTGCCAGCCTCACTTCCAGCGTCATTCTCCTCTTGGTCATCATCTTCAGAGTCGTCCTCAGCGTTTTCCTGCCAATGAGAATTATAGTTGATATGAAGATATTTTGGAAGTTGTAATGTCATTAATTTAAAATACAAGTTAGCATGACTTGAATACTTGAAGAATAAAATTCTTAGGTAAAATAACAATCAGCGGGGCGACTAATCCTTTTTCTTTCAGTATCAAACATCTTAAAATGAGTGTTCATATTCTTTGTAGTCTTCAGATCATGAATATGATGATGACAACTTTTAGCATTTTGTTGTGTCTTCACAGAAAAATCTCTTGTTATTGTTGAAATTATATACTTTTAGATATTGAGGGATGAAAACAGATAAAAGAGAATGAAACATCGAGTTTATTATCTTAGATGTATTAAAACATATTTATATATTTGATTTGATATATTCATAAAATCTATAGTACTAGTACAACATGGTAACTAATCACAACAGATAAAGAGAAACTAATCCTAAGGTTAGTCTAATATATTCTAAGATATAATAAAATATTTTCATATTTTCTAACAGTTATTAAATGGAATTCTGATCACATTGGTGATTTGAGAATCTAAACTCTCAAGTTTCGTTTTTTTTTATATTGACATCTATACTATACAAAAACAGGAACAGAAATTAAAGCATTCAGTTAAACCTCGTGAGTTCAAAATATGACTGCTAGAAGTGCCTTGTACTTGTACATGCTCAACATTAAACTTTGCCTCCAATAATTGCATATTAAATTGCGTATCCATTGACTGAATTTTGGATGAATTCAGCATGGATCCAGCAATTGTCAGGTTCCATAAAACATAAAAAGCAATACTCCAATCATATTTGTCAATCACCTATACTTTTTGTAAGAAAAATGGAACTTATTACCTCATCATCAGCTTCAACATCCTCTTCATCAAGCTCCTGTTCCAGAGTCAATTAGCATCAGAAACACAACAGAAAAAGTAACAAAAATAAATTGAATAAATATGTGCAATCTGAAAGTACAATAGCTATTCATAAAAGAGAAGATACAAACACTGAAAAGTTTAACTTACGTTGTTGAAATAAGTGAGTGGATTTGGCCATAAATCATCCTTGATTAATTCTGCAACCTGCATTTAGAGTGAAATATTGCTTTAAGACTAATGTGAAGAAGAAGAAAAAAAGAAAACAACTAAAGAACTTCAATCTGGAAAGCATAGTTACCAATATCGGATAGCGGACCGGAACGGCCGCCCTCAAAACTGGGATAGCGGGACAACCGCTATTCTAATGTTTTTATATATGTATTAAAAAAATTATAATATAAATATATAAGCTTAAAAAGAGAAATATAACTAAAAATTCATGCACTAATTATCATTAACAATAAAAACTCTTAAGCAAAATATAAAGCAAAATTTATACTAAAGAAAAGGAAAGTATTAGAGCATGTAAGTGCTGTTAGCTTTTGCTAACAGCACTCCTTTGTAAATAAGCTGTATTTAGTAATTAGCAAGGCTGTAGTTAGTAATTACCCTTTTATGTACTCTGCACAGCTGTAAGTACAGTTGTCAGTTACTTAGTGATGTTTCATCAAGTTAGTGGTATCAAGAGCTCAATTTTTGCACTGATCGTGCATTTTGATCCTTTGTGTTTCTGTTCAAAGCACTCGTTCAAACTCTCGTTGACGTTTCTGTCCCCGTTTGGATTGCGCATCCTCTTTTCTAGGTCTGGTTCGTGATTGTTTTCAGATTGGAGTGCGAGTAATGAGCTTCTCGTTCGCGTTTCTGTTCAAAGCACTCGTTCAAGCTCTTGTCAGAGACTGAGACAACTCCAGACAAGGCCATCGGAGAAGCAAGAGCTGCTGGCCGGAGCAGGTAGAATCGTTAGAGGTTGCACGCGCAAGGAAGTGAGGGAACGAAGGTCGCACGAGAAGGATGACAGAATCGCGGACGCGTCAACGCGATCGTGCGCGCTCCGTTACCCCCCGTCGCGGCCGCAACAGTAAAACGCACCGCTACTCTACCCATTGTAGCGGCACATGTCCGCTCCGCCGCAATCCCGGGCGTGACGACCACTATTGATAACATAGCTGGAAAGAATTTTATAAGATCAGAAAAAAATATACCTCGTCATGAATTTCATCCATATCATCTTTCTGCTCACAGTCACTAAACCAACTAAAGAAACTGCATTTATTGGCACAAGAAAATTAATCATTGGTTCCATGAACTATTTACGAAAGGAGCTTTAATAACATTTCCTTCAAATATAATTAATAAGTAATAACTAACTAACAATTAAGATGTCCAGACACACAAAAAAGAAGTTTTATTAAAAGCTGCAGTATCTGCTTTGCCAACTTATTCTATGTCTTGCTTAAGCTTTCAAAACAAGACTGGAGACTTCTAACTGGTGTTAAAAGATTATGTCTACCAACATTTCACAGGTCAATATTTCCCCATATTCTAATCTTTTAAATAGTTATTCTCGTTTAGAAAAGTATGCTACAACATACAAAAGTTTTACAGGGAGAATCATATTGAAAAAATGGGTAATGTATTGCAAACCATGCCTTCTGAATCAAAAGTGGAATATGGTTTAGTAGTCCAATTCCAAGCTAGCATCACTAACCAGGTGCCCTTTCTTGATCTGCTAATTGATCAATTCAAATGTAATGCATGAAGTTGTGATCACAGACAAATTTGTAGGTCAAGAAAACTCCAGCCTCCAGCAGTATATTGTTTTTCTTTTTCAAAAAGAAAAGGCTCAAGTGGCCTCATTTACAAAACTAAAATGTATGCATGACCATGGCTTTCTTTGTTTATTATATTCCTGGCTCCAAAATTTTAAAAAAATAAAAAAATTAGACATCAACCTGATATCAATACGAGCCCGCTTGTTACCATTCTTGTCATGTTCAACTCCGTTGGGTAATCCTTGTACATTTAAGGATTATGTTTCAAAGTAAAAAAAAAAAAAAAGAAAGAAAAGCAAAATCAAAACTGTAGATGCTGATAGGGGAGAAGAAGTGAATTCATAGCCTTACCTTGCCCTCTTTCCTTTTATGGGGGTAGCATTTATCTTTGTTGTTCCTTCTTCAAGGAAGGTAAAAGTCTTTGTAAGCTTTGTATTCTCAAAATAGGGATTGGGATTGAAATTCTGAACAAGAAATAATTAAAAACTGGTCATTTTGGTCAGTAGAAAATTAACATCTGGTTATTCTTCAATGAATAAAACAAGCGTGACTTCACGCAGACCATAAATCACTTCTACAAATAAAAGCACCACTTAACTAAAGACAAGGGGATTTTAACTTTCGGGGAGGGTGAGAAAGAGAGCAAGGAAAACTTACAAAGGTGATTGAGTAGCCTGATTTGACATCTTTATTATCTTCAACATCAAGAGAACCCAAATACTTAAATATCTACCAAACAAAGGATGCCGGAAATGAATTAAACTTCATCAACAGGTATTATCAGTAATCAAAGGAATAAAAACATTGGACGCACTCTTATGTAAACCTCACAAAACACCCTAAGTAAATAAATAAACCGAATCTAACAAAATTTAATATAATTGCAAAATTCAGCAAGCGTGAGGAAAGAAGCCAAACCTTTTGATCCTCTACGTTCAGAAGTTCACAAAGGGCAGGATGACTCATAAACTACACCACAAGCAAAACAAAGATAATTCAAAAATTTTATTTTAACCATCATTACAACAATCAAATTAACAGAAAATAGAAAGAAACTCACAGCAGTGAACCAGAAATCAGGAATAGATTTGACGATCTCATTTCGCGTATCGTAAACTGGCTTCCTTATGTCATTGAACTTCTGCTCTACTTCGAGGACCTTATCACTCGCCTCTTCATTGATCTCCAACGACATTCAAATTCAAATTCATCATCAATACACAATTCATACTACGCTAGGTTTACGTTAATTCAAGGAACCAATAAAATTCACGAATTATGAAAACCTAAAAAGGTGGAAAACATGAGTTCAATTGATATTGATAAATTGAGAGTTAAGAAACATAGAATGGTGACGTGGAATTGGAAATGGCGAAAGAAACCTTGTCGAGCTCGTCTTGGACTTCTTGCAGCTTCTCGATGGAGAGGACGAGTTCGCCGTCGATGCTATCCTCCAAATTCTCGGCGACTTTCAACTTTTTCGTGTTGTCGCTAACCATCTTCGCCTGAACCGCGCGTTTTCAAAAGCGTGGGATTGTTTGGCGTGGCAGAGGAAGCCAAGTTGAAACAGTAAGAAAAAAAAAGAAAAGTAGTGTATGGTTAGGGTTTTGTGGGTTTAGGCTCGAAATTCTCGCTGACGAGTATAAAAAGGGTATCTCTCGGACAAGTGTACATTGAGGGGTGTTTTCGTCCTGTGAAGAAGGTGACGCGGATACATAAATTGTTAATATTCAAGCTTATATGTCAGGCAAAAAATTAAATTTAATATAAATTAAATAAAAAATTAGTAAAATGGTACAACCAGGAAACAATTTGGCAAAATGGTGCACCCTAACACGCCCTAGCCAGGCGTGTTTAAACACGCCTTAGCCAGGCGTGTTTAAACACGTCCAAACTAGGCGTGTTAGGGTCTCATTTTGCCTATATATAGTCCCAAATTTTCACATAATGCATAGGCCTACCATTTGACGTTCTGTGTAAAAGAGGTTCCGCTTCAGGATCTAGAGCTTGGGATTTGATATTTTGTGAAGTAAAGCGCTGCAAACAAGTAAGTTTTTGATTAAACAATGTTGCATATTATTTAAACTTGTTATATATTTTACTTAGAAAAATGTTAGGGCCATATAAATTTGTTAGCGACATTAGCTGTTAGGTTTCATAGGAAATTGTTAATGTGTATGTTGGTTTAATGTGTAGTGTTTAGGATTTAGGGTTTAGGTTAAAGATGTAGGGATTTCGGTTTAGTTTTAGGATGTAGCGTGTTAGTGTTCAGGGTTTAGGGTGTTTGGATACGATGGTTAGGGTTTAGGGCATGTGGATATGTCGGTTAGGGTTTAGGGGGTGTGGATATGTGGGTTAGGGTTTAAGGTGTGGCACACATGTGTTAGGGTTTATGGGGTGTGGATATGTTGGTTAGGGTTTAAGGTGTGGGACACAGGGGTTAGGGTTTAGGGTCAGTGGATATATAGGTTAGGGTTTAAGGTGCGGGACACAGGGGTTAGGGTTTATGGGGCGTGGATATATGGCCTAGGGTTTAGTGGGTTTGGAATAATGGTTAGGTTGTTTTGTTTAGGGTTTAGGTGGTACGGTTTATGGTGCTTGTGTTATGGGTTTTGGTATAGGGGCAAGTGTTTAGTGTTTCTGTTTCATAATTTAGGATTGTGGGTGTTTGTGTGCTTCAGGCGTGTGTATTAGGGTTTAGGTTCTTCAGCTTATTTGATTGTTTCTTAAAATTTGAAGTTGTTGTTTTTGTTGAGGGCAGGAAATGAGTTCAAGTGATGCGGAGTGTGTTCGTCTTGTGTTATTTTTCAATGGAAGGAAAATTGAAGGGTGAAGAGGTGTTGTCTTTGAAGGGGAGAAAAGGATGACACGAATCAACCGAAAAACAACATTGGGCCATTTGCACGAAAAGATACGTCCAAAATTAGGTCTAGATGACAACACTTGCATCACTTTGCTGACGGCAAGAATATGGCAGCATGAACAATACATGGGGTTTCCAATACAGGATGATGAAGAATTGGAAATGGTGATTGAAGAATTTTTTAATCAGGCAAGGAAGAATTTTTTAGAGTTGTATGTAGATTATACTGCAGCAGAGGATGTTGTTTTACCCAGGAGGTAAGTCGCTTGTAATTCTTCATATATTGCATCATCATATGGTGTTGTAGGTAAAAACATGTCTTAGGAAGATTCACATGACCCAACTTGGGTTATGGATGACGATGACGATGATGATGATGATGAAAATATCGCGATTGAAGATCGTCTTCTTCATGAGAATGCCAGTGCGTCCGATAATTATGAAGATTATGATGTGCATGCGACTGCATTCCAACAAAACACTGACGTGGGGTCGTCTGAAATGCGGTACCATCCGGATGTTAGACCGACACAATCAGAACAACCTGTTGAAGGTATGTTAGATGACTTAAATGAATGATGAAGTCGTATAATAGTTGTTCATCTGTGTATTATAGTATTTTAGTTTGCAAACCCATGTTTAATCAACTGTTTTGTATTTAAAGGCGGTGTGGTTATTCCTTTTTGGGACGGAATTCCACATTACACATAAATTGATTGGAATCACCCAAGCGAAGAAGAATCTTTTACCGGTTCAGCTTCATGTTCGAGTTCAGTGCAAGGTCCCTGGCAAATAGGGGACGATTTGTTTGTTCAACAGGAATTTCCAACCAAAAAGGAGGCACAAATTGCCATTAAGCGGAACCTGATGAGGGAGCATCAAGAAGCCTTTGTGGTTGAGAGCAAGCGTGATAGGTTTGCCATGAAGTGTGTTGCTCGCAACGATGGTTGCCCTTGGAGGGTTATGGTGTATAAACCAATGTACGGTGAGAAATAGGTGGTTTCAAGATGGGGTGGAAAACACAGTTGCCTGAATGACCATATAACACAGGTCACAGACAACTTGATGTTGATATTATTGCTTCACTTGTAGTAGGTATGAACTCAAAATTTTTTGCTTTATATGAGAAATATGAATTTGTGTTAAGTTTTGTTGTTAATGTTAATGTGACAATTTCATTTTCAGGAATGGTTAAGGAGGAGCCGGGCGTGTCAATTGCATTGGTTCAGGAGAGGATCACCAATAATTATGGTTTTAAAGTTTCATATTATAAGGCATGGTATGCGAAGCAGAAAGCAATGGCAATGATTTATGGAGATTGGGAAGAATCTTATGCATTTTTGCCTAGGTGGTGCAACTACATACTTCGTTTTTCACCAGGTTCTTTTTTTGATATTCAAACCAATGATTATTATGTGGCACATCGATTGGTCCGAGGTAAGCATGTGTTTCAGCGAATGTTTTGGACTTTTAGACAGTGTTGCGAGGCTTTTAAATTTTGCAAACCCATCATTCAAATTGATGGGACTCACTTATATGGCAAGTATAAAGGAAAATTGTTGATTGCCACAAATCAGGATGAGAATAATGAATGCATGCCGCTGGCATTTGCCATTGTTGAGGGGGAGACGTTGGAAGCTTGGGAATATTTCCTTGCTAACATTCACTTCCACGTAACCCAAATGCAAAATATATGCCTCATTTCGGATCGGCACCGGAGCATTATATCTGTAGTGTAGAATCATGCCGGTTGGCAACCACCTTTTGCGCATCACATTTTTTGCCTTCGTCACATTACCAGTAATTTCAATCAAAGATTCAAGAGTGCAAGATTGAAGAAGACCCTCATGACTTTGGGTACGATCATCCTTGCTTTTGTCATATAGTAAGATTAAAAAATGTGTTACCAAACTAATGTTAATGGTATTATAATTGTGCAGGTTATACTCCTTGTATGGCTGAATTTGACATAGTGTTTGAACGATTCCGTGATACCAGTGCTGAGGTTGCAGAATGGATTGACAACATTCCTAAGGAAAAGTGGAGTCGTGCATATGATGTCGAGGGGAGAAGATATGGCCATATGACAACAAATTTGTCTGAATCAGTCAACAAGGTGTTCAAGGGAGCAAGGAACATGCCTATCACTGCTTTGGTGAAGCACACATGCAGTCGTTCGGTTGAATATTTTGTGAGAAGGGGTCAGGCGGCTACTTCACAGCTTCAGCATTCACAACGAAACTGTAAAAATGTCGTTGATGCTTTGAGGCTGTTAGGATTTTTCACGGCAAGCATACCGTTCTATCGTTGTAAGTTTCGAATTTATAAGATCGTCTCCATAGAGACTTGAGCTTACTCAGTTAATCCAAATAGAATTAAACAGTTCAATAGTTATGTACAAGTAGGTTGAACGGATTTTCATTAGGTGATGCAAGTAAAGTAAAATAAATAAACTTAACGAAAAATGAAAATATTTATGAGAAAGTGGGATTGGATTTCATCATTCTTAACGTTCTTTCTAGCCAGGCCCAACCATAAAAGCCCTAATGATCCATGATAAGTATGTATTATGATTTGATGGGAAATGAACTGCAAAATTAATCTATGATATATCAGTGATGAATTTGAGAATAAACACTTACCTGTGGGAGAATTAAACACTTTTGAGAGAGGTTTTCCTCTGTTTGAATCAATCACATGTTTCCTCTGATGTTCTTTAGAAATGAAAATGTGAATTGATCTTAATCTCATTTGATTTTGTGAATTCTATCTTTTGTTTCAATTCTCGAGGTTAACTAGTTTTTTATGTCTGATCATTCTA
>PYAF01006034.1:93637-105439 GCA_007407185.1 Glycine tomentella | reverse complement strand
GCACGGCCAAGCTTGTTTTTGGAGCCAATATGTTTCAATTTTTGGCTTTATGGTCCAAACCGTGGAATAGATATGTTAAAGGTTTTTAATGCTTTATTTACTTAACATATTTTCTTATATTAGTCACAAGTATTTCTATAATTTATGAAAGCTTAATTTCAATTGCTTTCTTGGAAGTAAAATTTCTAAAATTAGTTAGCAACTTGCCTAAGTTTTAGTAATAATTTTTGGGATGTTTCCTAGTTTTCTTCTAATAATTTTTCCAAATTCCTATTGGTTTACTTTGTTTTTAATTTAGTAAAATGTCTAGTCCACTTATTTAAGAATTCATTCCTTCTATAATCAAGAGAAAAATTCCTAGATTGTATTTTTCCTTTTCCTATGTTTTTATAAAACTCAGGTTAGTCTATATTCTATTCTTTTTGAATTATCCTTCAAAATTTCTAAAAATTTCATTTCATAATTTTTCTTTACTAGGAATGTCAGTAATTTCCTATCTAGAAGCATACTAGACTATTACCTAGGTTTTTTAACTTTACTGAAGTTATCTGACCTTATCAGAGCCAAAAGGGTATTTTGGTCATTTGTACAAATGTTCAGGAGCATTTTAGTCATTTACCCTAGGGACCTGTCTGTCATTTGTGGAATTGTCTAAGGACATTTTGGTCATTTTCAAAAATGTCCAAGGGTATTTATGTCATTTGTCTAGAAATGCATATGCACATATATATTGAAATCTGAGGGTGTTACAGGGCGAGTGGAAGCAGACAGGTCAACATTTCTATAAATAGGCCATGGACCAAAGGGGAAAGGCATGTCTTTTTGGACCAAAAATAGCTTCTTCTTTCATGTTTTATGCTTAGATTTCTTCCTAAGTTAGAGTAGAGGTTAGGGAAGTGAGGAAAGTGAGCTTTGTAGTGGAGATTCTACCGAAAAGAGGATCGATGGCAAGCTACTTCGTCAGTGATTCTCTTGAGGAAGTTCTTCCGATGCTCGCTTAAGCTTCTCTAGGATTGGACGTACTCTTCTTATCCTTATGCTCTTTTAATTTCTATGCATTATCCTACTTCTTATTGGTGACTTTATTCTGTGCTTATTGCTTGAGGCTAAGTGATCGTTAGTTTCACGAATTTAAACCCTAAAGGCGACTGGAAAGTAAATTTAGGGTTTTGGACCGAATAATTTCACTCATCATGTTGCGTTGCTAGGAATAGGGCTTAAGGTTTTCATCGCATTAAACACGTGAATAGAATCTTAATGCTAGGGTATTTAACTGAATACGCGAGGAATCGATTTTTAGTAAAATATCCTTAGGACTTAATTGCGAAGAATCGAATTAAAGTTACTTAAACGTGTGCGTCAATAAGAATAGAAAAATAATGCATAGGTAAAATTAATCGAAGGGATAAGAAAGACGAAATCCAATCCTACGGTTCCTTGACTTAAACTTGTTTATTTACTTCCGTAATTTTATCTTTATTTTACGATAACAAATCACACAAATGAACCTTCGCTTTAATCATCTGTACATAGACTACTAAACTGGTAAAAGATTTAAACTAGCCAAAGTAAACACAAATCCCTGTGGAGACGAACTTTATAAATTTTGTAACTTGCAACGATAACACAGTGTGCTTGCCGTAAAATTCCTAACAGGCTTCGCTATCGACAGGGCTTCGCTTCAGAGAAAATCCACTCCTCAGCTCTAGAGAGAAGGTAGACCAATTTTAGAGAGAAGGTGAAATGGTAAAAAGTGAAAATTTTGAGGTTATATATAGGCAAAAGGTGACCCAAACAAGCCTGGCTAGGGCGTGTTTAAACACGCCTAGCTTGGGCGTGTTTAAACACGCCTAGCCTGGGCGTGTTGGGTGACACCATTTTGCCAATTTCTTCCATGCTTGCACCATTTTGCTAATTTTTTATTTAATTTGTATTAAATTTAATTTTTTGCCTATATGTTAAGCTTAAAGCATTTCCAACAGGAGTATTTTATATGGGTTTCTTGGTCACTTTCACTTTTTTGTGCTCTCCATCGTGTTATGTCATTTATAATTACAAAATTTTGTTCCAATGCAAAAAATTTCGAATAATCCACACATTTATATTTTTTTATTAAAACTTAAACATTTTTTTAGTTTTTATAAATACAAATAAAAAATATGAATAATTGAAGAAAAATGAAATATAAATTAAAAATAACAAAATGACAACATTGAAACGAAATGTGTAACAATATAAAATAAAATTTTATATATTAATAGATAATTAAACACACTAACATTGAAATAAATAAAAAACATAGTGATGAAAAAAAAATCTTACATAATTATTGTTTAAATAAGAACTAAACTTTTAATGTTATGTCATTTTATAAAAACGGTTGAAGAATGATAGGAAAAAAAAGATTAACAATTGATAAGAACAAAATAAAATTATAAGTTGGATTTTATGTGTTCTCAACAGGTATATTTATTTTTTAAAGTTCAGCCTTTAACCATAATATTTTAACCTTTCAACCACTATTTATTTTTTTTACTTCTCACACGATTGCTTCCTCGTGCAACCTCTTCCTCGGGCGACGCTGCCTCTTCCTCCGCACGGCCTCCACCTCACGCTCCGCCGGCCTCGCGCAGCGCGCTGGCCTCTTCCTCCATGCGCACTACCTCTTCCGATGTAGACCACCGTTGCGGCCTCTTCCTCCATGCGTGCGACTTTTGTTTGTTTTTCCTCTTTTTTTTTACAAGTAGTTGATGCTGATAATATTATTTAATTCATAAGTTTTTGTTCCTTATATAAGGAATGTGTGCTATTCTTGAGGATACGGTTCCGCCACGCAAACCAACTCCGACGCAAAAAAATTTCAAGGAATGATTTCTTCAAGTTAAGGAACCATGGAAACTTCTGCGTTGGATACGCTCTTATATATATTTAGACAGTATTAAATATTTATTCTAATTTTTCTGTGAAAAAAATATTTATTCTAATTTTAGAATTTCCCTTTTTGATGAAAGAAGAATTTTCGTTCTAATCTTTTAATTTTTTATTTCCCTTTTTGTTAAATGAAGAATTCAAAAATCAAATAAAATTTTAAGAGTTTTCTAAAACTAAAAGTATTTTTTAATGAAAATAAAAAATACAAACACTTTGAAAATAGTTTTTATAAAAATTATATGCAGGAATTTCTAATTTTAAAGAAAAGGATATTTGAAAAATCAAAGTCAAACATTACTTATATATTTGGTTTGACTTATTTTATATAATTTTTAATAAGTCCTTTTATTAAAAATTAGGAAATGTCTAATAAATCCATCTTCTCTAATGAATATAGCGTGGCTGCAATGACTTCAAGCATCATCCGTTCTATGACATATCCCCTTTCAACCTTGATTTTGTGGTCAATTATACTAATATTACTTCAGTAAAATATTGATAATTATAATTTGTATTTTTCATATATTCTTTTCATAATTTTTCAAGTTCAAATACTAGCACTCTCACATGACTTAGCAAAAGAACTCTCATTTCAAATATCTTGATTCAATCAAACTATATTAAATTAAATTTAGTAATAGAGATTTTAAATTTGAAAACTAAGTAAGAAATTAGGAGAAATGCACAAATCATAGATGTTATGAGTATCAAGGTTTGGACATTTTATCATAAACCTGAAGTGCAATTCAAGGATACTTTAATGCCCTTCATGGCATATCAAACAAAAATGCCAACACCTATACTACATAATCTAACAAGCTGTGTATGCAAAGTTATAAAGAAAAACAAAATATCAAGACCCCCACCCCATTCTTCTTAAACTTGCTGAATTAGAATAATCATTTAAATCTTATCATGAAAACATTTTCCTTTCCATAGCAATGCACCTTTTTATTGTTGTGTAGCATGTACTGAGATTCCAAAACTCCAAAAGTTGTAAAATTTTTCTACATTGGTTCCTTAAATGTTCAATTTTTTACTTTTCTGCGTCAATGTAAAACTCAAATCTTTTTAATATATCAATCCTCAAATGTACAAATGAAACAATGGCAAAATAACAAATCCTCCTAGACAACATTGAAAGGCCATATAGAGGATTATATACATAATCCAATAATTCAAAACTAATAAATCATTAAAGTCTCCTTGTACTATCGAGTGGGTTAAGATCGCGTACAAGCAAAACCAAAGACGTAGAGTTGAGATCGAGTTGGAGTTTGCATTCGATGTCAGAAACAGAGAAATAGACCGATTAGGTGGATGGTGGTGCGAATCTAGACTACCATAGCCGAAGTGACAACAAGGATTCACATGATGGCGAAGATGGGAACGACGACAATAAACTTGTAGTGGTGATGGATTCCATAACAACACATAGAGTCTATTTGGATATAAGTCACAAGTGCTTTTAAGAGCTTTTTTATTGAAAATATAAAGTTTTTTCAATAAAGAAGTTTTCAAAAAATACTTTTAACCTTATATCTAAACATACTCATAGTCTTTTCCTACATAAATACCTTTTATGCCCCGAGAGTTAAAAACGAGAATTGAAACAAAAATTAATTTTATTAAATAATTATAATAAAATGGAATTACTGTTTAAGGTTCATAATCTCACTGTTTATTTATTTTGAATGATATCCAATGGTATAAAATAGCTGTTTCACCCATGAACCATATAATATAAGGGTTAACAATAGAAACTACCTCTAAGTTGCTAGCAAATTTTACAATAGTTGTTTAGTTGTTATTTAATTTATTTTTTAAAAATAATATATTTATGATTTATCTACAATTCATCGTCTTCAGATCCATGCTCTTTATTCCGCAGTCGGCACATTCTATGGTTGGATGTCATTTGATCCTTCTGGAGGCACAATAATAGTATTATCTTTAACAATGGACGGGTCAATGTAGAACTTGTTATGGATTTGGTGAAATTTACTTCCTGGTCCTGGCATGAACAAATTATGCAAGGGAGTGACAATGGCATCAGTTAGTCGTAGTCAGTTTGTTTTGTACAGCTGGGTGGGTGTTTGTTATGTTGAGTGTTTATGCTCCATGTTCATATAAGGCTAGTGAAATTTGGTTGGGTATACTGTTAGGAATGAAAGTGGTGTTGTTCAGATGATCTCTGTCATTCTTTTTGTTAGGAACAGAATGCTACACCTTATATCAATTTGTATTTGATGTTCACATTAGGGACTATGAACACTCCTTATGATTAAATTTCTCCATGATTAGATTACAAATAGTTAAAATTAAAGCAATTTGTACCTAAGTTGGCCTTTTGTTGTCATTATCAAGAAATTTAACATCATTGGTTCTAAAAGAACAACTATAATTATGTAACATATGAAATGTTAATGGGATCAATACAACTTTTGTTATGGCTTATTTCCACAATGGTACATGAGGTACTGTCTACAATTTTATATTGTGAAATTTTTTATTGATGTTGGTATTTTTTTTTCATAGCAAAACAGAAGAAAGACAATGTTGTTTAAACATTTGAGTGCTGAACCCAATTGTAATAAAATGAACCAACCACAACAACTTATACTGGTTGCTTTTGTTTGTTACAGTGATTGAAAATTCTGCATAAGAAAGTCATATAAGCTAAACCAACAAGTTGAATTCTGCATAAGAAAGCTATAATGACTAAATCAGCAAGTTGCAAACTTAAGAAAGTACATAAATTGTAAACCAAAATGCAATGACCATGAGTCCAATAAGAAGATTAGCAAGAACATGTTGACAATATAACTTATATGAAGGTTGGAGAAATTGTTGTAATGGTTTTGATAATAGTTAAGACAGTCCAAGCTTATGTATAGTGGGGGGTGTTATCTTGTTAAGGTTTGACAACGAATTTTATGTAATTATGGCTAGGTGTTGTCTTATACAACAGTGTCATTTCTTAGCCATGATTTTTGTTAATAAAGTGTTTTTCATTAAAAAAAAAAAGAATGTCTTGATTCCCTAGCCATGATTACATTACATAGAGTCAAAATCAAATCCTTTGGGACAAATAAGTGAAAAATGTAGCTTTAGACAAATAAGCTAACAAACATGTTGTTGCACAAGTTAATAATTATTAAACAAGTAGTAAACTTCAAATAAGATCAAAACTCCTACTGCTACACAAAGAAAGTAACATGCTAATAACATCAAGTCATTCAACTAGATCCCCACTTAATGTGAAAGCTTTCAATCACTGCAACTGATATACATCATTTTAAAAAAAAGGGACAAGATTTCATATTCCAGTAAGCTTGTATCACATCATATATCAACAATAAAATTATTGTAAGCATCCCTAAAATCAGTCTTCTATAAATAAATAAAAAAGACAATGTCTTGAACTGCACCATTAAATATATCTATACACCTCCTCCAAAAATAGAACAGGTATATGTATACATTCCAAAAAATTCATACCCAAAAAATACAACAATTATTCCAATGTATCTATAAGAAGTTGTGCAGCACCAATGAATTATAGTTGTCAACTTGGCTTGTTTGTGTCATTTGGATTGTAGTCCCATGTTGACTTTCATTGGCAACTTCACCTGAACTCAGAACCTAGCTTTCACCCTCATGTTGATCAAAAGATACAAAAATTGAATTGTAGTCTAGTGGCTGCTGCATATGTTAGGAAAGTTAAACAATCTTTAACAAAAGACAATGTGAAAATCATATTGTATACATGAATGTATGACTTGCTTACCATTAACAACTGACTTATATTAAAACTTTGTACACCAACACTTGTTGCTACATTTTGTTCCTACATAATTAAAAATATAAGCAACATATTTTATAAATATGAGATAGTAGTGCAAAAAAAAAAGTGAGTAAATTATCAAGTTTTCTTGAGTCCTTTAATTTTGTGATAGGTTTCCCTTTCTCTTTCTAGCCAATTTCTCAACCTAAGATTTAACACGTTTTTTAGCTTTATATGAGCAATCTCTATTCTTTATGCCTTTTGCCCCACCAAAATCATAGAGTTCACATTGTTATCAATTTTGTCATTTGTAATTGATATGGATACACCAGGCATTCCAATTGATTCTTCACCCCTAGACCTTTTAGCCAACATATCCTCAATTATTTTGCTAAACCTTCATAAACTTTAGACAAAAAAGTGTAATTTTCATGCGATTCAGATGCTTTATTTGTGAATCTAACTGTTCGGGGACATAATTCATTGTATCGCTTTGTGAAATGGGCTTTCATATTCAATTCAATATGTTGTCCTTTTGAATCTCGATCAGTTCCCAACCTTGCATCTCTTGACAATCGCTTTAGGCTTTGTTTGGGAGTTAGGAGGGAAACGCAAGGAAAGAGATTCAAGGGGAAGGGAGGGGAAGGAAAGGGAGAAAAATGAGGGAAGTTCCTTCCTCCTTGTTTGGGAGTTAAAAATATATTATGAGAGGGAAATGAAGAGTTAATAAGACACTTTTACAATTTTGTCCTTGAATTGTGATTCAGTGCTTTGTATTTTGGTATTTTATTAACACTGACTGGGATAAGATAGTAATTTTATTAACACTGGCTGGGGTAGGATAGTAATTTTATTACTTTTCCTTCTAAAAATCCCCAAATAGGGGAAACAACAATTTTTAGATTTTGGAGGAATTCAGAGGAGTTTTAAAAATCTTCAAATTCTTTTCCTCAAAAATTAAAACTCCCAAACAAGGAGATGTTTCTACCCAGACCTTTTCCTTCCCTTCCTTCCCCTCTAAAATCCCTCTCCCAAATAAAGCCTTAGTATATAGTGGGGAGAAATAAGCCTAATATTTATGACATCCAAAACCTTCAAAGCATGACTACATAAAACACCATGTGTCTCAAATTTTTGGCAATCACAAGCAACATTTTGATCCATAACATTCCCCATACTAGTCTTTCCTTATTGTTGTCATAATTAATAACAACATACAAGCCTTCTTTCCATTCATTTATGCAAGTGCCTTGATACTCCTCATATTCCTACTGGAATTCTTCAAAAAATTATGGAGTGTAAATGTTTCCAACTTGTATAAGCATAGAGGCCCTCTTCATTTTCAATTTAGGGAGCTTGTGTCTTGATTCAAAGTCGGCTTCTGACTCATTGTTTCATGTCCCAGTGACAACCTTTTCAAAGTGTGTGAAAAATTGCACCAAATCTAAATCTGACTTCAAGTGATTTTTCAAATCAACATTGAAACTCTCACTTAATTGAGTAGATCTCATGCTTGCAGTGAAAGTTTTTCTAACATAAGCCCATGCCCATTTTTCCTTCACAATAAATTTTTTATATAGTTGTAACACCCCGTAGGCCTCCAACGTGTTATCATTAATAATATCATATTAGCGTTTAAAACATAAATTATATAGCTCAACGGAAGCACATAATCGTTTTTCTTGATACATTATGTATGGAATAACCAATATACTAGATACACAGACATCAAAACATATATCATGCCCCTACTGATCTAGTTTCTCATAACAAACTTCATATAGACAGATAACTACAAGACTTAGGCAGATTATCACATGTACAACAGATATATACTCAGGGAAAGTCTCATATCATAAACTCAAATAGTTCTGTACATAACCATATACATCAGTTTCCACACCACTCTGTGGTGATACAAAAGAATATCAGCCTTTCTCGAGGGTCTACAGAACTATACATCCAAAACAAAACCAAAATAGAGCCTTCAAGCTCTCCATGCCGCTCCTCAGTCAAGCAGCCTAGTCTCTGCTGGGCCTCTTGCCCTGAGACTGATCTTCTCTTCTAGCAAGGTCACCTGAAATCATATAAACCCCACACGGGGTGAGATAACATATCTCAGTAAGCTCAGGGTCCTAGGGAAATCATTCCCACCCTGGCCCACAAATTCACAACACATAAACAGGCAAACACATCAAACATGGCCCACTGGCCTGGCCCTCTGGCCCTCATTATATCATAATAATCATCATATTCTCAACACATGACAGGTGCAGAGCTCCTCAATGCCTGGCAGAGCTCCTCAACGCCCTGACAGAGCTCCTCAACGTCAGTACCTGTCAAGATATGGCAGAGCTCCTCAATGCCATGGGCGGAGCTCCTCAACGCCCTGAATACACGACAGAGCTCCTCAATGCCTGTATTCATCAATTGGCCAATAGATATATCTCAATCACAACATACATGTATTCAATACAGATGCACACAAGATCAATATAAGCAATGCAACAGCCAATGCATGCATCATGAATCATGACCAACACTCCCCAGGAGTGTGGTGTGCAACCAAAATGGGAATTCATCCCCCAGAAACACTGAACTTACCTGGTAAGGTCTCAGTCTGCAATTCCTTCCCAGGTCTGTGGCTCCCGCCACCAACAGTCTCAGAATCAAAGCCTAATCAAGGCACATGCAATTCTCATATCAAAATAAGCCCTCAAGCATACAATTCACAGAACATAATATATCAGAATTCCCCTATCCTAGGGTTCAGTCAAGCTCAACCCCACACAAGGCTGTCCAAAGACCATCCAAGGTCCCTCAAGGCTATAAGCCAAGCCTCTGAGTCTTCCAGACTCAATGCACATTCATACATGGCATAGCTTTCCTCAGCCTTAAACTCAATTATCACTAGAACGGGCTGAGTTCCACTCAAAGTCTCGTTCAACTAGCCACTTGGGCTCAGCACAACACAATCAAGGCTCTAACCTATCAGAGAACCATCAACAAGTGACTCTACACAAGTCACACAGGCATATACAGAGCCAAGATTCAAAGTCATCAAAATCAAAAACTGAAAGCTAATCCTTCATCTATTCATGGCTCTAAACAAGTTTCTCTACAGGACCCTGAGCTAATTCTAGCCCCAGCTCATATGGGTCACTATTCACAGGAACCCCTAAAACTCAAAATCAATCGGAGAAACTTGAATTTCTTACCTCAGTGGCGACTTGAAAGACCTCAGGACAGCTTCCTCGAGCTTTGGTGTCCTTTATACGCCGTGGGTCCTCGCCAATCTCAAGTTCTCTGAGTGTTTCCTCTGAGAAAAACACTCCTCACTCAAAGGAGTTTTTCAAGAGCAGAAATTGAAGGATTCAAGCTTCCATAAGTCCCTCTCACACTCAAAGGTCTAAGGGAGGTGTTTAGGCTCTCATATAAGGTCCTAAAAAGCTTGGAGCAAGCTCTAATGGAGGTCTGAACGGAGGAGGAAGAAGAAAGGAAGAAAAATGCCAAGGTTTCCAAGCTTTTGGGCCTTTTATAGGCCTCTGACGTGACTCCCAGGCTGCCAGCGTGGACTCCCACGCTACCAGCGTGGGCTGGCAGAAGAAAACCAATTTCTGGAGCACTTCCCACGCTCTTGACGTGGCACTCCAGTGAAAATCAACTTTCTAGAGCACTTCCCACGCTCCTGGCGTGGCACTCCAGTGAAAATCAACTTTCTAGAGCACTTCCCACGCTCCTGGCGTGGCTCACAGCAAAACCAAAAAAAATAAGCTTTAAACCATGGTTATTATAATAGCCATGAATAATCAGAAACATTTTGCTCAACGAGTAAGGCATTCCAAGCATTCAATAATTCAGCTTCCTCTTCATGTAAATCTATGCATGCTTCAAAATCTGAGCAAAAGTGTGAGTTCTTTTGATAAAGATGGTTCAGCTTAGAGCATTTTCTCTAATATGCCACGTGCATAATCCATGAAATGTTTCTAGCATTACTATAGAAAGAGCCTTAGACATTGTCACAACCGCTTCTACTTCGATTTATTTCTTACTTGTTTTATTTATTATTTTGTTTTCTAAATTTTTTTTCCATTTTCGAAAATAGAGGATAATAGCCCAAAACTGAATCCTTTTAAATTTTAAAAGAAAATAGAAAAGCATAAAACTTAACGTGTTATCTAACGGTGTCCGAGTTTAAATAACACACAGTCCATTATTACAGTCCACAAAAGTTATCCTCACACAGTTCAATATAAACAGTCCAAGATACATAGCAAAATAGAGATCATCACAAAGTAGAGGACATCACAAAATCTTCATCACATCTTCTTGTATAGCATCCATTGTTAATATCACTGTTCCTCTGCTCGCCCAAATAAATTGGGGTCATCACAGGTGTCAACCACAGACACAAAAATAAGGTAAGTCATGATAACCAAAATTTAAATAATAACAAATATGAATAGTAATAATTGTATATCACAGATTATTTATTCACAGATTAGCTTGTCTCATTTACTCAGCCCACAAATACCCACATACTCATTATGGAATGTATAGAATGCATGTTTATTTTTTTCTTATATGATGCATGACTGAGATCTCAGGTTCTCAACATCTCATCATTAGTGGCCACTGTCAGATAGCTTAACACCTCGCGAGTTGGATCGATCTTGTCGGGATAGGTCTGCGTTGCAATAGGACTTACACCCATTCTACGTGTGATTATCATGGGTAGGTGATCTCCCCACAGCCACTATCCCCCTAGCTCATCACCTTAGAACCACCGTATCTCAACTCTAGCTATCTGACAAACAACTTCACAGCTTAACCCCCGCAGGGCAAACAACTTCACAGCTTAACCCCCGCAAGGCATATGCATATTAAAATGCATGAATGATTTTTATCACATCTTAATTATTCTTCTTCTCATACATCTCAAAGCTCAACATAGTATCTTTACTTCTTTCTCATCATAAAACCACTTAAAATGCATGTGGGTTCATAAGCAACATATTAATTTTATAGAATTATTCAACACGTAATCTTTGTGTATTTCATCTTCTCAACACTTAGGTCATCTC
>PYAF01006034.1:79338-90354 GCA_007407185.1 Glycine tomentella | reverse complement strand
CTTCCTTGATCACACGGCCAAGGCTTATTTGTATAGCAAACTTTACAAAATTTTCCTTTTTACTACATGTAATGGTACCAAGCTATTTCCTTATTGGTCCGTTTCACTTTTAATTTGTAAAATTACTAATCCATCTTACTAAATTAGTCTATTTATCCCATAATTAAGAGAAAACTCCATAGATTATATTTACACTTTTTTTATAATTTTCTGATACCTGAGGTTGTCTAGATTGAGCTCTTTTCAAGATATTTTCCAAAATTCCTAAAAATCACAGTTTATGATTCTCTGTCACCAACCATGTTGATAATTTGTTGTCTAAGAGTATTTTATCCCATCCTTAGGTTCCCACAAATTTCTAAGGTCATCTAGTCCTTGTTTGACCTAAAGGGTATTTTGGTAATTTTACCCCTCACCCTAGGGGTAAAATCATCATTTCCAAAAATGTTCAGAGAAACTCTGTAATTGTCACCCTAAGGGTATTCTACTCATTTTTTAAACATCCCAGAGTATTTATAAAATTTTTTCCTTAAAATATCTTACTAAAATGTCTAGGGCAATTTGGTCATTTTTCCCTATACTTTTTGTACTGCCTCTCATTAACATTTTATCCCCATAATTGACTGCGTTTTCAAAATTTGGGGTGTTATAGACATTGCTGCATCTTGATCGGTTATAATGGTTTTAGGCTTTTTTCCACCTCTTGCTTTGAGGAATGTTTCAAACAACCACCGAAAAGAGGGAATCATTTCATCATATAGCAATGTTGCCCCCAAAACAATTGTTTGCCTATGATTATTGACTCCAACAATTACTCCCAATGTTCAATAATCTTTGTTTGTCTTGTATGTGGTGTCAAAATTGATAACATCGCCAAAGTATCCATAATCATTTATCATTTGTGCTTCTGCCCAAGATATATTTGTTATTTTCACTTCAACATCAATTTTGAAGTCATGAAAGAACGAAGGATTTTCACTTTGTTGTCTGCAATACATTAAAAATGGACATTCTTCACCATGCTTTAATGACTGTTTCCTTCTAGTTTAAAGATAATTCTTGTGATCATGTCTTGTATAACCAATAGTTCTTATCCCACCAATTTTCTTGGCCACATATTTAAGAAAGTCTTTTGACTTTAAACCTAAATTCACCAGCTAACACAATTTGTGATGCTTGTGACTCCGATATGTGTTTCAAGCACGAGAATCTTCTTGAAGTCAAAATTCCATTTTTTTTGCTTTTATTTCCATATCTTAGATTCAAACTCCATTCCCAAGTGTGGTGTATAGCCAACAATTCTCTCTTGGCCATCTTGCACCAAATTTTTATGAATATTGTTGACCCATTTCTCTATACCTTCCATTGTTGGAACCGTCGACACATTCATGTTTTTTGAAATAGAATAAAATCAACTTTTTAATGAACATTGAAAAATGAAAATAAAAACATGTAAGCAAAAATGCACTTTGTATTTTTCACGCAAAGGAGAAATAGGTCTTCAATCAAAATGAATTCAAAGAGGGATGATTATGTTTTAGTTAATAAAAATTTCAAGAAGAAAGAAAGAATTCCTTACTCATTAGTGTGTAAAGGAGCTTTTACACCAATGAAAAACACTTCTCTTGTAACAATGGAGACTTGATGGAGAATATGGGTCTTCTATCTTTCTCTGTTTACGGGAAATTTTCAGGGAGTATTTTCTCTGTTTTTTTTTAATTTATGTTTTCATTGTTTAGGAAAACTGCACATCATTTTCGTTAAAAAGGGTGAAGTTGTGTTTCACTTCTAATTTGGCTTCTTCACTTAACTGAAATAATATATGGACCATTGAAATCATCTAATCCATGGGTGAAATGCTGATTGAATAAATTAGAGATCTCCATTTTCCTTTCCGGACTCATTTCTACATTAGCAAACACGTGTTTTATTTTTTTTAGCATTTTAGGAAGAGCATTGTCACATGCTTATTAAAACTTACCCAGTCATTGACATAATTGAGGTAATGGATTATATATGTATCTATTATATTTATATTATAGTAAAACAACATCTTTTTGATGATGTGTCGCCTCCTTAGCCATTTTCAGCTTCGTAAATGACATGTCGTCCTCACAAGTTTTGCCAGCTTCGTTTCCCACGTGTTGGGTGATGTGTTGCAAACACATCTTAGTTTTAGGCTAGTTTGAGGTTATACTTCGATTAAATCATTAGGAATTAGATTAGTTATAGGCTAGTTTGTTAATTATATTTGATTATAGCTCATTTTATTACCAAGATGCGTTTTAGGGTCGTAAAGGAGGAGAATAAGGCAAAAGAAGAAGAAAAGCAGGTCAAGGATCCCGCGCGGTTCGCGCCAGGATCTGCGCGAGTCGCGCCACATGCAAAAATACAGTGCCCAACTCGAAAACTCCACGCCAGTCGCGCCATGCTCACGCCAGTAGCGCCATCCATTCGAAGCTCACACGCGATTAGCGCGGTGCCCGGCGCCATCCGCGCCAGAAGGTTTTAAGGCAGTCCTGATGCGTGCTATCCACGTGATCAGCGCGGACTCCCGCGCTACTAGCACCATGAATACGAACTTGTGGCATGATCAGCGCCACAACCTGCGCGATCTGCGCTGCGAAGGCGCTATTTCCTGATTTAAAAAGATTTGGTTCGAAATTGGGCACAGGAAGGGGCTTTGTTACTCTAATTAAACCATTCTATAAATACAAGGCCTCTGGACTGAAGAAAGACATACACTGGGAGACCACCTATCAACCATATTCCATCCTTTTAAACCTCTGGAATTCAAGAATCAAGGCTAGGGTTTCAGCAGAACTATGTATTATTCAACAGCTTTGATGTTATTGAGGCTTATGGCAGGCTAAATCTTGTATTGTGGGAAGGCCATGAACTGATGTGAACTCCTCCGTAACTTAACTGGTATTGAATGAGAATTTCTTGATTGCTTTATTTTACTCTGTTCTTCACTGTTTTATTTTTATCTAGAATTGGCCATTCTATTTAGATATTGAGGGTTAGGATTCACAATGGGGACGTTGGGGTTCTAATTTTTGACCTTAGTAAAGTAACAGTTGTTCATTACCTAGGGATAGGGATGCGTGACTGCAGAACTTATAATATAGTCTTTAAATGCTTAACTTGATAGATTTCACTAAGGAATTAGGTTTTCGATTCAGGTTAAAGGGTTAATTCACTAAGAGATTAGGGATTAACTAAGTTAGAAAAGATTTATTCTCTGAGTAATCAGAAATAGGCAAACCATATGCTAAGTCTTTTACAAGCTTGATAGGAGTCACTAAGGAATTAGGATTGTTGTCAAAGGGTTAAACTGCTAAGGAATTAGGGTTTACTAAACTAGGAAAGATATAGTATTTGAGTGAGCAAACTTGATAAACCAGTTAAGTGAAAGAGGTGGGAATCAAAAGGGATTGTGCCTGACCACAATTATTCTTCAATTGGTAACACTTTGATTTATTTACTGCATTTATATTCTGTTTTTAATTTCAAACATTCAACACTCCAATCAAATTCTTCAAAATAATTTCTTTTCTTGTTCCTTCCAATTACTTAGAATTATTATTACTCTTAATTCCACCCCAATCCCTGTGGAGAACGATACTCACTTACCTATTTTATTACTTGAAACGATCGGTGCACTTGCCGTAGTGTGCGGTTTTCACAACAAGTTTTTGGCGCCGTTGCCGGGGAATTCGTTAACGGAATTTTTAAGTAATTTTTAATCTTTGTGATTGGAATTTTGTTACTAATCGCTTCTCTAAGTTTATGCGAGGTTCAGTTAGTTCTGAGGATTTGCAGTTTGATCCAGAAATTGAAAGAACAATCTGAAGGAGACTAGCTAGACAAAGAAGGAGAGAAGCTGAAGATTTTGACTTTGATTCAATTCCTGAATTAGAGTCAGAAGCAAAGATGGCTGAACAAAGAAATAATCAGCCAAGACCCGAGGATGAACTAATGGGGGATATTCTGGCTCCTATGTTCACAAGACCTAACTCCAGCATTGTGAGGCCACCAATACAAGCTAATCATTTTGACATAAACCCTTCATTGATAGCATTGGTGGAACGTAGTCAGTTTGGAGGGGAGGACATTGAAGACCCACATGACTTCATTGACAGATTTCTCAGAATCTGTGACACTATCAGACACCAAGGGGTCTCAGATGATGCGGTAAGATTAAGTATATTTCCTTTTGCTGTTAAAGGAAGTGCACTGAGATGGTTAAACAGACAAACATCAAATAGCATCTCAACTTGGGAGGACTTAGTCTCAAGATTCTTTGCCCAATACTTTTCCATGGATAAATATAACCGGTTGGTGAATGAAATCACCAATTTTACTCAGAATGGAAGAGAATCCCTATGTGTTGCATGGAATAGATTCCAAGAATTGATCAGTAGATGCCCACAATATGACATGCCTGTGGGTAAGCAGGTACATATTTTCTTTAACGGTATGACTCCTGAAACTTGTATGATTGTTAATGTTGCAGCAGGGGGCACAATAAGGTCAAAAACTACAGCTCAAACCTAAGAGCTGATTAAATCTCTGGCTTGTTGATCGCGGTCGTACTCGGTCAAATTAATACAATTAAATGCAGTACTAGGAAGTGACTCCTAGGTCGTCTCTCTAGGATCAATTGTCTGTGTTAAGGGATTAAACGTGTAAGGGGGGGATTCTAACAGAATGCAAGAGTATATAAAATAAAACAGAAATACCAATTAATTGCAGTGATTAAGCAAGTCAGACCTTTGAACAGATTGCGCCGCTAATATCCTCGGTTCACGAAGGATAATCTATCCTTACTTAATCCTTGGTAGTCCAGATTAATCTACTAAGCGAAGATTAACCTAAACTTCCCTACACGAATTAAGCAAACGCGAACCTCATCAGACCTAATCTCTCAAGATTAAGCAACCTGAGATTACTGAATCAACCAACTCAGAATCATTAAGCATGACTCTAATTCGAAAAAGATACAGAGGCCCAACAAGGAAGAACCAAGCAAAACAGAATTACAAGTGCAGAGAACCTCCATTAAACGTTTGCAATCTGTCCTAGGGTCCAACCCTAAGATTTAGCCTTCCATCAATTCGAAAATTGCAACAGAACAAGAATTGAATAGCAGATGAACATTAAACGAAACTAGAAGGGAAACGAAATTCAAATGCAAAAACGAAACTTAACAAAAACGAAAACCAAAATACTCAAAGCAGATAACGAGATTAAACACTTGAAACAGAAACGAAATAAACACTGAAATTGAAACGCAACCGTATTCTGAAACAGAAAATCAAAACAAAAATGAAATCAACAGAAACGAAAACCTAAAAACCCTAAAGACAAACTGAGCGTGAATTCTTCTTTGCATGGGCACAGTATTCTATAAATACTAGTGTCTGACCTAAAAGAAAATGGGCCTTTCCTAACAATTTTGGCCCAAAAATTCACTAAAACAAAATAAAACGAAAATAAAATGCTGATGTGGAAAATGATGCTGACGCGGCACCCCAATCTTCAAGTCCATGAATTAATTCCAAGCCCATTTAATTATTAAACTGCCCTGAAAATAAAAATTGGAATAATTAAACTAAAAAATCCAAATTAGTTAAAATCTGAATTATCGATCCAATTAAATCCTAAATGAGAAACAGTGCGGAATATAAGCGATTAAACACAAATCATGGATTAAAATGAGTACAGAAAGGTGAGAAAATAAAGGTAAATAATGATTCATCACTTGTAATGAAAATGAAAGCATCACTATGCAGCCAAAGAGAGAACCAATACAATTGTGCAGCAATGATGCCATGCTTGCAGAGCAGAAAATTTTAGCCCAACAGCTGGCTAAATTGAATGAAAAAATTGATAGACTTCAAGTCTCTGCAGCCCAAGTTTCAGCCAGCAAGCCACATGTTTGCTGTGAATACTACCAAGGTGAGCATGAATCTAATCAATGCCCTATTCTTGTTGGAGCTGACCTTGTGCAGGTTAATGGTGTTTGGAATGATCAAAGACAGCAGCAGCCATACCAGAGAAACAACAATTTTGCTGTAGGAAACAACTATCAGAGAAACACTCAAGGAGGAGGAGTAGACTATAAGTCCAATAATTATCTGCAATCTCCTCCCATTCCAACCACTAGTATTTTTGAACTTGAGAAGGTAGTAATGCAACTGTCAAAAACAACAACAGAATTTATAGCTGAGACTAGAGCTCACCACAGAAATCAAGATGCCTCCATCCGGAATCTTGAAATTCAAATTGGTCAATTGGCGAAGCAAATTTCTGAGAGGCCACAAGGACAGTTTCCCAGTGACACAGTGATAAACCCAAGGGAACATGTCAATGCTATCACTACCAGGAGTGGTAAGGTGATCACCACACCAGAAAAGCCTGAGGTAAGCAATGAAGAAGCTGAGCAGAAAAATTCAGCAGCTGATGCAGAAAAAGAAAAACCTGCAGGAAAAGTGAAGAAAGATGAAAATTCTGCACTTCCATAGAAGAAATGGGATTTCTCTCGCTTTGAGAAACCTCCATATCCGGTGCAGACCAAGTAACAAATTCAGCAGCACAGTTTGCCAGGTTCTTAGACATGTTTAAGAAGTTACATATAAATATTCCATTTGCTGAGGCATTAGCCAATATGCCTAATTATGCAAAATTCATGAAGGAACGTCTGTCTAAGAAACATAAGTTAAAGGACTGTGAAACCATAGCACTTACTGAGGAGTGTAGTGCCATCATTTTGAGAAAGCTTCCAAAGAAATTGAAAGACCCTGGAAGTTTTAATATCCCTATAGCCATAGGAAATATAAATGTAGGGAGGGCACTATGTGACTTAGGGGCTAGTATAAACTTAATGCCATTATCAATGTGTAAGTCCCTAGGCATAACTGAATTAAAACCTACTAAAGTTTCCTTGCAACTAGCAGACCGTTCATTAAGGAAACCATCAGGGGTCATAGAAGATGTGTTGGTCAAAGTAGACAAGTTCATTTTCCTTGCAGACTTTATTGTGTTAGATATGGAGGGTGAAAGTGAAATCCCTCTGCTGTTAGGGAGGTCCTTTTTAGCAACTGCAAGGGCCTTGATTGATGTAGAACAGGGAAAGTTAGAACTTAGGATGGATAATGAGTCTGTTGTTTTTAATGTTTTCAATACTGTGAAAGATTCATCTGACACACATAACTGTTCTAGGCTAGATTTTTTGGATAATGTTGCTTGTGCAGGTATTACTACAGCTGGAGATGAAGAAGTTACAGTAAATGCAACAGCAACAGAACATACAGCAGAGATGACAGCAGGCATAAGAGATGCAGCAAGTGCAGCAAACATTACTGTAGGGGAAATTGCAGCAGAAGCAGAAAATAAGGCAGCAGAGGAAAATGCATTTGCAGCAAGAAATACTTCAGCAGACATTGCTGAAAAATTGAACACTGCATATCAAGAATACATACCAGAAAATATTGAACCTGTGCTGGAAGTGCTGGAGAAGAAGAAAGATGATATTCTAGATGGAGCACCAAGGGTAAAGCTGAAAAAGATTGCAGCAAAGGCTGTGAAAACATCTGAGAAGAAATGTGCCAAAAAGCTGGATGCCTCACAAAAGGAACATCAAACTGCAAGCAAAACACATGTAGCTGCAGATGAGAAGGCTAGAACTTGTAATGGGAAGACCAAGAAGTGGCGTAACAAAATTCGCCACAAAGAAATTGAGCCAGGACAAAGAGTGCTACTGTCAAAATATCGCCTGAAGTTTCCAGGTAAGTCAGAATTCTTTTGGTCTGGTCCTTTCTTGGTGCAAAAGGTTTGGAACAATAGAAATTACTTCATTAGCCAAGGACAAAACCTTCAAAGTTAACAAATGCCGGCTGAAGCCTCACCTTGAAGACCAAGTGGATGGAACTGCAGTTCCTATTCCACTTAAATCCACAAATGATTAAACAGGAGGACGCGTCTAGCTTAAGACGTTAAACGGGCAATCTTTTTATGTAAATACATGCTTTTAAATTCTGTTTTTAATTTGATAGCAGTAAATTCATATTTCATGCATGTGTTAAATTCTAAGCATTTAGGTTTATGCATTGTAGTTAGGTTAAATAAAACAAAAAGCAATTAAAGAGAAAAGGCCTGTTAAAAGTGTGGTGCGATCCGCGCTAGGTGTGGCACCAACCGCGCCAATGACACGACCAATTCACGCTAACCGCGTGAAACTCGCGCTGGTCGCGCCAACCATTCGACCCTGAGCTTTCCAATCTGCATGATCTGGCGCGAACCGCGCCAGATGTGGCGAACCGCGCCAATGACACGGTCAACCCATGCTAATCGCGTGAAAGGTGGCGCCAACAGCGCCAAGTGCTCGAGCTGAAAGCCCTTCCAGTGGTTTATGGCGCGGATTGAGCCAATTGCAGTGCTGACCGCGCGGGACTGTGAAAATTGTTTTTGAAGTTGGATTAATTGGTTTCTTCAATTAGGATTGGAACTAAGCCTTGAACATGTAATGACCCAAATCTGGGAATCATTGAGGCTAATTGCATGATACGAATAAACTGGTTCTGATTCTTGTTATGTTTTGAACTAAAATTTTGGACTTGCAAGTAACCTCAAATGCTTAAAATGTGAATGCTTGAATCAATGGTTATCTTGACAAGAGTTTTAAACCACAGAATAGTGACTGTTAATGCTTAGGTGTGGTGGACCAAGAAATGGACACAGGACTTAATGTTGACTGCATATATCTGTTGTGTGAACTATGTCCATGACAGCTTAGGACCAAATGACTTAGGGACATTTATTGGGCTAAATCTGGGAATCCAGATGATGCCATTCATTTCTCTATCATATACTGCACTGGTCAACTGATGAACTGAATTGGTGTCTGCATAAGATGTTTGCATTATATCTGGTTTAGTGCATCTAATGAAGCAAATCTGGGAATTATTAAGAATCATCTTCTGCTTGTGACTGAACCAAATGGGTAGCTGGACTGTGCTTGTTATTGTAAATATAATGAATTGTCCACTTGCTGTTTGCTATCTTGTTGGTGCTGAGTGAAATATATGGTTCTCCTGAACCAAGATTTTAATTGAAATTGTGTTTGAAAGGCATAAAGAACACTGATTGCTAATGAGAACCCTGATGACTGATATTACTGCACTATTTAAATTAATTTTAAGCGTTCTCACTGTTTTAAATCTGGGAATCATAAGCATACTGCGAAATTCTGAGCAACTTGATTTCCCAAACGATTGTAAACATGCTTGCTGTGAACTGTGCTGTTATTCTTGAATGCTATTAACTAATGCACAGCCTACTTGATCTGAACCACAATGCAAGGATCAAATCTGGGAATTCACCCCACTGCATCAGGTATAGTTTGGAATTTTTCTGCATTGCAGGTTGAAAAGATGGAAAGAGGCAGTAAGCCAAGTGCTGTTGCATCATGCAGCAAAGTGATAATCAAGGACTATCTAATTCTGTTTTTGTTTTTTAATTTTCAGTATGCTTACATCAGTTTAGGTAGTTGTTTAGTAAGTTCTGTTTGGATTGATGATTCATGCTGCTTGTGATTCTCAAATAATGCATCCATCATTGAATATATAGCAGCACATAATCCTTTTCACTTATTGTTAAGGACAACAATTTTCTAAATCTGGGAATGGGTGCATATGCATTATTTGAAGAATCACATTCAAGAAACAAAGGATGTCCAACAGAAAATTTTTGTCATTAGTTTAAATTTTTAGCTGAATATTTCAATAAAAGTTGGCAGCACATCAGATTTTTTAGACTAAAAAGTGAATGGACACAGTAATGGATAGGATTTCTCTGATGAAAGCTTGTGTGAAATGAAACATAGCATGAACTGCATGATACATGAATGGAATTGTGATTGTTGGTATGTGATATGCATGTTGAAGTTGAAATGTTGCTTCAAATGAAGTCAGTAGTGATTGACTTAAGTTTAGCACCTGTGAGATTTTGAGCCAAACAATAATTATGTTTCTTCTGAGAGACTCCAATTTTCATAGTATTCTAGAACTTGAATTGTTTCTCTGGATGCAGGTGTAACTTGACATGATTAAGGCAATTCCTTCTTCTGAACACCAAGGCCAAATTGACTTACCTTCAATTATTTTTCCATTTGTACCTTATTTGAGCCTGAACTTTTCATTTCAAATTACCCAAATCAGAGCCATATCCATTGACCAAAACCCCTGAGGCTAGAGAAAGTATAGTAGAAGTCCATGACAACAGAAAACAGGGAATTGTCCATCAAGGCATGAAGGAAAACAAGTTGAATTCAATTGGTATGGAAGAACAAGAATAAACAAGCACAGGCCAGTTGAAAGATAATAAGCCTGAGATTATCAGCTGGAAATCTGAAAATTGCTGTATTTTGAAAAAGAAGAAAAGAAAATAAAAAAAAAGTTATTTGTTACTGCAGAGAATAAATTGTTGAATAAAGTACCAGGTTTGAAGAGAATGAACAAGGAACATGGAAGACCACAGGATTGGACTTAAGGGACTGGATCTAGCCTCATATTACCTACTTTCCAAAGATTTTTCCTACCCTTAGCCCAGCTGATGTGTTGCAAACACATCTTGTTTTTAATATAGTTTAGATTAGAATTTAGTTAAATGAGTAGTTAAATAGGTTAGAATTAGTTAAGTTTAGCATTTTAATTGTTTTAAAGCTAATTCAATACCAATTATGCATTTTTAGGTCAAAAGAGGAGGATTCAAGGCCAAAGAAAGAAGAAAAGCAAAACTGGAGTCCCACGCGAATCGCGCGGGAATTCACGCGAGTCGCGCCAAGAAGTCTGGAAGTAATTTTCCCTCTGCCAAGCCGCGCGGGTAGCGCCATACATCACGCGACACGCGCCATCCTCTCTGCCCATCCACGCGACTCGCGTGAGATCGCGCGCGGGTCGCGTGGATTCGATTTTCTTTCCTTTATTAAAAAAGATCTGTTTCGAAATTGGA
>PYAF01006034.1:54740-67117 GCA_007407185.1 Glycine tomentella | reverse complement strand
AAGGTTATTATAACTAGCTTTTTACTTGGTTCTTTCTCATTGGCTATCCATTTTGCACCTTCCAAGTGTCCTAATTCATGAATTTTCCATACCATTCTAGCATTGCACGTGGATTTGCTCAGCTTGGAGAGCAATCTCCATCAATTTTCGTGGCATAGCTTAGGTTTAAAGATATTTTGTGCTTTTGATTTTTCCCAAAGCCCGTATTAGTAAAATAATGGTTCTGGATTCATTAACCGTTAGATCTCCTTAAAATTTTAAAGGGATACTTCTAACCCAAATATCTAACTTTTGACCGTTGGGATTGTTGAAATAATGTCTATAATTTCCTCCGTGTTCAAAAGAGTCAAGAGGAAGTTTTCTTTCAAAAAAATCCTCTTAAGCCATCATTATTTATCTTTCCATTAGTTTCTTTCCTATTGGCTATTCTTTCTCTACTTTCAAAGTGTCCAATTTCCACATTCTTCTTTATGTTCTACGTAGGATTGCTAGCTTGAAGAGTAATCTTCACAAGTTTTCCATTTTACACATGGAATAATCTAGGTTTAATGGATTTTATGCTTTTGTTTTTATTTTGCTTTTTATTGGTCCTTCTTACCTTGAATTATTAAAATTACTAAACTGACTCACTTGGGAAACCTATTCCTTCCATAATTAAGAGAAAACTCCATAGATTATGCCCATCTTCTTCTTATAATTTTCTGACACCTAAGGTAGTCTAGTTTAAGTCCTTTTCCAAAATATTTCTAAAATTCCTAGAAATTATTGTTTATGGTTCTCTGCCACCAACGATGTTGATAATTTGTTGTCTAAAAGTATTTTATCCAATCCTGAGGTTCTTATGAATTTCTAAAGTCATCTGATCAATTTTTGACCTAAAGGGCATTTTGATAATTTTATCCCTCACCCTAGGGGTAAAATCGTCATTTCGAAAAATGTTCAGGGAAACTCTGTAATTGTTACCCTTAGGGTATTCTGATCCTTTTTTTCAAACCTCCCAGAGTATTTATAAAATTTTCTCCATAAAATATCTTGCTAAAATGCCTAAGGGCACTTTAGTCATTTCCAAAATGTCCAGGGGCATTTTCGTCATTTTCTCCCAAATCTTTTGTACTGCCTCTAATTAACATTTTACCCTAATAATTAACTGTGATTCAAAATTTTGGGGTGTTACAGGATCCGTTATCCTCTCTCTGCTCATCACCTGCAAAGACATATAATTCCCCGGTTCCCCAACCGAGGTGATAGAAATCTCTGTAACCTCCGGGTCTTTGGAGGCTTCTCCTTCCCCGGGTTCACTTCCACGATACATAGCATCAAAACATGCATTACACAAGCGAGCCATCCCGGCTGTCATTCAAGCATTACATGTATATAATCGCATAGATATAACAAGAGAGGATCATCCAACTTAATAGGCACATTCTCTGTATATCATTACCTGAGGAAGATCATCCAACTTAATGGACACAATTCCTTAGGACTTCGGGAAGACACTACCTGAGGGAGATCATCCACCCCGAGTGGGCACATTCACTTAGGGTTCTGCTCGGACGTATATGGCTCTTCCAAGAGAGGATCATCCTTGCTATAAGGGCACAACTCTCTCAGGGTTTTCATATATACTAATTGACCACTTAGAGTTGTTTCACATGACTTTGACTCTAAGGGAAGTCCATATTTTGTCCATTCTACTGGCCGGAGAATCTCATACATCACAACATATCATCACAGTGCAAATCATATACATGTTCTCAATAAAAGGCAGTAACACACAATTTCAACACATACATCATGACATACAATAACCATCACTCCCTTGGAGTATGGTGGAACATAGTCCAGAGAAGGACTCTCAAGAACATAGAGCTTACTTGCTCGGTGTGTCACACTAGCTCTCCCGGCCTCGTGGTTACGACCACTCTTACCCTCTGTGTTACGCTCTGCAAAACATGCAAGATAAAGAACGATTATCAACCATTGCATGCAAGCCATCCATGATGGTCATCAGTCGTTGCATGCTCAGAAGCATTCATGCTTTTCCAAAAACCTCAAGCCTGGCTCCAGCTCCAGCTCGGATGGTCTCTATACCTCTCCAAAACACCATAAGGAAACTGTAACTATAAAAGTGCCTTACCTCTGGGAAATTCAAGAAGGCTAAGGGTCATTTTCTCCAAGCTCGAATACCCTTAAGGTTTTCCTTCCCTCGAAGTCAAGACTTCGCGAGGGTTCTTGGAGAGACAATCTCTCCGTCTAATGGCTTTCAGAAGAAACCAAGGTTAAAACCTAGCTAGGGGGGTTTCCTCTCAACTTTCCAGTTGAATGCAAAAGGATTCAAATTAAGGGTGAGAGGCTACAAGTTTCTCTCTCTAGGAAAATGGAGGAACGGAGTTAGGAAGAAGACGATAGTGTTGTCGTCGAAACGTGGAGAAGAGATCTATATAAAGGGCTTTGGCGCGTGTGCCACGTGCCAAAAGTGCCAGCTGTCAAAACAGCTTGTTATCAACTCACTGGCTGCCGGGTTCAGATCACCCATCAAGAGCCTACCTTGTCCAGCTTTGGTCCGACCTTGTTCGGGTCTAAACTGACACCTCGTCCAACCCAAGGTTCCGCCCTCTTTCGGGCTCTTACCTTGGCACTTCACGAGTCCAAGGTTCCGCCCTCTTTGACCTCATCCGACCTCGGTCGCATTGCCCCCTATAAGGCTCTATTACCCTTCAAATGGGTCAATCGGGTCACGCTAACTCGGTTTCCTTGTTGACATACGTTAAATAAGCGAGAGCCCGGATTTGTAGCAGGGCTGTTATTACCATAACTACTATGTAATTAAAATACTTTTAATATAAAAGTGCCACGTGGACACCTGACACCTTACAAAAAGGGGTTTATACCATCACTGATGACATTTGGACGGGTTTTAAACTGTCTTTGTGTAAAGGATAAGGTTCTTGAAGCAGTTGGTATCATCCACCTTATGTTACAAAAGGGTATCGTGCCAGAGACTGTAAATACAATTTTTGAAGCCGATGAAAAGGTGGTAGCAGCGCCTAAGATTCTTGTAAAAGATTTGTGATATGTGCCTAGCACATGATGCTTTTCAAGCTTAAGTAGATCGTTAAATACATCATTTTATATGATAAATAGCTTCCAATTGGTGTGAATGCAACTTATGTGCTTCAATGAGGTATTTTGGTCAAGATTGAATGAATAGCAGGTAAATTAGCTAAGAATTATGCAGAGCAGAAGGTTTGGCGCCATTAGCGTCAAGTCCTAGCTCTGGAACCTGGCGCCATCAGCGCCAGGCTCGCACTAGGAGCGTCACCACCTCTGGACCTTGGCGCCATCAGTGCCACAGTTTCTTCAGCCAGCGCCATCAGCGCCAGGAGCGCGGTTCCTTCTGGATGTTGGCGCCATGAGCGCCGTGCTTGCGCCAGGAGTGCCACAGGTCGCAGAGTCTGCATAATGAGGGCAAAATTTCACGGGCTACACTATAAATAACCGAAGCCTCAGCATTGGAGAGGATCTTCTGGACGAAATATTCACCAAAGGAGGAAGAAGAAAGCTTGGGAGTTGATTCTAGGGTTTGGGTTCCCTTCCTCTTCTTCCTTGTACATATCATCAAGCATGCTTCTTTTTGTTGTACCAAGGCCATTCCATGACTAGGTTTGGCTAGTTTCTTTTGTAGTTAGGCAAATACTCTATGTAAATTTCATTTGGAATGGATTGAATGTTATTATTCCTTTATGCTATGTTATTTCATTACACTTTGCTTGAATCTCTTCATCTCTTTCGTAGACCTGATCAATCTAGGTAAGAGCTTAAAGCTAGGGTTCACAATAGGGATATTGGGGTCTTAGTCTTGGAACTAAGTGTATTGACTTGCTTTACATCACCTAGGGATAGGAGTGTAGGTTTGCAATCTATTCCAATGCATCACTTAATGCTTAACCTAATAAATGCTACTAAGGGATTAGGGTATTGAAAAGGGTTAAAGGGTTAATGTCACTAAGGAATTACGACTTAACTATTATTGAATGAGGATGCATGATTGAGTAGCTAGTATAGATGAATGTAGTAAACGATCCATGTAAGAATGTCATGAGCATGGAGTGTGGGTTCTCTAGCTACATTAGCTTACGTTTGGTACAACCATCATCTATCTTGTGTATATACTTTATGTTTATATTCAGCTTTTACATTTACTTTGTCCACACACATTTCTCTCGTATCTTTTGTCATCCGACCTATCGATACGATTTATGATTTAATTGGTCAAACAATCCTCATGGGACGATAACTATCTCATCACTTTATTACTTGAGCGACCGGTGCACTTGTCGAGTACGCAACAATTTGTTGGAAAAGGGCCACATAGCTTATTACACTTATGAACTACTATATGATGGTATTAGAGATAAAAAGATACTTAAAAAACAACTCCCAACTGTGAATTCTCTTCATCGAGGGGCCAGGTCATCAGCTGTTGATTAGAAGATAATATCTTTGGAAAGTGATCATTCATGACCCTCTGCTCAGTTCTAACTTCCAATGATGTTTGAAAGTTCCAGTAGATACCTATTATATGATGCTGACTTTCATGGCTTTTCTCCCATATTGCATGCCATGCTCTTAAATTTTGGTGCAGGTATTTCTATTGCTTCTTCATTAATGGTAGATAGATTGTTGTATTGATATTGTCCTTTTATGACGGAACACTGGTTGATCTCATATGCTGGTAGTTTATCCTATGCATACATCCTTTCTGTTCAGTTGAGTAACTTAACATAAAAACATGAAGCAATTTTTTCGGAATTTATTATTCATTCTCAACGTTTTCTTTATGACTCTGTCAATGGCACCATTTATTTATTAATATATAAAAGTAATACGATTACATAGAGCTAATTATATTGATATTTATAGGGAAGAGAAACACTTGAAGCATTTGAAGCTTGTTTCTACTAGAATGAGCATAATTTACACAACTGGTTTTGTGCCGTGTGATAAAATGTTTTAAATGTGTTGCCAAACTTTGTATTTGAAATTTGATGACTTGATGCTATCTGCCTCAAAAATGTAGCTGCAGTTTGGTTTTCTCCATGCTATCTATAGTGTAGGTATGTCAATGGGGTGCTCTTGCATGCTATCAATTGCAGTAAGCTATTTTCTTTTTCATGTGAAAGTCACTAATGATAGGACCATTTTCGTAAAAAATAACACAAATCATATCAATTTCAGGACAAGGTATGCGAGTTGCAATGCTCATCTACCACACTTGAGTCTTCATGCCAGATTTTACATTTGAAGAAAGAGGAACAATGATGCTCACCTGCTTTCTCAAGTCCTCAACAAACAAGAAACAAAGATAGATGCTAATTTTATAGTGTCGTGTTTTGATTTGTAGCATGGAAATTATAATGCAAATCGTGGCTGTCGTGTTTGTATATCTAAAGGGAGACTCCTTTCAAGTTTTGATTGAGATGTACTGTGTGTAGTCAATCATGGTAGAATTTAGATATGGAAGTATAATTGTTAATGTCCTTGGGTTCTTTGTTCATTTTCATATTGTAGGTTAACTCCCCACACACAGGATCCCAAAAACTGTTTCTTGCTTCAGGGAAATCAGACAAAGGAACCCATATACAGGATTTGCATCAACTTCACGTAGATGCATCACGTATTTACGAGCAAAACATATGTGCATCATCTTGATGTCAGAACATACTACTCTCAGATTGTTAAGAAGGTTCTGCTTATTCAGAAAGCCAAGAAAAAAAAGCAAGCATAAGAAAAGCTTTGAGGATATGCCTCTGTCACCTATTATCTTTCGATTAATTGTTGGGAATTTTAGCGTGGGTAAAAAAGTCAGGATGAAAGATTCATATGCTCAATGTCTCAAAATTGACCTCCTTGAGTTGTTAGCTTTCCGCCCCACATTTACTTCCCCTTATGAAGTTTGAAGGCTAATAATTTTCAAAGAGAACGAGTCCTACTGTAAATTGTAAAATTTAAATATGTACTATTATGTAAACATTGGTTAGGAACATGAATAGGTGTTGATCCAAGTCACTTAGTAATTTCTCCTTAGACCTATCTGGTATAATTTATGAAGCAGAAGAATTTTAGTTTCATCGATGAAGAATATCATTCTCGTGTACTATTGTGAAACTAGTAGCTAAAGAGGAACAAAATTATCCGGCAATCCCGAGATGATGATAAGAACATTACTAACTTTCACTATTCTCTACTACACTCCTTTTTGTTTACCAAACGAGGGTGTAAAGTTGGATGGCATTACAGGGCATACAATCTCTCTTTTGCTTGAAGTTATGTTGACAAATCAAGTGAACAATTTTGAACAAATATCTGCTTGAGGTGAGAATGTGTATAGAGTATTTTTTTTCCCCTTCAAAATATACTATTGGTATGAAGTAGTTTCTGCCAAAAAATGATTAAGCTTTATTAGGGACCATATACGTAGACAAGATGATTTTTTCCATAAAAGTCACGATTGGAATCCTGGTAAGCAACACAAACCACAGCAATTGTGCCCAAATATGCAAAATCCTCAGACCCATTTGTCTTCGGCAAGCTCCTTCTCCACTGCGCCATCATCATCTCCGACGCTCTCCACTACGCTCTTCGTCTCTTCCACCACTTCCCCACCCCGACACCTTCATGCACAACACCCTCATCCGCGATCTCTCCCTCTCCCAAACCCCTCTTTCCTCTCTCCACCCCTTCATCCAACTCCGCTGTCAACCCACCCTCTCCCATGACAGTTTCACCTTTGCCTTTGCCCTCAAAAAGGCGTCGCCAACTCCCGCCACCTCAGACCCGGCATTCAGCTGCATTCCCAAGCCTTCCGTCACGGCTTCGACGCCCACATCTTTGTCGGGACAACGTTGATCAACATGTATGCTGAATGCGGGGACTCCCGTTCCGTGAGATGGGTGTTCGATGAAATGTCTGAACCAAACGTGGTCACTTGGAATGCTACTGTTACCTCGTCTTTCAGGTGTGACTACGTGGAAGGCACGCGGGACGTGTTTGGGCGCATGCCCGTGCGGAATTTGACCTCGTAGATTGCGATGCTTGCTGGTTATGCCAAAGCAGGTGAGTTTGGATTGGCAAGGAGAGTTTTTTCTGGAATGCCTCTGAGAGATGGGGTTTCTTGGAGCCCTATGATTGTTGGGTTTGCTCATAATTGTTGTTTTGACAGGGCTTTTGGGTTTTTCAGGGAGTTGCTGCGCGAGGGAATTGGGACAAATGAGGTGAGCCTCAATGGGGTGCTGTCCGCTTGTGCACAGGCCGGGGCGTTTAAGTTTGGGAAGATTTTACATGGGTTTGTGGAGAAAGCTGGGTTTCTTTATGTTGGTTCTGTAAATAATGCTCTCATAGATACCTACTCCAAGTGTGGGAATGTAGCTATGGCTAGGCTAGTCTTTCAGAATATGCCGGTGGCAAGAAGCATTGTGTCTTGGACATCAATAATAGCGGGAATTGTGATGCATGGTTGTGGAGAAGAGGCAATACAGCTTTTTCATGAGATGCAAGAGTCTGAAGTTAGGCTTGTAGCATTCATGGTAATATTGAAATGGCAGAGCTTGTGAAAGCAAGGCTTCTGAAATGGATCCAGACAACTCTGGTGATCATGTACTGCTCTCAAATGTTTATGCCGTTGCAGGGAAATGGAAAGATGTTGCCTGCATAAGTAAAATGATGACTGAACATAGCATGAAAAAAACTCCTGATTGGAGCATGATTGAAACTGACGAGGTCATTTATGGTTTTGTGGCTGGTGAAAAGCCTAATGAGGTTACGGAAGAGGCTCATGAAAAACTGAAGGAAATAATGTTGAGACTCAGAACAGAAGCAGGTTATGCACCACAGCTATGGAGTGTCCTGCATGATACTGAAGAGGAAGAAAAAGAAGATTCAGTTTATAAAAACAGTGAGAAGCTTGCTGCTGCTTTTGGAATAGCAAAACTTCCCAAGGGAAGGATTTTAAGAATTGTGAAGAATCTGAGGGTTTGTGAGGACTGCCATACTGTGATGAAGCTGATTTCTAAAGTTTATCCAGTAGAAGTCATTGTGAGAGATAGAAGCCGCTTCCACCTGTTCAAAGATGGATTTTGTTCTTGCAGAGTTACTGGTAACAGAGGTGATTGAGGAAGTAGTTTATCTAGACTTGACTGCCTTAGTTTATAAGGAAAATACACAATTGTTTCCTGATTTTCACCAAATTGGCTTATTAGTTCAATACTAACGACATCACAACAATTTAATATACATGATGTGCGATGCACGATGGTATAATAAAATGGCCATTAGAGAAGCATTTAGTTGTCCTGTCAAGTGATTTTTCTGCCATTAATGGAGAAGTATGGTGAAATGGTAATGCTCATTAAATGAGAAGAAATATAACCAATAACTATTGGTCTTTCTACCATCATTCCTCTGGACTCTAGAGTACATGGCACCTGTTGGAAGACAAAAAGAGTTAAGAAGTGAAAATGATGACCGACAAAGTCATACAGAGGAGCAACGAGAAAAACTTTATTGAGGCATTCAAAATGCAATAATTATGTCACAACAAAAATAATTGTCAAAACATATCTTTTACCCTCAATGGTAATGATTCTTGGAGACAAAGAAACATGGAATGTTTCAATTAGTTGATGGACGAGTTGCTTAAGGCCCCCAAATGCCACAACACTTAGATTTTCCAGCCACTTCAATTCGTCAGGGTGATGATGATCACCACAGTGATCCCTTGCTCCTTGTTCCAGTGCACCCGCCTCTAAACCAAGGTTTGATTGAATCTATGGACACCCACATGCCATTAGAATTGGAGTTCAGTGGTAATCGTTGCCTATAGGGACATTACGGAGGACGATGCCCTTGTAGAAGTAGTTTGGCAGGGAGAGGTTGCAGTTGTTGTACTAGCAGCAGTGAAATGAAGTGGTCTATGATAGTAGAGACGGATCCTAGTTGTGGTAGGAACATTGTCTTTTTGACGAACTTTCTAATGACCGATTATACCTCGTCTTTTTGACCTTTTTAGTTGACACCTGTAGTTGAATTAACAAGAAAGTTTAACATAGCTAGTAGATAGTTAGGTCTTTTAATCATGCTTATAAGGTTTGATTCTTAGTTCTGTGTAGAGAAAATCTTTTGTTAAAAGAAGAAAAACCTACTTTGATAATCTTTACTCTTAGAAAGAGATTAGTCTATTGTTATTAGTTAGAAAATATCCTTGATGTTCATAAAAAATAAAGCCTTCCACTAATTAATATTTTCTTTCTCTTCCTCAAAATTCAAAAGGAAAGGATAGCTATAAAAGGGCAAGGCAGAGCTATTATATATATATATATATATATATATATATATATATATTCATCACTACATTACATCACTAGCAAGTTACAGCTGCATCCATTTTATTATACAATAAACCAATATGCAAGGCAGACCAATATGCTACATTTAAGAATCTACCCTCCTTTTGCTTCATATTTTCCATTCTTTTGCTCGGCACACTTTACTGTACATGGAAGTTGTATGCTGGGACATGATGCAGAGATAGGAGGACATAATAAAGATGAGCATGACAAATTTATTCAGCATCCTTTTCTACCTATTTTTTCTTCCTACTACTTCCTGAATCCAAGTATAGTGCAGGTGGCAAATAGACTACCATAAAAATAAAATGCAAATATAATCAATCAAATCAACAAAAGAAGCTATAAGACCAAAATATTTATATGCTTGTGAGAATTAGTCATTTATTTAAACCTTAAAAAACAATAATGATCAAGTTTAGATAAATAATTTAAATAAGCATTAAGGAAAAAAAATTCAAAGAGCTTATACAAAATTAAACTTATTTTTATTTTCATATGCACAAAGATTAAACTCATAATTCAATGTCTAAGGGACAAAATTATATACCAACAATGACACCCAATATTGGTTAAACTTATTTTTATTAAACAAGCATATGATCTCCATATAAGTATTTTTAGCTTAGCTTAACAAGTTTCGCAATTAACTTATAAAAAAAAAGCTCTCCTATAATACGTTATTATTGAAGTACTTAATTATGCTTCTATCCAAATACATTCTTACTTAATAAAAGTTTTTCAAAAAGCAGTTTTTTTATATGTTTTCTTGGCAAATTTATTAAAATAAGTTAAAAATATATTTTAATAGTTTTTCCATAGAATGTATTGAAAGTTTGAAATAAATTAAAAAGTTATAAAAAAATCATATATCATTTTTATAAACTTAAACAAACTTGTAAAAACTCTTTAAATGCATTTTATAAGTTTTTAAGTGTATTATAGAAGCTTTTATGGGCTAAGTGTTATTTTTAAAAGAAAAGTAGAAGCAGCACATTTTTAAATATATTTTATAATTATTTTGAAAGTATTTTTTTATTATTAATGTGTTGATTTTCTATTCCGAAAATAACATGAACGATCGATGAGATATTTCAAAACACAGTGTCGGACACCTAGTTAGCATTGCTGTGACTGTGATTTTACCATCCCCGACCAAAATTTTCAGCAAGTTCGCGGTCAACATTTTCTGCTACGGTTGTGTTCCTAATCCTAACCTTGAACTTTAGGTCTCATCGTTGAATTCTTCATTTTCAGCTTTCACCACGACCCCTTCGGCAAAAATTAAAAAATAATACAAATTAAATATTTAATTAGGAAAATGGTGTAATTTTAACAAAATTTAGCAAAATGGGGTAGCCTAACATGCCCAGGCTAGGCGTGTTTAAACACGCCCAATCCAGGCGTGTTTAAACACGCCCTAGCCAGGCGTGTTTAGGTCCCCAACTGCCTATATATTGGACCGAATGTTCCCAGAATGCATAGCCCTATCATTTCACGTGCTGCGTAGAAGTTGCTCTGGTTCGCTTTGATTCAGGATCTACAACTTGGGATTGGCTGTTTTGTTAAGATTAGCGCTGCAAAGAAGTAAGTTCTAAACCCTAAACAATGTTGCATATTATTTAAAGTTGTTATATTTTTTTACTTAGAAAACTGTTAGGGCCAACCCTAAGTTGTTAGCGACATAGCTGTTAGCTTCGTAGTGTGTTTTGTTTACGTTTTAGGGTTTAGGTTTAGCGTTGATACTGTGATTAGGGTTTATGGGGTCATTAGGGTTTAAGTGTTCCGACTGAGGGTTTAGGATTTATGGGGTGATTAGGGGTTAGGTCCTGGGGTACACACGTACGGTTTAGGGGGCTGGATGAGGGTTTATTGCGCATGGGTTGATAAAGGTTTAGGTACGAGGGTACACACCTAGGGTTTAAGTGTTAGGGCGTGAGGGTTTATGGGCATGGGTGGATTAGGGTTGAGGGCCTGGTGTACACACCTAGGGTTGAGGGTATTCGGCTTAAGTGTTTAGGGTTTATGGGGTGATTAGGGGTTAGGTCATGGGGAACACACATAGGGTTTAGGGTATTTGTGTTAGGGTTTAAGGTGTATGTGGTGGTTAGGGTTTAGGTTGCTGTGTAAACAAGACCACTTCTTTATGCCTTGGTGTCTTTGACAATATTGACTTTCTTTCACCATTTTGGTGATTTACTGGGACTAACTACATCTGCAGAAGTGTTAGTTTTTCGAGTTTGGGTTAACGGTTTAGTGTGGAATGTTCATTTGTTAGGGTGTGTGGATATATGGGCTACGATTTAGGGTGTGTTGATAGGTGGGATAGGGTTTAGGACGTGCGTTTATGTGGGTTAGGGTGTGTTTAGTATGTAGGGTTTGTGTTTCATAATTTAGGGTTTCGGATGTTTGTGTGCTTCTGACGTTTATTTATGTTGATTGCAGGAAATGAGTTCAAGTGGTGCGGAGTGTTGCGAAATAAGCACACGGCAAGTGCACCACTCGTTTCAAGTAATAAAGTAGGTAAGTAGAGTATCGTCTCCACAGGGATTGGGGTGAAATTCACAGTAATATTAAGTCTAAGTGATTGGAAGTAAAAAGAAATAATTTGTGAAGAATTGTTGTTGTGTGTTGAAGAGTTGAATAGAAAACTGAATTAAATAAGCAGTAAAATAAGTTGAAGTGTTACCAATGAAGAAACAATTGTGGTCAGGCACAATCCCCAATGTTTCCTACCTCTTTCACTTAACTGGTTTATCAAGTTTGATCACTCTAATGATACATCTTTCCAATTTTAGTAAATCCTAATTCCTTAGCAATTTAACCCTTTAACAAGAATCCTAATTCCTTAGCAATTCTTATCAAGCTTATAAAAGACTATATCATAAGGGTTGCTGTTTCCGATTGCTCAGAGAATAAATCTTTTCTACTTTAGTTAATCCCTAATCCCTTAGCGAATTAACCCTTTAACCT
>PYAF01006034.1:38726-51376 GCA_007407185.1 Glycine tomentella | reverse complement strand
TCACAATATGCCCATGATTCCCAGATTTGATTCATTATATTGGTTCAACACAGCAATGACTAATTCACTTTTAAAATCACAAGCTGTTTGTTGTTCACTTGGGTTCATAAATTGCAGTGTTAACAATCAGTTATACATACACCCCAAACAGGCCTCAGACACCTGTAATTTCAGATCAAAAATGCAAGCCAAGCTACAAGTATCAGAGAGTATTTAGCATTCAGCCAGGCTTACCACTGTGGATCCCCAGATTTAACTTCAGGCATATTACAAATCGAATCAATAAAAATGGGAACCATCCAAAATCATCATTGTCCATGGATGTGCATAACAACAATTCCCAAATTTAAAACATTGAGAACTCTTAAAAACAAATTAAACAGCGCAGTAACATCAGTTATCAGGATTCTCAGTGGGCACTCAGTGTTCTTTATGCCCTTCAAACAATTTTCAATTAAACTCTTGATTCAGGAGAACCATGGATTTCACTCAGCACCAACCAGATAGCAAACAACAAGTGGACAATTCATTATATTTACAATAACCAGCACAGTCCAGCTAACCATTTGGTGCAGTAATTTCATTCACAAACAAGAGATCAGTCTCAGCAATTCCCAGATTTAGGTCCTTACATGTTCAGGCTCAATTTAAATCTAATTGAAAAACCCAACTAATTCAATTGAAAAACAATTTTCACAGTCCCGCGCGGTCACTGAAAAGGCTTTCAGCTCGAACACTTGGCGCGGTTGGCGCCACTGTTAACGCTAGTAGCGTGAAGTGACCGTGTCTTGGCGCGGCTCGCGCCAGCTCATGCAGATGGAAAGCTCAGGGTCGAATGATTAGCGCGAGTTTCACGCGGTTAGCGTGAATTGGCCGTGTCTTGGCGCGGTTAGCGCCACACTTTTGACAGGCCTTTTCTCTTTCTTTTTAAATGCTTTTTGTGCTGAACTAAAAATGCAATAACCCTAAATGCCTAAAATTTAACATGCATGAAATATAAATCTACTGCTATCAAATTAAAAACAGAACTTAAAATACCATGTATGTACAACAAAACTGCTCAATTACTGTCTTGAGCTAGACGCCGCCTGCTATTTTAATCATTTGTGGATTTAAGTGGAATAGGAACTGCATCTCTATCCACTTGGTCTTCAAAGTGAAGCTTCAGCCGACATTTGTTAACTTTAAAAGCTCTGCCCTTGTCTAAAGAAGAAATCTCAACTATTCCATGAGGGCAAATCTTTTGCACCAAGAAAAGACCAGACCAAAAGAATTCTGACTTACCTGGAAACTTCAGGCGATATTTTGATAACAGCACTTGTTGTCCTGACTCAATTTCTTTTTGGTGAATTTTGTTACGCCACTTCTTGGTCTTTCCTTTACAGGTCTTAGCATTCTCTCCTGCAGTTACAGATGTTTTGTCTGCAGTTTTATGCTCCCTTTGTGTAGCATCCAACTTTTGACCCAATTCTTCTTAGGTGTTTCCTCAGCTTCTTTTAAAATCTTTTTCAGCTTAACTCTTGGTGTTCCAATTGGATTATCATCTTCCTTTTTCTGCAACACTTCCAGCACAGGTTCAGATGTGGCTTTTTGATCTGCAAGTGGTAATTCTGCTACTGCCTCTGCTTTTTCTACTAAATTTTCTGTTGCATTATTTTCTGCTGTCATACCTGCCAACCCACATTATCCAAAAAATCTAGTCTAGAGCAATTAAGTTTGTCAGATGGATTTGTCATAGTATTAAAAACATTAAAACAACCGATTCATTATCCATCCTAAGTTCCAACTTTCCCCGTTCTACATCAATTAAGGCTCTAGCAGTTGCTAAAAAGGACCTCCCTAATAGCAGAGGGATTTCACTTTCACCCTCCATATCTAACACAATAAAGTCTGCAGGGAAAATGAACTTATCTACTTTGACCAACACATCTTCTATGACCCCTGATGGTTTCCTTAAGGAACGGTCTGCTAGTTGCAAGGAAACTCTCGTAGGTTTTAATTCAGTTATGCCTAGGGACTTACACATTGATAATGACATTAAGTTTATATTAGCCCCTAAGTCACATAGTGCCCTCTCTACATTTATATTCCCTATGGCTATAGGGATGTTAAAACTTCCAGGGTCTTTCAATTTTGGAGGAAGCTTCCTCTGAATGATGGCACTGCACTCCTCAGTGAGTGCTATGGTCTCACAATCCTGCAGTTTGTGTTTCTTAGACAAAAGTTCTTTCATGAATTTTTCATAATTAGGCATATTGGCTAATGCCTCAGCAAATGGAATATTAATATGTAACTTCTTAAACATGTCTAAGAACCTGGCAAATTGTTGCTTCTGGATTTGTTGCTTGGACTGCACTGGATATGGGGGTTTCTCAAAGCGAGAGAAATCCCATTGCCTTTTTGTGGTGCAGAATTTTCATCTTTCTTTTCTTTTTCTACAGGTTTTTCTTCTTCTGCATCAGTTGCTGTGTTTTTCTCTTTATCTTCTTTATTGCTTACCTCAGGCTTTTCTGGTGGAGTGAGCACCTTACCACTCCTGGTAGTAATAGCATTGACATGTTCCCTTGGGTTTATCACTGTGTCACTGGGGAACTGTCCTGGTGGTCTTTCAGAAATTTGCTTCGCCAATTGACCAATTTGGATTTCAAGATTTCTGATGGAGGCATCTTGATTTCTGTGGTGAGCTCTAGTCTCTTGGATGAAAGCATTTGTGGCTTGTATGTGCTCATTTGTCATTTTTGACAGCTGCATTACTACTTTCTCAAGTTCAGAAATACTGGTGGTGGGAATAGGAGGGGGTTGCAGATAATTGTTAGACTTATAGTCTAACCCTCCCCCTTGAAAGTTCCTCTGGTAGTTGTTGCTTGGAGCAAAGCTGTGATTCTTTCGATATTGTTGCTGTTGTCTCTGATCATTCCACACTTCATTAACCTGCACAGGGTCAACTCCAACAAGAATAGGACAAACATTAGATTCATGCTCACCTTGGCAGTACTCACAGATAACATGGGGTTGGCTAGCTGCCACTTGTGCTGTAGAGACTTGTAATCTATCAATTTTTTCATTCAACTTAGCCAGTTGTTGGGCTAAGATTTTCTGCTCTGCAAGCATTGCATCATTGCTGCACAATTGAATTGGCTCTTTCTTTGGCTTAATGGTGGTGCTCTCATTTTCATTCCGAGCCAGAGAACTAATCAGCTCATAGGTTTGAGCTGCAGTTTTTGATCTTATTGTACCCCCTGCTGCAACATTAACAATCATGCATGATTCAGGAGTCATACCATTAAAGAAAATACGTACCTGCTTACCCACAGGCATGTCATATTGTGGACATCTCCTGATCAATTCCTGGAATCTGTTCCAGGCAGCACACAAGGATTCTCTTACATTCTGAGTGAAATTGGTAATTTCATTTACCAACCTGTTGTATTTATCCATGGAAAAGTATTTTGCAAAAAATCTTGAGACTTAGTCCTCCCAAGTTGAGATGCTATTTGAAGTTTGTATGTTTAACCATCTCAGTGCATTTCCCTTAACAGCAAAAGGAAATAGGCTTAGTCTTACAGCATCATCTGAGACCCCTTGGTGTCTAATAGTGTCACAGATTCTGAGAAATCTGTCAATGAAGTCATGTGGGTCTTCAAAATCTTCTCCTCCAAACTGACTGCGTTCCACCAATGCTATCAATGAAGGGTTTATGTCAAAATGATTAGCTTGTATTGGTGGCCTCACAATGCTGGAGTTGGGTCTTGTGAACATAGGAGCCAGAATATCCTCCATTAGTTCATCCTTCGGTCTCTGCTGATTGTTTCTTTCCTCAGCCATCTCTACTTCTGACTCTAATTCAGGGAGTGAATCAAAGTCAAAGTTTTCAGCTTCTCTCCTCCTTTGTCTGGCTAGTCTCCTTCGGATGGTTCTTTCAATTTCAGGATCGAACTGTAAATCCTCAGGGTTAACTGAACCTCGCATAAAACTCAAAGAAGCGATTAGTAACAAAAATTCCAATTACAAAGATTAAAATTTACTATAAAAATCCGTTTACCAATCCCCGACAGCGGCGCCAAAAACTTGTTGCAAAATAAGCACACGGCAAGTGCACCGCTCGTTTCAAGTAATAAAGTAGGTAAGTAGAGTATCGTCTCCACAGGGATTGGGGTGAAATTCACAGTAATATTAAGTCTAAGTGATTAGAAGTAAAAAGAAATAATTTGTGAAGAATTGTTGTTGTGTTTTGAAGAGTTGAATAGAAAACTGAATTAAATAAGCAGTAAAATAAGTTGAAGTGTTACCAATGGAAGAAACAATTGTGGTCAGGCACAATCCCCAATGTTTCCTATCTCTTTCACTTAACTGGTTTATCAAGTTTGATCACTCAAATGATACATCTTTCCAATTTTAGTAAATCCTAATTCCTTAGCAATTTAACCCTTTAACAAGAATCCTAATTCCTTAGCAATTCTTATCAAGCTTATAAAAGGCTATATCATAAGGGTTGCTGTTTCTGATTGCTCAGAGAAAAAATCTTTTCTACTTTAGTTAATCCCTAATCCCTTAGCGAATTAACCCTTTAACCTGAATCAAAAACCCAATCCCTTGGTGAATTCTATCAAGTTAAGCATGTAAAAGACTATATTATAAGGTTCGACATCCACGCATCCCTATCCCTAGGTAATGAACAACTGATATTTTACTAAGGTCAGAAATTAGAATCCCAACGTCCCCATTGCGAATCCTAACCCTCAATACTTGAATAGAATGGTCAATTCTAAATAAGAATAAACAATAAGGAACAGAGTAAAATAAAACAATAAAGAATTCTCATTCAATACCAGTCAAGTTACAGAGGAGTTTACATCAGTTCATGGTCTTCCCACAATACACAGTTTAGCCTGCCATAGGCTTCAAAGAAACCAAAACTGTCAAATAAAACATGATTCTGCAGTGACCTAGCCTTGATTCTTGACTTCCAAGGGTTTAGAATGATGTATGGAAGTGTGGAGAGGTGTGTAGGTGTGTTCGATCCAGTCCCAGAAGCCTTCTTTTATAGATTGGTTTAGTTGGAGTAACAAAGCCTAAAACTGTGCCAATTTTCGAACAAATAACTTTAAATCAGGAAAGCAAATCTTCACGGCGCTGATGGGGCGGGGTCCCGCGCTGATCGCACGGGACTTTCGAATGGACGGCGCTGATAGCGTGAAACTCCACGCTGATCGCGTGAAGTCTACGCAAGGAAGGGTTGATCCTGGGCATGTGGCGCGAGTCGCGCGAGAATTGGCGCTGTCCGCGCGAGGCATTCGAATAGATGGCGCTGGTAGCGTGGCTTCTGCGCGGATCACGTGGAGTCTTCGAGATGGGGCTTGGCATTTTGCTTGTGGCGCGGCTCGCGCAGGATATGGCGCGATCCGTGCGAGACCTTCAACTGGCTTTTCTTCTTCTTTTGGCTTGAATCTCCTCTTTTTGGCCCTGAAAACTCACTTTGGTAATAAAATGAGATATAATAAAATATAAATGACAAACTAACTTATTCTAATCTAATTTCTAATGATTTAATTGAAATATAACCTAAAACTATCCTAAAACTAAGATGTGTTTGCAACACATCACGGAGGTTGTTCGTGTTGTGCTATTTTTCAATGGAAGGAAAATTGAAGGAGGAAGAGGTGTTGTCTTCGAAGGGGAGAAAAGGATGACACGAATCAACCGAAATGCAACATTGAGTGATCTGCATCAGAAGATACGTCCAAAATTGGGTGTGGATGGAAACACTTGTATCACATTGCTAACGGCAAGAATATGGCACGAAGATCAATACATGGGGTTTCTAATACAGGATGATGAAGAATTGGAAATGGTCATTGAAGAATTTTTTAATCAGGCACGGAAGAAATTTTTAGAGTTGTATGTAGATTACACCGTAGTTCAGGAAGCTGTTTTACCTAGGAGGTCAATTGGTTGTAATTCTGCACATATTGCACCATCATATGATGCTGTAGGTGCAAACATGTCCCAGGAAGATTCACATGACCCAACTTGGGTTATGGATGACGATGAAGATGAAAATATAGCGATGGAAGATCGTCTTCTTCAGGAGAATGCCAATGCGTCCGATAATGATGAAGATGCTGGTGTGGATGCGAATGCATTCCAGCAACACATTGATGTGGGGTCGTCTGAAATGCGGTACCGTGCGGGTGTTGGACCGACACAATCAGAACAACCAGTTGAATGTAAGTTACATTACTTAAACCCTAAGTGATTTCGTATAATTGTTGTTCATGTATATATTTTGCAAACCAATGCTTATTAATGTGTATTGTATTTAAAGGCGGTGCGGTTGTTCCTTTTTGGGATGGGATTCCACATTACACATATATCGATTGGAATCACCCAAGCGAAGAAGATTCTTTTGGCGGTTCAGCTTCAGGATCGGGTTCAGTCCAAGGTCCCTGGCAAATAGGGGACGATTTGTATGTTGAACAGGAATTCCCATCGAAAAATGAGGCACAAATTGCAGTTAAGCGGAACCTAATGAGGGAGCATCAAGAAGCATTTGTGGTTGAGAGCAAGCCTGACAGGTTTGCAATGAAGTGTGTTGTTGCTCACAAGGATGGTTGCCCTTGGAGGGTTAGGGTGATAAAACCAGTGTACGGTGAGAAGTGGGTGGTTTCAAGATAGGGTGGAAAGCACAATTGCCTCAACGACCGTCTATCACAGGATCATAGACAACTTGATGTTGATATCATTGCTTCACTTGTAGTCGGTATGAACTAAGAATTTTTGCTTTATTATAAAGATGTTAATTTGTGTTAAGGTTTGTTGTTAATCTCTATCTTACGATGTCATTTTCAGGAATGATTAAGGAGGAACCGGGCGTGTCCATTGTGTTGGTTCAGGAGAGGATCACCAACAGCTTTGGATTTAAAGTTTCGTATTGTAAGGCATGGTATGCGAAGCAGAGAGCGATGGCAATGATTTATGGAGATTGGGAAGAATCTTACGCATATTTGCCGAGGTGGTGCAACTACATGCTTTGTTTTTCACCTAGTTCTTTTTTTGATATTCAAACCAATGATTATTTTGTGGCAAATCGACTGGTCTGAGGGAAGCGTGTGTTTCAGCACATGTTTTGGACTTTTCAGACAGTGTTGCGAGGCTTTTAAATTTTACAAACCCGTCATTCAAATTGATGGAACTAACTTGTATGGCAAGTATAAAGGAAAATTGCTGATCGTCACGAGTCAGGACGGGAATAATGAATGCCTGCCACTGGCATTTGCCATTGTCGAGGGGGAGACGTTGGAAGCTTGGGAATATTTCCTTGCCAACATTCGCTTCCACATAACCCAAATGCAAAATATATGCCTCATTTCAGATCGACACCAGAGCATTATATTTGCAGTGCAGAATCATGCCGGTTGGCAACCACCTTTTGTGCATCACGTTTTCTGCCTTCGTCATATTGCTAGTAATTTCAATCAACAATTCAAGAGTGCAAGATTGAAGAAGAGCCTCATGACTTTAGGTATGTTCAAAATTATTTGTAATTTAGTCAGGTTTAAAAATGTCTTACCCACCTAGCGTTCATGCTTTTATAATTGTGCAGGTTATACTCCCTGTATGGCCGAATTTGACATAGCGTATGAACGATTCCGCAATACCAGTCTTGAGGTTGCAGAATGGATTGACAGCATTCCTAAGGAAAAGTGGACTCGTGCATATGACGTCGAGGGGAGAAGATACGGCCATATGACAACAAATTTGTCTGAATCAGTGAACAAGGTGTTCAAGGGAGCAAGGAACATGCCTGTTATTGCTTTGGTGAAGCACACATACAGTCGATTGGTTGAATACTTTGTGAGAAGGGGTCAGACGGCCACTGCATAGATGCAGCAATCACAACGACATTGTAAAAATGTCGTTGATGCTATGAGGCATAATCAGAACGTTGTGACAGGCCACCATGTACGCACCTATAACCTTCAGGAAACGTCATTTGAGGTGGCCGATGGCTGGGACAGGTCATATTCAGTTAACCTAATTGAGCGTTTTTGTCAGTGTGGGAAGTTTGACACCTTCAAATACCCTTGTAGCCATGCCGCAGCTGCTGCTTTATACATCCGTCAGAATCCTTTGCAATATGTGGATGATGTGTTCCTCGTATCCAACTTGGTTGAGGCTTATTCTTTACCTTGGCAGCCTATTGGCAATGAACTTGCCATTCCCCCAGTGAAGATCCAGTTATCATCCCTGACAGGGCAATGTTGCGTGCGAAGGGTCGTCCAAGGTCCACCAGAATCCGTAACGAGATGGACGAAGTTGAAACAACTCAGAGAGCTCGTAGATGCGGTCTGTGCAAGCAAGTTGGACATACTCGTACAGCCTGTCCTACTCGGGGTGGTGTTTCATGATTTTGTTGTTATGTTTGTTTTATAAATGCTTCGTTAAATGTATTTGATTTATAAGACATGTTGTGTAAGATGTATGATGATAATGTTTTGGTTGTGGTGGACATGAATTTCCATTTGTTATTAATTATTTATTTATGATGATATATGTTACCCGTACACCGTTAATTGAATACACCTAACAAGGGTGTGATTGAACACGCCCACCAACCACGTCTTTGAACACGCCTAACAAGGGCGTGATTAAACACGCCCACCGACCACGTCTTTCAACACGCGTAAAAACGACATAAATAAACATGACTAACAAATATTTAGGCGTGAGTAGACAAGCCCAACTTGGGCACGATTACAGCTATATAAGGTACACGGTCGGACACAACATGCCTCGCCCCGTAAATTTGATTTTGCATACAATGGCATTCTTAGGAGAAACAAGCAGCCAAAACATTGGTAACTCCAAATTAGCATTCATTTATCCAAATGGATATACAAATCACAACGACACGGGTGTTTGTTTTCAGGGTGCCACTCCGATAGCGATGCCCTGTCCCAGTATGACATAAAGGAGTTGGTAAGCGATGAAGACGTGTTGAGGATGCTAGCGGAATCCAACTACTGGAAACGTCTTTGTCCAATTGAAATTTTAGCCATTTTTAGCAAACCACAAATCGATATGGAATAAGACATGTTGTTTTCAAGTTATCCTTATAATTCAAAATGCATTTTCTGCCTCCTATTTTTCATTGTAATTGTGTCTGTTATGAATGCATGGTTTTGCCGGCGTATGTTATTGTTAGGGTTTGCGGGGTTAACGTGATCCAATAATAGTTAGACCGAATATGGTAAACATAAATGTCACAAATAACTGTAGTTTGTAAAATAAAATCAACTACAATATGATAAAAAAAATATAAAACAGTAACTGCGAATAAATCAGAGTGAGGGCGGTGGCCACGATAAATGACGTGCCTGCCGATCAGGTTGTACTCGTCTTCGTGGTCGTCGAGAACTGCCTGGCTCGGACGGGGCTGGCTGTGAAGGTCCTGGCTGAGATGGGCCTGCTTGATAAGGGTCTGGCTGGGACGGGCCTGCATAAGAAGGGCCTGGCTGAGACGGGCCTGCCTGATAAGGGTCCGACTAGGACAGGGCTACATAAGAAGGGCCTGCCTCATACGGATGCACATGAGGAGATCAACATGGCGTGCCCTGCTCTGCATACACCGGCATAGGACACTCAGAAGCTTCGGTGCCATATGGTGAATGTGGTTGCCAAGCGGCACAGGCTTCTGCACTATAATCCATCTGGTAGAGCATGGCGTCCACCTGTGCCTCAGTCCACTCGGGCTGCATGTTCATCCCAACACCGAACCCACCATCAACATCTGCACATGTCATTGCAGTCGTAACATATGCGGCATGGGTCTGCGATGGGCCTGGTGTAGGCATTTGGGCTTAGGTACTGAAATCGGCGTAGTCCATGCCCCACTGCGCAGCAGCCTCGTAATATACGGGCTATGTCCCATATGTCGATACAATAACAGGAGGCCTAAAGTAACCCTCGGTGCGCGGCCTCGGTCGAACAATGGGCTCAGGAACTTGCTGCACCGGTCTCCACTGACTGTCTAGCCCACAACCCTTTTTTCTTCGTCGGCCAACTGCAACTGAAATCTCTGGTTCGGCATGAAGTTGGGATTCGGGAGCATGTGGGCCTGCTTCCTCCACGCGAAAGCTCTCGGCTAAGACAGACATTAAGCGACCAACCTCGTCATTTGCCCAACCGTAGTCGAAGGCCTCCCTATCGAGGCTAGTTGTCGCGAAGTACAATGCCTCCAACCCATCAAGATACAATTTTAAAGATATACAGATAAATGTCAGGTGTGTGATGTACGATAATTATATCAAATAGACTAATGATGATGGAACAAAAACTTACACCACGAGCCATCTTCGCGCCCTTCTTTGTGATGAACCGCTTCCCGTGTTCTCCGTACCAAACCAAGTACTCATGGTGTGGTGACAGCAACCCCTGAATCAAGGGGGGAAGCTCAATGTGTTGGTCCCTAGCATCCCATCGCAAAATAAATGGTCTAAGTTTACGGACCCAGTTGCCTTCTCGTTTCCCCCGAAGCGAAAGGTCATGCACACCCTTCAGCTTCCTCGAAGCGCGTGGGATTGGCTGATCCCTTCCGAATTGTCGCATGCATCGATCCGGCTGAGAATATTCTACTGTGTGAATGCATATGATAGGCGTAGTTGCCATCCACAGCAGTCGCTCACGATCAGAAGCACCAAGAAAGTCGTAGTCCCCATATGGTTGCCAAACGACCTACACACAACAAATAACACTTTATTAGTTCACAGCATGTTCCACAGATGCAAACATACGGTAATTGAAAAACTATGATATGTACCTCGTTTCGGGTAAGGGAGTCCAAAGCCATCCTATACAAGACCAGTTCATGCGGTTTAAGTCGACCTAAAGCGTTAAACCTAATTTCAAAATAAGTAATGTTAGTTTACTATAACACTTAATTGTTACAATTGTAAACAAGAACAACATATAGTGACACATACCGATGTCCAAAATGCCACTCTGGGTGTGTAGGCAGCGGAATAGCTGGGGCAATTGGTGGAAATCTGAGCCACGCCTACACCTGAAGAAGCATATGACACCCACCGATGTCACTCCTGTCTGGATCTGTGCACTCACACATTTGTCTAAACAAATGTGAAAGGACAGTGGAGCCCCAGCTATATCGACCGATGTTCGCAAAATCCCCTCCAAGCAATGACATGTATCGTGCTGCAATCATGCTGCCTCCAGATCGGTCGCACAGCAGTCATGATCCGATAAGTCATGCAATGTGGGCCTTCGTGAACCGCGTCACGTGAACAAGTTCGGGAACAACCTCACCCCAATGCGCAAAATGTCTATCAAAGAAAGACAGGCGCAAATATCCACCTTTCAGCTCTGTGTCCTCCTCAGGTTCGTGACCAAACACCTCCTCAATGACGGTCGCCCACTCGTCAACCGTCACTCCAGTAACCACATTGCCCTCCGTGGGCAATCCCAGAATACCAACCACTTCTTGCAATGTGATGGTCATCTCACCCTGCGGCATATGGAAGGTGTGAGTCTCTGGCCTCCATCGTTCAACCAGAGCACTAATAAACGCAGCATCTATCTGAAATACATAATAATTATTAAACAACTTCATTTATCAAATTAACCAATCTTAACTCATTTCATAATTGCATGGTTGCATACCTGAATATGTCGCATGTGTGCGACATGAAGGAACCCAGCTTCGCAGAACATGTCAGAAACAACATCGGGTATATCGTCTGCATCTGGCTCACCGCTCACTTTACCACGTCGAGTCTTCAACACCCGAGGTGGCACGGCCCCGTTCCACACAACTTGTGAAACGTGCGTGCGCTGAATACGCCTACGCAGAACGCCCCACTTGTATGGGGTAGGGACAACATAGGCAGTGGGATCCACGGACTCACCCTCATGATCAGATGCAGATCGTGATGAAGATGTGGAGGACGAATCAGTCATCTAATCAGTATCTTCATGTACAAAAATTATATACCACCGTAAATAAAATATTAACGATTAGCAAATCATTCCAACAAAATTTTCTTATATATACATTAAACCAAATACAATAACACAACATAACCCCGAAAGCTTAGCCGATATCCATAAGTAAACCCTAAGTAAAAAAACATAAGACCAAACCATAATCATAACATAAGCCCTCAAACTAAACCGTAATCCAACACCCCAGACTTCATATTGATTCTATCCATCATCATCACATACGTTTCTCATCCTATAATCCAATAATTGTTCCTAAACAGACAACTATTCCTACTTGTTCCAATAATTGTTTTTCTATCTAATCTGTGCTCATGTTCTTCTTTGGTTATTATTTGTCTGTGTTTTTGTTTCACCTGACCCTGAACTACAGTGCCAAAGGAAGTGTTTGCCAAGGCAGTTGGACACCTATAAGATAGAGACTCATATTCGTCATTGTAACACCCCAAATTTTTACAGTCGATTGATAGTCTGTATTCAAATTACTAGGGTAAAATGTTGACCAGAGGCAGTATAAAAAGGTTTGAGAGAAATGAAGCAAATGCCCCTGAACAATTTAGAAATGACCAAAATACCCCTAGGTATTTTAGCAAGATATTTTAAGGAGAAAATTTTATAACTACTTTTGGATGATC
>PYAF01006034.1:28086-38626 GCA_007407185.1 Glycine tomentella | reverse complement strand
ATGTCTGAATTACTTAGACTATTTGTTATGATGAATTTTTCAAACCTGACAAGCGCTTAGAATAGTGTTTTGCGAAATCGAAATGCGAAGAGAAAAATTTCTGTAAACATTTATAACTAATTTGATTTTAATACAAAGTGGACACGGAATCTTACATAAAATTAATCAAGCACGAGTGAGTAAAGAGAGGTGTTATAGTCATTCCAAAATGAAGTGTTTGCCAAGGCAAAACTTGAATTGGAAAACTAATTACTCAATATTAGCGAAGTGTGTAACACTCATTAGGTTATTCACTGCCATAAACCCTAAACCATAAACCTTAGGTCTGTAACCGATGACCTAAACCCTAAACCGAATTCCATAAACCCAACGTATGTAACCCAAGCCCTAAACCCTCATCAGAACAGCAACCCTAAACCTAAACCGGAATCCATACACCCTAGCTCTGTAACCCAAGAAATAAACCCTAATCAGAACATTAGAACTAAACCATAAACCCTAAGTATGTTCCAAGCACCATAAAACCTAATCACAATATAACCCCCTAACCTAAACTGAAATCCATCAACCCATACGTCTATCCCTTAAGACCTAAACCCTAACCCAGCACACACAAACCCTAAATCTGTACCCCAAACCATAACCCCTAATCACCATGTCAACCATAAATCCTAAACCCGATTTACATACACCATAACCACTACCTCAGGGCCTAAACCCTAATCACAACATAAGCCCTAGACCCTCAATCGATACCCATATACCCTCAATTTGTACCCACAATCCATTAAGCCTACACATACGTCACTACCCCAGGCCCTCAACCCTAATCACAGCATAAGACCTAAACCCTGAACCTACATATGTCCCCCAGGCCATAAACTCTAATAACAATGTAAACCCTAATCCTAACTTGAATTATGTTACCCTAATAACTAGCCCACGCCCTAAATCCTAATCACATCGTAAACCCTAAAACTAAACTGGAATACCTAAAACCCTACTCACTAACCTAATATATAAGTCGCTAACAAGTTCATATGATCCTAACAATTTTATAATTTAAATACATAACAAACTAAATAGTACGCACAATCAGTTAAATCGACTTACTTGTCGACAGCGCTTCAAATTCGACAGGACTTCGCTTCAGACAATTCAACACCCAAAATCTAGAGAGAAGGCAGAGCTAATTTTAGAGAGAAGACGGAATGGACCAAATGTTACTTTCAGAGGCTTATATAGGGAGAATGGGGCCTAAACACGCCTAGCTAGGGCGTGTTTAAACACGCCTGGATTGGGCGTGTTACGCTACCCCATTTTGCTAAATTTTGTTAAAATTACACCATTTTCCTAATTAAATATTTAATTTGTATTATTTTTTAATTTTTGCCCTACCCCTTCTAATGGCTCTCTCTGCAACATATATACCTCCATCCCCAAAATTGAACCTTTATTCTAAAATTCGTAGACCCTTTTACCCTCACTCTGTGAGACTCCTTAACCCCCTAAAGATTCGGGCTTCAACTACTCTGGATTATTCCAACTTCTCTACCAACGACAAATCCTCCCCTTTGAAGGTGAGAATGACTAGCCCTTTAATTGTTGATGGCTTTATTCCATTCTTTCTAATTGTGTTCTCAAAATCCGAAAAAAGATGAAAATGAGTGAAAGCAAAAACGGAAATGGAAAGTTATATGGATACACTCATACAAACAGTTCTTTAGATTTATATCCCCAAATCTGGAAAAAAAATTAAAAACCAAAATGGGAGAAGTAAATTAAAAAGAAAATGGAAAGCTATATTCCATAAAAAAACCAAACCCTCATAAACATGCAAACACATACACACCCCCAAAAAAATTGGACTTTTGATTTCCATATATCTCCAAATCCAGAAAAAAAATTAAAAAACAAAATTGAGTGAAACTAAAAAAGAAAATGGGTAAAAACCTTGCCTATAACAAAGGCATCAAAGATGAGTATATCCAGCACCGGTGAAGCAGAGGGCAGAAGGTGTATCAATTGCAAGGAAAGTGAGGTCCAAAACAAAATGAAACAGAGAATCATGAGTATATCTCCAAATCAAGAAAACAGGGAAACATAAAACCTACAAACCTTACTTGTAACCAAGGGTCCTATGATGCGAAAGTCATGTTCAGTCCAATAACCATCGCCGGTGTCTCGAGAGGATGAGTGCCGAGGGGAAAGTGAAGCAAAGATTAGTAAGAACCAAGAGAAAAAGAAGAGAGTAATGGAGAATGAAGAGAAACAGAGGGACATGAGTAAAGATACAGGAAGAGGGTAAGGGCATGTTTTTTTTTACCTGTCCATCTTCTCCGAAAGTCATTTGAGAGGGCAAGTGACTCTTCTTCATTCCCCAAAATTGGTTGAGAGGTGAGTTGTGAGTGAGCCGGCGGATGAATTTGGTGGAGTTTTGTGTGTGGAAAAGGATTTGTTGGTACTAAACTTTCTTCTTCCACTTTCAAAACCTATAATTAGGCCCCCAGGGAGGACTGCATAGTTAGTAAAGCCAAAAATGAAGTGCCTCTTGAGGAATATTGTAATTTATCTTACCTTCCGATCAAGCAGTGAAATGATGGATTCATTTCCAGAATAAAAATAGATTAGACCATTATTTTGAATGTCCGAAGAGAAAGGTCAGCATCATTCAAGCCCTCAACAAATTGATTCCTTTTGTACACTTTGCTCATCTGGAAAAATACAGAATGGCAATATTAACTATCAGGTGGTAAACTGATGTGAAAAAATTGTCAAGGGCTCAATTGATACTGACATATCTCTTGAAGACCAACATAGGGTTTCAGTCATAAGAATAAGTATAAAAGAATAAAAGATAGCAATATTTCACAACCCCACAAGAAAATATTCTATAAGTAATGAATAAATAATTACCTTACCACTCTTGTACTGTGACATGTCAGCAAGGCAGTATCTTGAAAGATTAAGGTACAAATATATATAGAGATTATACAAGACATTTGCAGGTAGGTAGTTAGACTCCACTCCACAAATGTCATTCCTATATTGGTACGAATCAGAAGCAATGTCAATAATAACTTCTTATATCCTTTCATATAAGCTATATTTTAGATAAAATGCTCTGTGGCAGAGGGACCAAATTGGGTAAATGGAATGCAAAATATAATATATAGAAATCTATGAATCTCTTACATGAGCATTGTCCACATTTCCTTACCAACAAATTAACCAAATGCCAATATTTCGTAACATAAATAAATAAATAAAAGGAACTATCACTCCTACAGTATAAATAATATTAGTATAAAAACAGAACATGTTTGCGAAGGATACTCCTTAAAAAGCTTGTCATAATAACGCTTCACCAGCCTTTGTTCCCACGATGGATTCATGTCATCTTCCTCTGACCGTATGAATCTTGCAATATTTGGATTAATAACATTAAAATTCTGACACAGAAATAAAGAAATTGAGAAAAGAGATGATAGGGAAGGAAGGCAAAACCTTTTTCCCAATAATAGTAAAGAAATTCATATTCACAAGGGAAGCTTCAAAAATATCTTAAGTATGGTAAAAACATTTCTCATATTCACAATAGTTTCAATAGAGTTGAACTTACATGCAGCAAATGATATAAGCTCATTTAGCTATTGCTAGGAAAAGATTTCATAAAAGTGCCAAATATAAGCAAGCAATCCAGTACTGCATTAATCATGATTTCAATCTTATAGCTAGGTCAAATCACACGAAAGTTTTAAAAAATGCTCAAAAATGTGCGATGATATCATATACTAAAAATAATCTCAAAGATAAGAGGGATGGCCATTAAATTTTAAAATGAAGTTAGGAAAACAATTGAAATTTAATAGGAGAAAATAAGGAGGGAAGGCTCATTTCTTATGTTACAACAGCAATGGAGACATTATGGCAAGGCAACAAGCTCGTGGAATATGAGAAAACAAAAGACACTCCCACCATTTTTAGCTTACATAAAGCAAGATAACAAGCTTACCTGTATCCTTCTCTTAGTGTATCTTGATCTGTTTTAATAGGCAACTTTAAGTTCGACGGTCTTTCTTTTCCATAAAATTTAACTGTAGACACAAAAGGAGAAAATCTTGGAAGAATTCTAGCTGGAAAATAATACAGTTAAACCAAAAAAAAACTGAAATTTCATGGGAAACTGATAAAACTAATTCATAGCTTAAGGGTAAAATTAATTTTTCAGTGTGAGCAATTTTTTTAAAAGTACCTGTAATTGAGTTTGTTTCCGAGCACCAACTTGAAGAAAGCGGTAGGCAATTCATAAAGTTGAGAATTTGTCTCATCAGTGTCGATTGCTATGGGCATATGTTGTAGAGCTGAAAGAGTAGCAGACATGAAATTGATAAGAATTAATATTGTTTTGACGTTGAGTTAAGAAGGTAAGAGAGAGAGAGAGAGAGAGTACAATGCGCAAAGTGAAGGAGATCGGAAAGTTGAAGTTCGGAGAACGATTTGTAGCCAGAGCGAAGGATATTAGCCACCATGAAGCGACCATATATCCTAGTGACAAAGTCAGGGAGCAAGTTGCGTTCGAGTGCAGCCAGAATGAGCTTCACCGTCCAGTGTTGTACGCAAGCTGCTTCATCCCTTCCATTAAACCACGCTATCTAAAGAAAAAAAAATACCCACATAGCAAAAGCGCAATGAAACACAGAGAAAGAGAAGAAAGAGAAGATTAACCGTGTGAAGGAAGAAGATTAGGTGAGGATTCAGCGGAAATGTCAGCATTTGCGACGTGGGAGAGAGAGAGACGGAGCGTATGATGAAGGAAGAAGAGTTGGAGGATGAAGCTGAAGTTTTAATTTTTATTTTTTTTTTCCCGCTTCGTGCTTGGCTTCGGCTTCTGGTGGTGGTTCGCTTATGGTTCCTGCTCTGGATGAAGAAGCTGAGAGACTCTGTTAGCATGACACGTTTTATCCGAAGCTGAGAATTTTTGTGAGAAGGACTTGTGTGCTCCATAGTTGAGAGCTGCTGTAAGGTTGACAGCTGAGCAAAATCAACGTTCTTTTGTATCTATGTATAGAGGTATAGATGAACACCAACCAGCCCTGGCAAGATCGTAATTGGTGACTCTTTTATTTGAAGTTAACCTAACAAAACTAAGTTAAGCAAAAAGTATTTTGGGCCTTATTTGGTTTCCATCCGAAATTTTTGTAAAATATTATTAATTAGCTAAACAAATTTTACTTAAAATGTTATGAGTTTAATGCTTATACAATAACAATATAAAATAATTTCATACTATTATTTATTTACAAATTATCAATAGTATAATTTAATTATTATTATGAAAGTCTACAAATTTATATATATATATATATATATAATAATTTATAATTAAATAATAATGTTTATCAAATGTTATTAAATAGCTAGTTATTATAGCAAATTAATAGTGTGATAAGACTTTTTCAAGTGACACATTTGCAAATACAATTAATGGCCATTTTGGTTTCTAAAATATTTAATACAACATATAACACGGATTAACCTCGCCAGGCAAAATATCAAATTAACACGGATTAACCCCCGTCAGGCAAAATATCAAAATAACACTACTTCTCAATTACTGTCTCATGTGCTTTACTCAGAAACTCAACATTAATCAAGTACAGAACTCAGCTTTATTACTCATGTACCAAAACTTAACATATCATCCATGTAGATCGATTCATAGAAACACATGAAGTTCATAGAGATTTATAAAACACTTAGCAACACATGAACTTCATAGAAATTTATAGAAACACTCAACAACACCTGAACTCCAAACATTTATTTAAACAAAATGACACTTAAAAACATTTATTTAAACAAAACAACACTCAACATTTATTTAAGCATAAACTTCCCTATACATACTTATTCAAACATAAGTAATACTTAAATTATCTTTACCATAAAACTTCCCCATACATACTTATTCAAACACAAGTATTACTTAAATTATTTTTACCGTAAAATTTCCCCATACATACTTATTCAAACACAAGTAATACTTAAATTATCTTTACCATAAAACTTCCCCATACATACATTGTATCCTCTTAATAAGCTTGTCTTTTTCTTCCTTCAAAGCTTGACAAACTTTCCCAAAAGATGCTAGCCTTTTCTACACATGATCTTCAAGGAGATTTGGAGTCTTTTTCTCACTTGATTTAGTCTTTAATAAGGGAAAAATGAAAATGAAATGAAAGAGGTATGAGGGAGAGCTTCACGTGATAGTGTGTAGGGAAATGTCTTAGGAAATGACTTGCACTTAAGGACTCTTTCACCCCTTTATATAGTGGTTGAAAAATGATACAATATTCATGGACATTTCTACCCTTCCTAACTATTTACTCTCATTTGGTTTCATTGTAACTAAATTTCATGTCATTCCATTTCATTTTAACTAGATTCCTTATGATTCCTTTACTTTATAAGAAAAATCTTCTAGGTTTATCATGCACCTTACAAGTGGTCTACCACTTGTCTTCATCATAAGGCTTCCTTTGACAAGTGTCCACTTAGTTGGCATGTCTTGAAGCTTCTCCAATTTTCCTCCTTGTTCACATGAACTACCAAAGGAGACACGAGAAGATTTTTCTTCTCATCTTGTGTACATGTGTTATGGCTTCTTCCAAGTGTCTCTTCATTTGTCATGATCTTTATAAGTGGCTTATTCATGAATCTTCTCCTCCCTTCTACACCATTCTACACGTGAACTTCAAGCTAAAGGGGAAAGGAAGACAAATTTTATTTCCTTGAATGCTACATGTGTCATTTTTGATAATGAATAAAAATCTAATTCCAATTATAGTTTTCCACATGGCATTTTCTTGTAAGAAGTCAAGTTTGATTTGAACTCTTTTACCTAATAATAGAACTCTAGAGATCTCCAAAAATTGACTTCAATGACAGTTAAAATTACTTACAAGCAGTTTTGTATAGAGTGATACACAACCTTGCATACGAGACTGCTTTTATCTTAATTTTGATTGGTCTGTACTATTTTTGATCATCAAAATTACTAAACCATTTTATTAAATAAATCTGGACACCCCACAATTTAGAGAAAATTCTATAGATTTTATTTATTATTTTTCCAATGCTTGAATTCTTCTGACTAATGTTTCATTCTAGAGTTTCTTGTCACAAACTATTTTGATATTCTGTCAGTCAAGAGTATTCTGTAATTTCATCAGGTTCTCAAAAAATCTCTAAGGATATCTGGTCATTTCTGGCCTGAAGGGCATTATGGAAATTTCATCATTCATCCTAGGGCATAATTGTCATTTCTACCATAAAATATCTAGCCAAAATATCTAAGCGTATTCTTGTCGTTTCTAAAATATCCAAGGGCATTTATATAATTTCCATCTTAAAATATCTCACTAAAATATTTAGGGGCATTTTTGTAATTTTCAAAAATATCTAGGGGCATTATCGTCATTTTCACCTTAAGAGCATTTCTGTAATTTCTGATTTAAGGAAAGGGTAATATGGTCATTTCTCTTCAAACATTTCCTTAATGTCTCTAATTGATATTTCACCTAATTAATTCAAATATAAACCAGCCAAATTTCTCATAATTTAATACTTACATCAAGAATAATTCATATAACGTATATTTGCAGTTATTGAAAATTCAGGGTGTTACACATCTCACGAAAAATAAAAAAAGAAAATAAAAAAGAAATCATCATTTAACAATAAGGTCATAAGCTTAAGGAAAGAAAGGAGAACATCTTGTCTTGAAGAGGAATTAAATTTCCTTCTTGAGAGAGCAAGTTCATATGTGGGTGGAGGTGAACATCAGAGAAAAAAAGTTGAGAAAAAAGATGTGGGGATAGAACTTAGGATTTATAAGAGAAAATGAAAGTGTCTCTCTTTTGGTATAGGTTACCAATAAAGGAGGGAAGGACATAGAGAATGAACTCGTCTCACTAAATTTCATGGCTCAAATCAAAACTTTAATTCAACTTAATCCACCTCTCACAAACAACATAAAAATGTCATTCACTTTATTTAAATTTATTTTCCAATAACATAAAATAAATTTAATTTTTCTTACAATTTAATTAAAATCACTTAGAGAGGATATAACTATTATATGTGTTATGGTAAATCTTTTAATATCTATTTTTTATTCTTATCTATAGTTTCTTTTTCAAATGACTAATTATGAATTAAGAAAATCACAATGTTATATTTTATTTTATACTTAAAACTAACCAAGTTAAAATTGTTATTCGTTCAATTCATTTTGCAAATTGAATAAAATGAAAATCTTATATTACATACTAAACAATAACATTTTTGAGGTTTACTAATTGATAACTCGATCACAATTGAATTGAGATTTTAACTTATAGTATTAAGTTGAAAATATAACGTTATTAGTTTTAATAAAAAAACTCAATCGATAACTGGTTCTAAATTTCACAAATAAAAATATTTGTTTGTTAGAGTTAATGTGAAAAGTCATTTTTTACTAAAATAACCTTGTAGGTTTATCACAGAAGTTTAAAACAAATTTTCACTACCAACATCAATTAATCATATATTTTGTTTATTTAAAAAATGGCATAAATATCTTAAAATAAAACTATGATTGAATAATTTTGTTTGTATACTTTATTATTATAATGAGATAAGAAGGGTTTATTGTTGGGTGCTTGAAGTATTATACCAAGAGGCATCAGAATTTGGAATGCTCAACAGTGTTACCTCCAGCTTAGGGAAAATCCTAGTAATATAATAGGCTATTGGGCTCCAGCCCATATGGACCCATATAACCATACAATAACCTATTGGGCTTGTATGTGAACATATTAATATTTAATATATATGTATATATTAAATATCTTCAACAATCTCCTCCTATGTTCACCATACAGCACAATCCAATAAGGTAGTCAGTGTAATGTTCAAACAAAACATGAATCATCCACATCCAGTCCAAGACAATCAACTCGGATCAATCAATGAGTTTTAATTAGAAAACATTAAACTCACACAACATTTGCAATCAAACTAAGTGAATCATCATTCTCATGAATCTATTCTGAGATCAATATAACAATATAAATACCAAGAGTTTTAGATTAATCTAAACTCACCAGAATCCCAAGATCTCAAAATCAGTTCACAATCAACATATGCATAACAATCAAGTATAAGTAGGCCAGTCAAAATAGTCTAAGGCCTTACAAATATAAGAAATAAGCATAATAATCATAATGTTCACTAAATAGAAATAACAAAATGTAAGTCTCAAGTAAATGGACTCCAACATAATGGGCAGTAGCAGGTGAACTGTCAAGTTCCCTACAACTCTAAATGATAGATTCATATATCAAGTTGGTCCTCCTCTTCAGGATCCCACTCAGTAAGCTCTCCTCCATCTTTGCCACCCCCTGTAGAATGTCAAATATGAATTTCATATTATCATGAATTCAATCATTTGAATAAACTACTAAAGATGTCTAGTTCTACTGAAAGAACTTAGCATCATATCATCAGCAAAGAAGAACATATATCGATGTCATAAAGTATTATAGTATCATGTTCATAAGCATCAAGCCAGTTTCATAAATTATGAACAAAGCCTAAATAGTTTAAGTTATAAAGAGTCATCAACCTAAGTTTATTTGTAATAGAATAACGATTGTCTTATTTCACATAATAAGACTAATAATCACGTCACTTATAATAACTTAGTCTTGTAATGTCAAGTTTCAATTAAGAACAAGACCAATAGGCTTCTTATATAATCAACTATTTCTATGTTTCAATTTGGAATGTCACAGTCACTAATTCCTTAAAGTCAAATAATCTAACATCAAGTTTGGAATGAGATCATTTAACCAAAAGGATAGGCCAACCTGGTAGGATTGTATCATCAAGTTTGGAATGACACAAGCTCCCAGATAGAACTTTGATTTGGATTAGAAATCATCTCATCAATTTTGGAATGAGATAATTCACCCTTTTCAAAATAGTTAGCAACCACGATCATCGATGAAATATATAAATTATGCTTATCATTTGGGCAACAAAAGAAGATTTGATAATTCAAAACACACAATTTAAGGTAAGTAAATGATAATTAAGACTTGTCTACATAGTCTTTTCCCCCACTGTTTTGAATAATCGATCTTTAGGAAAACCTTTTGTGAGAGCATCGGCCATGTTATCCTTCGATCTCACATCAACCAAAGTGATAACTCTTTGTTCTTTCAGATGATTCAACAATGCATGTCTTAGTCTCACATGTCTTTTCTTTGAATTAAAGAGAGCATTTTTTATGACGTGGACTGCTGCTTGATTATCACAAAATAAACTTAAAGAATTAATCTTTAGTTTAGTCAAAGGAATATCCATAATCAGATTCTTTATCCACTCTGCCTCTTCACCAGCTGAGGCTAAAGCAAAAAGTTCTGATTCCATTGATGACAACGCAATGCATGTCTGTCTTTTGGATTTCCAAGTAACAGCAGCTCCACCC
>PYAF01006033.1:2188-29865 GCA_007407185.1 Glycine tomentella | reverse complement strand
ATTGGAATTCCTATTCCATGGTGTCAATCCAAATCCGTTTCTAATCCTTTTCCACTGATCCATTTCTTAAAACACAAACCTAAAAAGCTTTCTTGAAAACAGAGCATTTCATACTTTGTTTTTCTTTCAATTGAAGAATTGATTCCATTGCAAGGAAGATCGGGGCAAACAGGACTTGATTCAGATCAGGAGTCCATCAGTTTCAAAGTGTAAAAATCTGATCCAGTGATACATAAAAATCTCTAAGCGAATGTTATATTGAACAATGAAATGCTCCGAATATGAATTAGGTAAATGATTATTCAACTCAGGGGGAGTTAGTATAAAAATGCCTAAAGAATATTTGAATGAATGTTTGAATATTTTTAATGATCAATCAAAGATATGATGTGAAAATAAAGGCAATACTCAAAATAACCAAGAGGGGGTGAATTGGTTGAAACCTTGGTATTTTAAAATTAATTCAAATCAGAGTTCCAGAATCTTTATCACTTTCAAAACCAAGAAATCTTTTTACTCAATCAAATAGCTCAGCCCCTTGGAATCAATTTACTCAAAACAGAACTTTTGAACAATGAATATGAATCAAAGATCAATGAACAATAAAAGTAATAGAGATAGAGAAACAACACACAAACAATTTATACTGGTTCACTTCATAACTGAAGTTACATCCAGTTTATTTTAATCAACACTAGATTAGAGTTCCACTATTATAAATCTTGTTCTTACAAGCTTATTACAAAACCTCCCTTTATCAACTCTAGATAAAGAATAGAAATCTAAAACCCTATTAGAATTCTAAGGAGCAAGAACCAAAGAACACTACTCTATTCTTTAATTAGAGAACCCTTCTCTAGACCCAAGCTAGAAGAACCCACTTACAATAGCAATTTACACCAGAAATTGAAAAACGAATTTACACACAAAGATTTAAGGAGAGAGACAACCTGATGATCCAATGAATGTAATGCACATGAGTTACCAAATCAGGTTGAATAGTAAAACAAAATCATCACATGCTTTTCCTTAACCTTAAAAAGTTTCTTGCTCAAGATTCATTCAAAGACCCATGAATGATTTGAATGAAACAAGAAGTAATAGAACCAGGAAAATCCTTAAAGAGACTTTAGAAAGCTTGTGTATACTCAGAAATACGAATTGATCAAGTTTTCTTACAAGCCAAGCCTTCAAATCTATTTATAAAAGATTTTGTAACTAACTGTAATCGATTAAATGCGCCAGATAATCGATTAAAACGCTTCTATAATCGACTAAATTATCACTTAATCGATTAATCTGTTCAAGAAGGCTTCTGGGTTTTAGCAACGAGCAAAATAATCGATTAAACCGAGCTGTAATCAATTAAGACAGAAAGTTCAGTTTGACAAAATGAACTGTGTAATCGATTACGAGTTTTGGTAATCAATTAAGTCAAAAAATTAGGATTTTCAAAATGAACTATGTAATCGATTACGGATGATGATAATTGATTATTCCAACAAACCTTAAAAACTATTTTCAATATGTAATCGATACACTATATTAGTAATCGATTAAAATATTTAACAAAGCAGTTTCAGTTTCAATCAAAGGCCAAATAATCGATTATTTCGATAGGTAAATAATTGTTCATGAAAGTTTTTCCAGATTGAACTAAGAACAAAATAATTGATTATATTAATTAAGTAATTGATTAAAACAGTAAGAAATCATTTTTCCAAAAACCTTTTAATCAGATTAAAACCTTAACCAAAAAGAATAAAAACTTTGATGTTTTAGTGAAAACCATTTAAGCTTATTCATGGATGAATGAATGAATGCATGGATCAATCAGATTTTCTTTCTCTTACACTTGAATCATATACTAGAATTCAAGGTACTCCAAGCATGTTGAAAGCTCAAAACACATTCTTGAATCAAAGTCTTTCACTCTTCATAATTCTCCCCCTATATCCAACAATCTCCCCATTTTTGGCTTTGAACATGCCAAATTCTTGATTGGTCATGTGTTGGGCTTGAAGTGTTGAGGGAATCAAAATAAAAGACTTGAACTTTTTCAAACCTATAAATAATCACAGTCTTTTTGCCAAGAACAAGTGTTGAGACATCTTTTTGCATTATCCATCATTCATTAACTTGTATATCTGACTTAATTTGTTAAGTTTCTTTACTTAGCTCCCCCTTAATATGACAATCCATTCAACTTTCGATTTGGGCAAAAAATGTGTAGAAAAACAGGGTAAAACAAAGTGTTATGCAGAGCGCAATCAATCAACATTTTTTCTCCCTCTATTTGGCTTATTAAAGACAAAAATTGAAACAGCACAACAGATAGAAACAAAGAAACTGTCATTCATTAAAGGAGGGAACCATTACATTGCAAAAAAAAAAAAAACATAAAGAGGAATTACAATGATCTTAGAAAGAAAACATAGAAAGTCTAAAACGATTCAAAAACATCAAAGTTGAGATGATGTTCTATGTTTTCTAGCCTAGATTTAATTTCCTCTAAGGCTGAACTGGTCTTAGCCCTATATTCATGATAAAGAGAAAGCAGGCCATCCCTCTTTTGAATCATTAAGGATTCAAATGGACTGTAGGCAGGTTGAGTGGGATCTCTTTCTTCAGTATCTTCATCATCATCATCATCAACTCTAGCAGTAGCAACAAGAGCAGCTTGTTGACCAACCATTTGCCAGCCTGGAGGTGTCTTCACCATCCCTAGTTTGGTGAGATGCTTCTCCTTGATCAGACTGTTGCTTGAGTTGGTGTGGTCCACCACTTCATTGGAAACATCTATGTTGAAGTAGTCTATAAATCTGGAGACAAGCACAACATAAGGAAAATGATAGTTGACAAGCCTCTTGGACTTTAGCATTATTTCCTCAAGAATGAGAATCCAATTCATCTGAATTGAATTCTTGAGACCATACACTAGTTGTAGGTCATCATCAGTGGCTTGGGCATGGTTTGTGGCTCTAGGAGTGAGAATATATGTGATAATATAGTGCAGGAGTCTGTCCTCATGGGTCATGGGGCCAGTGCTAAGCCTAAGCTTTAGCCTCATTTGGGGATCAATCAGCATTCCCCTATAGGTGTCTACCCTATTGTACCCTCCTACTTCTTTATCAAACTTCCTTTCTCCCTCAAAGGAGATACCAGCCACAACTTCCCAAACTTCTGGAGTTATTTCCATGGCAACCCCATTTACTTGGGACCTCAGAATCCCATCCATGGAACCTTTGGCACAGGTGTAAAACACCTTCACCAATTCAGGGTAGAAAGTACCCTTCATCTCCACAAATTTTCTTAACCCCTGAGTTTCAAGAAAGGCAGGGAATTGAAAGGCTTCCCTAATGAACCAGTCTAACTCTAGGTATTTGGGGGGGGTGCACGCCAATTTGGTGACATTGAATTGGAGATAAGTCATTTTGTCCCTTTCAGCAGGGAACCAATGATTTAACCACTGGGTTAGAGGTCTCTCCAGCCTTTCTCTTAGAGGTCTTAACTCTTTTAGAGGTAGACATTTTCTAGGACAGGTTTACTAAGCAAAGACAGAAGAAAAACACAAAGGTGTTTGAAAGATAAGAATAAGAGAAGGTGTGATTTCTTCTTTCAACAAAGGCTGTATTTATAGAGATTTTTGGGCTCCAAGAATTTGAATTTTGAATAAAAGAGCAGTTAGTACGAATTAAATCACTGTAGAGAATTCAAATGTGACTTAGGTGGGAGTTGGGCAGTTACAATTTTCAAGAAAATCTATCAGATTTTGCAGTAACTCCATGAATAATCGATTATTTCCTTATGTAATCGATTATTTTGTAGGTAAAATCACATTATGCAGACACAGTAATCGATTAATTCGTAACATAATCGATTATTTCTATAAAATACACATGTAGAAGACGATGTGTAATCGATTATTTCATGATTTAATCGATTAACACAGAAAGATTTGAATTTTAGAAACATATTGAAGCTTGTGTAATCGATTAATTCACTATAATTGATTATTCCAGTGAATTTTCACTTTGTAAAAGAATTTTTGACCAGTGTAATTGATTAATTCGATGCTTAATTGATTATCACAAAAAGATTCAATTTTCTGAAAATGCTTTTCTGAGAAGAATAATCGATTATTTTGTTTATGTAATCGATTACATAAGCTCTGTTTTCATACTAAATCATGATTTAAGTGATTTTAATCAATTATTACGATACTTAATCGATTATTACAGACAAAATCTCAGAAACAACAGTATTATGCAGCACAGCTTTGGAAATTTAGGCTTTTGTGATGATGGATTCAAATGACAAGTCATTTCATATGAAAAGGCACACAACATTCAAGCTAACAGAGATTAGATTCATCCAAGATTCCTAGTATGTTTCTAAGAGCATAAAATCTATCTTTAGCCAATGGTTTAGTAAATATATCAGCCAATTGGTTATGAATGTCAATGAAATCAATTTTGATATTACCTTTCTGAACACGATCTTTGAGAAAATGATGCCTTATCTCAATATGTTTGGTCCTTGAATGCATTATTGGATTCTTTGAAATGTTGATAGCACTTGTGTTGTCACATAGCAAAGGTATTTCTTTCAATTCAACTCCAAAGTCTTGTAATTGTTGCTTCAACCATAGACTTTGTGCACAACAACTTCCAGCGGAGATATATTCAGCTTCAATAGTTGACAAAGCAACACAAGATTGTTTCTTACAATGCCATGAGATTAGTGAACTTCCAAGTAGATGGCAAGTTCCATTATTGCTTTTTCTATCTAACTTGCATCCTACAAAGTCAAAATCAAAATAACCAATAATATTAATTGACGCACCTTTAGGATACCAAAGACCAACTTTTGGTGTTGCCTTGAGATATTTAAGGATTCTTTTGACTGCTGTTAGGTGTGACTCCTTGGTATTTGCTTGATATCTTGCACACAAGCACACACTTAGCATTATGTCTGGTCTACTAGCTGTTAAATACAATAATGATCAAATCATCAACCCTCTTTCCATTTTCATCTGAATCAAGATAGGTTGATGTTGCCATTTGAGTTGCAACATCTTTACTTTTCTCCATTTCAAACTTTTTAATCACATCAAGGCAATACTTGGATTGACTGAGAAATGTCCCATTTTTCATTTGCTTCACTTGAAGTCCAAGAAAGAATGTTAATTCTCCCATCATTGACATTTCAAATTCTTTCTGCATAGTTTTAGAAAATTTCTTGCACAGTAAATGGTTAGTTGAACCAAAAATTATATCATCAACATATAGTTGAACCAATAAGATATCATTCTTATGTCTTTTTATGAACAAGGTTTTGTCAATATGACCTCTTGTGAAAGATTGTTCAAGCAGAAATTTGCTTAATCTTTCATACCAAGATCTAGGAGCTTGTTTTAAACCATAAACAGACTTTTTAAGTTTAAAAACATAGTTTGGATGTTTAAAATCAGTAAAACCAGGAGGTTGTTCAACATATATATTATCCTCAATGTATCCATTTAAAAAGACACTTTTAACATCCATTTGAAAAACTTTAAAATCCATTAAACATGCATATGCAAACAGTAACCTAATGGCTTCCAATCTTGCAACTGGAGCATAAGTTTCCTCATAGTTAATGCCTTCTTCTTGGTTATAACCTTTTGCAACCAATCTAGCTTTATTTCTGGCTATGATTCCACTCTCATCAAGTTTATTTCTAAAAACCCATTTTGTGCCAATAGGTTTGAGAGAGGATGATCTAGGAACAAGTTCCCAAACTTCATTTCTCTTGAACTGATTTAACTCATCATGCATGTCATGCATCCAATGTTCATCATTTAAAACTTGATCAATATTCTTAGGTTCAATTTGAGAAACAAAAGCTATATTACAACATAGATTTCTCAATGAAGATCTAGTAGATATTCCCTTTGAAACTTCACATATGATGTTATCAAGTGAAAGATCTCTTGTTGTTCTCAAATCCTTTGGCTCTTGGATAGGTGTTGATGGTTTCATTTCAGCACTTGGTTCTTCTTTCTCTTTATGTATGGAATCATTAAGCTGAATAAATTCCTCCATAGGATCTGCATCTACATCACACTTCTTTTCCTCTTTTGAGGGATTAGACTCATCACAAATCACATGTACAGATTCTTCCATGCACGTTGTTCTTTTATTGAAAACTCTATATGCTTTATTATGTAATGAATACCCAAGGAAAATTGCTTCATCAGCTTTAGCATCAAATTTTTCAAGTGATTCTTTGCTATTGTTTAATACAACACACTTATAGCCAAAAGTTCTCAAATGAGAAATGTTTGGTTTTCTACCTTTGTATAGCTCATAAGGAGTTTTCTTTAAAATAGGCCTTATAAGTAATCTATTCAAAGTGTAGAAAATTGTACTTACAGCATCAGCCCAAAAAATATTTTGGCAAATTTGTCTCATTAAGAAGAGTTCTAGCTCTTTCTTCAAGAGATTTGTTTTTCCTCTCCACAACACCATTTTGTTGAGGTGTTCTTGGAACTGAAAAATTGTGGTTAATTCCATTTTCTTCACAGAATTTTTCAAAATGTTCATTTTGGAATTCTCCACCATGATCACTTCTTATTGAGATAATTTTGCTACCTTGGTATTTTAAAATTAATTCAAATCAGAGTTCCAGAATCTTTATCACTTTCAAAACCAAGAAATCTTTTTACTCAATCAAATAGCTCAGCCCCTTGGAATCAATTTACTCAAAATAGAAATTTTGAACAATGAATATGAATCAAAGAATCAATGAACAATAAAAGTAATAGAGATAGAGAAATAACACACAAGCAATTTATACTGGTTCACTTCACAACTGAAGCTACATCCAGTTTCTTCTAATCAATACTAGATTAGAGTTCCACTATTATAAATCTTGTTCTTACAAGCTTATTACAAAACCTCCCTTTATCAACCCTAGATAAAGAATAGAAATCTAAAACCCTATTAGAATTCTAAGGAGAAAGAACCAAAGAACACTACTCTATTCTTTAACTAGAGAACCCTTCTCTAGACCCAAGCTAGAAGAACCCACTTACAATAGCAATTTACACCAGAAATTAAAAAACGAATTTACACACAAAGATTTAAGGAGAGAGACAACCTGATGATCCAATGAATGTAATGCACATGAGTTACCAAATCAGGTTGAATAGTAAAACAAAATCATCACATGCTTTTCCTTAACCTGGAAAAGTTTCTTGCTCAAGATTCATTCAAAGGCCTATGAATGATTTGAATGAAGCAAGAAGTAATAGAACCAGGAAAATCACTTTAAGAGACTTTAGAAATCTTGTGTATACTCAGAAATACGAATTGATCAAGTTTTCTTACAAGCCAAGCCTTCAAATCTATTTATCAAAGATTTTGTAAATAATTGTAATCGATTAAACGCGCTAGATAATCGATTAAAACACTTCTATAATCGACTAAATTATCACTTAATCAATTAATCTGTTCAAGAAGGCTTCTGGGTTTCAGCAACGAGCAAAATAATCGATTAAACCGAGTTGTAATCGATTAAGACAGAAAGTTCAGTTTCACAAAATGAACTGTGTAATCGATTACGAGTTTTGGTAATCAATTAAGTCAGAAAATTAGGATTTTCAAAATAAACTGTGTAATCGATTATGGATGATGATAATCAATTATTCCAACAAACCTTTAAAACTGTTTTCAACTATGTAATCGATTACACTATATCAGTAATCGATTAAAACATTTAACAAAGCAGTTTCAGTTTCAATCAAAGGCCAAATAATCGATTAATCCGATAGGTAATCAATTAAATTGTTCATGAAAGTTTTTTCCATATTGAACTAAGAACAAAATAATCGATTATATTACTTAAGTAATTGATTAAAATAGTAAGAAATCATTTTTCCAAAAACCTTTTAATCAGATTAAAACCTTAACCAAAAAGAATAAAAACTTTGATGTTTTAGTGAAAACCATTTTAGCTTATTAATGGATGAATGAATGAATGCATGGATCAATCAGATTGTCTTTCTCTTACACTTGAATCATATACTAGACTTCAAGGCACTCCAAGCATGTTGAAAGCTCAAAACACATTCATGAATCAAAGTCTTTCACTCTTCATAATTCTCCCCCTATATCCAACATGATGATGCTTGATCTTTGCAAAAGCTGAGAAATTTTCAGATCATACATCCCTTCATTAAATTCAAAGAGTATGTTTCATTAATAAAGTATTTGGCATTCTCAAAATCAAAAAAGGGGAGATTGTGAGAATCAAAGAAGCTGAAGCAAAGGATTCAAAGATGATTAAAGTAAATGAGTTTTGATATTTTACATGCCCAATCAATTTGATGGCATATGTAATTGTGTTTAAGCTTGGTTCATTAGATAAAGCTTTATAATCCTCATTATCAATTGATAATTCATGCATTGATACATTCATTTGTTAAGAATTAATCATGTGGTAATTAGCAAACTTATAGAATTTCATAAAGGCAATTAGGAATTGTGTAAAACATTTCTTCACTGCTTTAATAGATTATTTAGGTGAAATAATCGATTACAGGCGTGTGTATGTTTTCTGGAAAATGCCTTATGAACATTTTAATCGATTACCACTGGCTCGTAATCGATTAAATTAACTTTACACAAAATTGGGAACTTCTTGTGATAATTGATTATCTTGGGAATAATCGATTACATAAGCTTATGCATAATTTTTCACAGCATGTTTATATGGTTTAATCGATTACCAGATTTAGTAATCGATTAAATATGCATTGTTAAGTTTTAGGCATGGTCTGTGTTAATCGATTAAATGGGCACTTAATCGATTACATGTATGCAATGTAAAACTTAGTTTGTCTGGATTAATTGATTACAAGGTGATTTAATCGATTATTCTGTTTGTAACAGATTTCCAGATTTATGATGAACAATTTAATCGATTATATGGATAAAATAATCGATTACAATAGTTAAAATAATCGATTACATTGATGAATTAATCGATTATAGTTAGTTAAAACAGTTTTTTTATAAACAAAGAAGTTGAGTCTGAGTGAGAAAAAGTAAGAAAGAAAGAGTTACTCGTGCAAACTTTGTGATATACATATTCTAAAGTTCTCAAGTGTACCCAAGGCTGAAATTAGTGAGATAATCAAATATGATGAGTGTCATTGAGATTTACTTGAGTTTTTGGTCTTGATACTCATGGATTGAAGACTTATTCAAGCTAGAGCTTAAAGATAGTTGTCAAGAAAGAGTCGTAGTCATCTTTTGCATATAATCTCAGGTTGATTGAATCATTCATATCATTGTAATTGCTGAGGAATATAAGGTGATATCTTTCTTGTACCTAAAGTTTTTGTTTTGTTAATATTTGTTGTATAATTGTGTTGTATTTCTATATAACATTTGTATTCTTTAAAACTTTTTCTAGAAAGGGTTTCTAGAGGGAAGAACAGAGAGGAGATCTCTGGTACTTGGTCTTTTGAAAATTCTATAGGGAGTAGATTTTGAATTTTACTTAGGGAGGGTAAGAGAGATCATTTTGTAAGCTTGTAAAGAACAGATATTTGTTATAGTGGAACTCTAACCATGATTTGGTTGGAAGAAAACTGGATGTAGCCTCCGGGGTTGAGAGGTGAACCAGTATAAATCTTGCGTGAATTAGATTTCAGTTTATATTTCATTAAATTCTTGAAGTATAGAATTTCTTCATCATATAAACTTGGTTACTGCACAAGAGTAATTTGATTGATGAAGTAAATTGATTTTTAATTGGTTTTAAATTGATATGATCCTTTTGAAGTCTTCCGCTGTTATAAATTTTGAAAGGAAATTTTAAAACTCTGAGGTAAAACCAATTCACTCCCTCCTTTTGGTTTATTTGCATAAGTGTTCATTATATTTTCAGATGACAGTTTCTTGGTCTTCTGGAAGCTAAGTGCCAGTGATTTCTCTTTCTTACCCTCATTGTCTTGTTGAAGTTCAAGTTCATGAAGTTTGAGAATACCGATGAGTTCTTTGATACCAATTAAAAATACAATAAACACACTTCAAATAACCAAGAGGGGCGTGAATTGGTTAACACAGTCTTTTAAAATCTTTCTTTAAAATAATTTGTAGAATTAAAACTTGGATCATATCACTCAATCACCCTTAATCAAAATCAGAAGTTTTCTTTCAATCAAGATCCTTGGAGTACATGTAATGTCTGAACTACTTCTTGTTGATTATATATTGATCACCCAAATAAAAGTAATGAAAGATATTCAGAATAGAAAAAAAGACATAGCAATTTATATTGGTTCACTCACTAACATGGAGGCTACATCCAGTGTCTTCCAACCAACACTAGTTTAGAGTTTTCACTAAATCAAAAGTATTCTTTTACAAACAATTACAAGTGATTATCTTTATCAACCCTAGATAAAGAAACTTGTTGATTTGAGGGGGAGCTCTTGAAGATTGAAGCAATGAAAAGGCTTGGTGATGTTTTGACTTTCAACATGCTTGAAGGCATGAAGGCTTGAAGGTGAAGAATTGTGATTAAATGTAAAAGGAAAGAAAGTCTTCTGTTGATCCAAGTCCTTGCATGCATATCATTAATATTCATTCATGCATTATATAAGAAAGGCTTTAAGTAATTGATTTGAAACTTAAAAAGAAGATAAGTATTTTGGAAAAATGATTCTAAACTAGTTTAATCGATTACTAGACATAAAGAATCGATTATTTTGTTCTTCAAACTTTCTAGAGATCATTATGAACAAATTAATCGATTAGATCATCGTGTTAATCGATTATTTCATTCTTGCATACACTAAAATTTAACTGAGTGACTGGTTTAATCGATTACCACTAATCCGTAATCGATTAAATACCTATTTGGAAATTAAGATCACTCTGCCTTAATCGATTACCACTTATTGTAATCAATTATTTAGCTCATTTCATGCTTTTCATATTATCTGTGATAATCGATTACCATATATTGTAATCGATTACATTTCACAAACATGATTTTACAAAGTCTGACTTAATCGATTACACATCGGGATAATCGATTAAATAACCCGTTTCTGTAACCCAGAACCTATCTTGAACACTTTAATCGATTACGGGAGCGTATGTAATCGATTACAATTCAAAAACAATCGATTACAGGAGCTGGTTTAATCGATTATTTCAGTTACAGTTCTTTATATAAATAGAACCCTTGCCTTGTCTGATTAAGTGAACGAAATAGAAATTGAATTTTCGAGCACTGAGCATTCTAAGAGCTTTCTAATCAGTCACAAAGGCATTCTTCTTGGTTCTAAACGTCTTAATTCCATTGATACTCATGTGGGTCACTAGGATTTAGTGAAGCAAGGCAAATCATTTCAAAGTTTAAGGAAAGGCTTGTTCTGCATATTGTTTCTACATTCAACTTGGTATATTCATCATTATGCATATCATTCTTGGATCATCAGGTGAATTCTTTCCTTACTCTTTGATGGTGTAAAAATACTGATTGTATTCTTGTTTGTAAGTTCCATTGTTATTGGGTTTTTCTTGCAAGATTAGAGATAGTGTTTCTCTAAAGACAGCTGAGTAGTGTTCTCAGTGTGGGTATTGCTTCTAAGGGTCTAATAGGGTTTTAGACTTCTGAACTTTATCTAGTGTTGATAAAGAGAAGCTTGTAATTGCTTGTAAGGATATTATTTGTTATAGTGGAACTCTACTCTAGTGTTGAGTAGAAGAAACTGGATGTAGCCTCATAGTGTTTGAGGTGAACCAGTATAAATTTGTGTGTTCTCTTATCTACTGCATATTTGTTAGTTCTTCTTGTGAATTATGTGTTACATATTGTTTCTTGAGGCATTACAAGTCTTGGATTGATTTTGAATAAAGATTCTTAATTGATTTTGTGATAAAGATCCAAAGGGCAAAGAAACTCTGATTTTAAAACATCAAGAAATTTTTAAATTTACCAAGACTAACCAATTCACCCCCCCTCTTGGTTAAGTGTGAAGTGTTCCCATATTTTACAAAACTGAATTCTAAAACACTATTAGAAAACAAATCACAAAGATCCTGAGAACCCTACTCAAATCTTTATCCCTAGAGAACACTACTCTATAAAGCTTGAAAGAAACTATGTGATTTTCACAAAAGAATTTTGTAAACACAAAAAATCTAAAAGCAAAATTCAAGAGAGACACAATCTCTGATCCTTAATGGGTGAATGAATGAATGAACGAAGTTACCAATCAATCTAGGTTGTATGGATGTCAATGCACATAATCAACTCTCTTGAAATCTCTTTTTCTCACAAACACATCATTACAAAATCTAATAACCATTTGATCTCACACAAGATGTGTTTCACTCATAAAATCAGTTTCTTGGACTTTTGAAAGCTTAGTAAACTTTGTGTCATGAATAAGATAATCGATTAATACGTGATGTAATCGATTAAAGCAGTCAATGATATGTGAAAGAAGCTTTGATAATTGATTACAATAGATTGGTAATCGATTAAAGCAGACAAGCTCAGATGAGAATTAAGCCTTTGTAATCGATTGCATAACAATGGTAATCGATTAAAACAGCTAGACTATTTTCCAAATAAGTCTTGGTAATCGATGACAAATGAATGGTAATCGATTAAAGCAGACATGCTTAATTCGTAAAATACACTTGGTAATCGATTACAGAAGAGAAGTAATCGATTAAAGTGTTCTTCATGACTTTTCCATAAATAAACACAAGCATGTAATCGATTACATAACAATGATAATCGATTAAATAGTGCACAATCTGATTTTTCCAAAACCATAAGCCATGAGATTCACTTTTTCAAATGAAAACATATAATCCTATTTATTAGATATGAATGCATGTAATATGAGTTATGCAATTGCAGTGCAAGGATCACTAGGCAATGTACTTGAACCACTTAGACAAATTGCAAATGCCTTCAATTTGATTGGGCATGTGAAAATCTAAAACTTTAAACCAAATACTTCAGCCTTGCTTTGATAAACTTGCAGCTTCAACTCCCAACTCGCCCTGTATCTAACAGATATAACTTGGTTACCTATGGTCTCCATTGTCTAGGCAAATTTCTTAAAATTTTGTCAATATAATCATAATTATCATAAGATTTACCAAGACCATGAGTTCATTTAATATGGTTTGAAATCGTCTGATCATACTTTGTATATCCTTGTTTTCATCCGTAGTAAACATCTCTTGTGGGTGAAAAGACTAAGTTTGTTTCATTTTACCTCTTTGGAACCCTCATATGTTTTAATAAGAGTGTATCATATGTCTATATTGTTTTTGAAGTTGTGGACCTTTGCATATTCTTCAAATAGAGCATACATTATGGAGTTTCTTGCTTTTGAGTTTAATAGAAATCTCTGTTTTTGCTCATCAATCCACTTTTCCCTTGGAAGATTATTGAGATTGTCATAGTAGGGAATACAGTTTCCATTCTCTATTACATCCAACATGTCAATGTGACATGATTAAGAGAATGCGACCATTCTTTGTTTTAAATAGTCATATCGTACATCCTTGAAGAGTGGAGGCCTGTTGAAAGGTCGTCCTTCATTTTTCATGTTTCTCGATATCTTTCTTCCTTTGCTCTACTAGGAACTCAACACAAGAGGTCTAGCTCTAATACCAACTGAAATGACAAATATCACACTAGAATATAGGTTGTATAGTGTGTTAAGAATTTTTAAACCTTTTTTAGAAGTAGAATACTTTTGAAATAAATATTAAAACAAAGATAGGGAGAATGCTCTTGATCAGAACGTCCAACTATTAAAAACAATTTTTCACAAAGAGAGTTTAAATAAAAACTTATGTGTCCAAAGATAAGATAGAAGTAACTGAAATAAACAAGTTATATCAGAAGTTAGAGTAAAAACTTAATGTTTTTACCATACAAGCTTATATCAAGTTTGTCCTGTTACAATTCAAATAAATCATTAGTCCATCAACAATTTATATTTTTGTTATCATCAAAACAATGAGTATGTTTGGATCATCTAGATATATCATATTGGACCATCTAGTTCTAACACCTCTTGGCAAAAAAAAAAAAATTGAATGTTGGGAACTCGCTTGTGTGTTATATATAACTGATGTTTAGATGCTTAAATTGGATTGAAGAGTGTGAATTTTTTGGGTAAAGGTCTAATAGACTCTAATGAGAGTGCATTTGTTGGCTAAAACTTGGTTGTAGTACTTAATTGTTATTTACTATTATAAGTTGTTACTGAACACTTAAAATTAGTGAGTAGACCCTTCTTACTCATGTGGACTTAGTGGAAATTAGGTACCCATGGCATATGTGGACTTACGCTATAGTTTGAACTTAGAATAAAATAATAGGAACTTTGCTTGGAGGAGAGGGTGAGATAGACTTAAACTTGGATCAAAGACTTGAGAGAGTGAGAAAGTATAAGACTTAGTAAAAAGTGACGTGAATCATGAATTAATTTCATGAGAAGTATGGCAGTGCTTGAGTCCCTTGATTGAATGAACTGTTGTGTATAAAATTAAGTGGTTAATCTTGTTTATGATTTTAAAAGAGGTGTAGAATATAGGAACACTTCACACTTAACCAAGAGGAGGGGTGAATTGGTTAGGCTTGGTAAATTAAAAAATTTCTTAGACAAAATCAGAGTTTCCCTTAGGATCTTTATCACTTTTGAAACCAAGAAACCTTATTCAATCAAATGCTCAGCCCAAGGTATCCAATAGCTCAAAATTTTAATTGATAAACAAAGCCATACAATCAAGATTGACAGAATATGATCAAGATAGAGATAAGAATCAATACACAAAATATTTATACTGGTTCACTTCAAACACTATGAAGCTACATCTAGTTTTCTTCCACCCAACACTAGAATGGAGTTCCACTATTGCAATTTTCTGTTCTTACAAGTAATTACAAAGTCTCCCTTTATTAACTCTAGATAAAGTACAGAAATATAAAACACTATTGGATTCTTAGAGACAAACCCACTGAGAACACAACTCAGCACAACCCCTAGAGAAATCCTATCTCTAGTTTACAAGCAAGAATCCCAATTACAATAGACAAAAATTACATCCAAAATCAAAACGAAAATTATAGAAAGATTAAGGAGAGAAACAACCTAATGATCCAATAATTAACAATGCAAATGATGAATTAACACAGGTTGAATTAACAAATTAAATCAGCTTCCCTTAATCTTGAATGAAATCTTGCTCAAGATTGACTCACGATCTCATGATCAATGTAGAAATAGAGCAAGCATGTAAAAAATACTTTGAAAACACTGAGAAAGGCTTTTAGAACTGTTTTGGCTCGATGGGTATCAGTATACAACGTTACAAAATCAAACAAAGTGATTTCCTATTTATAACAGAAAAATGTAACAGCTTTAATCGATTAATATGCGCCTAATAATCGATTATTTTGCTTATGTAATCGATTAATCCAAGAATGTAATCGACTAAAATGTTCATCAGCTTTTATGGAATTTCTACAACAGGACAAATAATCGATTATTCCATCTTGTAATTGATTAAGACATGAGATTCATTTTTTCAAAATACACTATGTAATTGATTACTAACCTTGGTAATCGATTAGACCAGGAAAACATATCAGGCTTAAAAACAGAGTAACTGATTACTAGAAATGGTAATCGATTAAAGTAGGAGCCATAGCCTTTCTAATTACACTGTGTAATCGATTACTAATCGAGGTAATCGATTATCTAGTACAAAACTTAGAGTTTAAACACAACATGTAATCGATTACCATCTGTGGTAATTGATTAAAGCAGGGAGAGGCTATTTTCAGATAAGCCTATGTAATCGATTACAATATACTGGTAATGGATTATCCCAGCAGATCTTTAAATACATATACAAGCATGTAATCGATTACTATCCATAGGTAATCGATTAAAATGTTTCAACAAGGCAGTTTTCTAAAAATCAAAGGTATAATAATCGATTAATCCGATATGTAATTAATTACAATGTTCATGAAAGCTTTTCCAAGGTAAGTGAAGAACACAATAATCGATTATTACGATGTTGTAATCGATTAAAACAACAAGAAAACCATTTTTCCAGAAACCTTTGAAACAAGTTTGAAACTTAACCATTTTATGAAAGCCTTGTGATTTTTATTAAACCATTTTAAGTTATTTATGAGTTAGAATGAATGCAATGCTTTAGGATCATCATAATTGCTTTTCTCTTACATTTTATCCTAATTAATCTCCAAGTTCTCCTTTGCATGTTTGAAAGCTCAAAACTTTAGACTTGAATCAATCTTGCTTATGCTTCAAGCAGTTCCCCCTGAATTCAACAAGAGGAAGAATGAGTGTTTGTCTTCTCTCTTGTTTGAATAATGATCATTATGGACACTAAATGTTTGTAATGTCACACGTGGAGTTGACATGCTTTTTGTGGTATTGAAAGCGAGCTGTTAAATGAAGTTATGTGGAGTCTTTGATTGTGTGAAGAAGTTTTGTTATGAGATGAAGTTAGAGTGATAAAGACAACAATGATGCTGCAATGAAGTCATGGGTCTTTGTTTGATTAAATTTGGAGATTAAGGCGAGGCCTCATGCTTATGTGTGATAGTGTCATCTAATTGTCATCGGATGTACCATTAATAAAGGAATCTCTACATGGACTTGTAAATGACAACCCTTGGTAAGAAGAGTCATGTATGGTGTCAGTCTTAACAGGAAATGTATGACTATGGAGTGGTACCTGAGGAGAGTTGTTCCCTGACTTGCAGTTCTTTTGGAGTGTGGCATTGAGTTGTGATGGATTTTAGGAGTTGACTTGGCAACCCTAACAAATTTGAGGCATATCCAAGGTTGGTGAGAGCCCTGTCATAGTATCGTGACAAGGGATGTATTCCTAATCATAATCCTTATGTGTATATAAGACCACTAATTTTGGCAATTTCAATGGCATTGGGCCGAAGCAGTATTGTGTTGTGAGCCTAGGAAATAATTCAATTAAGGTTGTAAGAGATGACTACTAGAAGACCACAACATAATGGTGAGTAGCATGGTGTGAGATTATAAGGTCTGTTTTGTGTGTGGCTCTCGAGGGAATAAAAAACTCACCCATGCTTTTATTTTTCTAGAAGAAAATGAATAACCTTGTGTGAATGATGAAGATAGGATGGAAAGACTATGACAAGCACTATTGACACGAGCATATGTATTTAAAGAAGAAAAAAAGATCATTCCAAGGATGCCGCATGGTTTAACTGGGTATTTTGGGTTTATATTATTAGATTTGGAAGGTCCAATATGTGTGTGTGTATATATATATATATATATAGAGAGAGAGAGAGAGAAGAGAACACTAAGCCTTAAGAGCATCATACATAAAGGGGGCTTAGTTCAAAACATAGAGCCCCTCAAAGTTAGTAATTTTTATATTTCCCTTATTGTTTCCAATTAGTGAAAATTGTAATAAACAAAGTGAGCTTGGTGGACAACGTCACTAGGTGTGTGTGCTCATGGGTTGACAATGAGATTGCCTTCATTTTGTTGAGGAATTACTTCTTTCAAGGTTAAGGAGAGTGGGTTCTCTCTTTATCTTCCTTACACGAATGACAATAAGTCATAGGTAGATTGTATGACCATATATTGATAATTTCTTGGACGAGTTGTGAATATCCTAAAACAATTTTATTATTATCATGAATTAATGATTTGGTTTTAGTGTTTTTCTCTTTCTGATATACTTGAAAATGAATCGTGGGATTTGTTGTTGGATGTGTTAATTCATGCTATCATGCGAATATTGTGCTCATTTCCCTAATAGGGTCCATCAAGTTAAGGCGCAAAAACAAGTAGGAATACAATGGAATTAGGAAAAAATGGTTTTCATGAAACTTGTAGCCCTAGATGTTAGATAGCTAAAAGCTTTGGTTTCACTCAAATATGATGTATATAACTCTAGATATTATCATTTAGTGATTGAGGGTCAAGCTGTTAGGATTATGCAATCAATTTATATGTTTTCTAATTTTAGGCTTAGTAAACGAGCTTTCAAGGTCAACATAGAAGTTGTAGATAATTGTTTTGGATTTTTAAAAGGATAAGAAAAACTTAATAGGATTACTACAACTCTAGATATGATTATGATACTCTATTAAGGTCATAGTAACATAGGAGGAAAAGTGAGTGTATAATACTGATACTGTAACGAATGGTAGTATGATGCATGACATTTATAATTATGATTTGTGAATGAAGTGATATAATGAGATTGTTGTGTGAATAAGTGAATGTGTCCATGATTGATACTTTTACTGAATGCATGATGCCCATGAGTATGTGTGAAAGAAATATGTCATGGTATGCGTATGCGTTGCAAAAAATGTTAAGATAACTTACTCCCTGGTGATAGGAATCTCCAAGGTGCTTCAAAAATAAACTATGTGCATATTGTTTGTGAGAGTGATTATGTCGGATTGCAATGCTAGAACATTTAATATGTCAACGACGGTGTCATCTCGGTGAGAGTGATTATGTTGGGTTGCCCATGGTTTGACAATTCGTTGCTAAATAGACTTCTAGGCTATATTCATAGTGTTTTTCAAAATGGTACCACATGCATACTGTGACACCTTAACCAATGTACACAATTTAACTCAAAATACCATAATCAAACATACAATTTTGTTTGCATAAAACATTAAATACGTAAAAAGACTTTCTACTTATAAAATCGCAGTTACTGAAAACACAGATAATTTTAAACTTTTCAATATGATCAAACTTCTCGAGAAAACCTTTACGAAATAACATCGCACACATCATAAATAACTTAACATACATGTTAAATTAACCATATATATTCTGAAATAGATATACAGAAAAAGGAAAGCCTTTGTGGCTGCCAAATATATATAAATAAGTCTAAATCATAAGTGTGCATATGTGTATGAAATAGCTAGAAACAAAATAGCATGATTACAACCCAACAAAAACCTGAACTGGGTATCAAAATAAAGAAAATAGGACTAGATACGTACAAAATATATGGAGTTTAGATCTACCAAACATAAATACATAAAAAGGAAAAATAGTCTCAGAGCAGTCATATGCCTCAGCTAACCCATCTGTATGTTTTCCTACACCCATCCACTAGACTAGCAAAAACTTAAGCATCAACTAAACATAACCTCTAGGAAGGTTGTTATTGGGAGCCTCCTAAGGGTCCTCCTCCATCATATTAGGGTCCTCCTACGGATCCTTTTTTTCCCTTTAACTCATGAATCCTAAGCATTTCATCAGCCAACGTCATCACCTCCTCTATGCCAACGACATACGTTGTAGTAGGTCCCAACCCCGATAGGAAAGTATGAGCTGCCCTCAACACTGTCCTAGGAGACTCAACCTCGTCATGAGAAGATAGCTTGATAATCTCAACCTATATAGCATAACAGTAGTAAGGTGGTGTCATATGAGTCCACAAAAGCAAAAAAGTATACGCTAAAGGGGTTGTATCTGGCTCATCTAGTATCCCTATGATAGCTCAAAGTGGTCCCATGAATTCGTCACAATGGTACTCTTCGTCATAGGCCCAATACCCTATTTTCCCCAATGGTTTAATATGAATAAGTCCAATATCACTTTGTTTTCTTGGAACATCTGAGGTGTCATTGATGCTCATGGATGTCGTTGCACTACTAACCTAGTTCGTCAGTATCGTCTTAGTATTATTTGCCTTTATGAAACCCATTGTTAGTTCCACAAAGCTAAAGCATTATGGTCCAAACTTGGTTATAAGACTTACTTCTTGCAAGAGGTTGATGGCCATATAGGAGGTATTTGGGTGTTTTTCCCAATTCCTTGTGACTTCATCATCTCTTTTGTGGATTCTCACCCACAAGCCATTTCTTTCAAAATCCAGAAAAGTGCTATCTTCTGGACCTGCTCGGTTGTGTATGCTCGCCTAGTTCCTATAATTAGGGAGAAACTTTGGTCCTACCTTTGTGATCTTAGGAATTCTATTTTGGATCCTTGGATGATGCTTGGTGATTATAATGAAATGGCACACTCCTGGGAGGTTATGGGTGCTATACTCCTGCTTTTCAAAGCTGTCAAATTCCTAGAGGTTATCGATGATTGTAATATGAATGAGGTTGAAGCCGAGGCAGTGGCTTCACTTGGTTCCGTAAGGAGAATGGTGGGGTGTCAAAAGCCAAGAAATTGGAGTTATGGATGACCTTCTTGGCATGAACTTTTCCCTGGTGTGCATGCCCACTCTAATCATACTCTCATGCTTGTTAAGCTTACGAAGCTAGACGTTTCATACAATAAATGAAATTGGCACTTCTTAGTTGCCTGGGGTGACCAAGGGCAACATATGACTAGTAAACTTGATGAGGTGAGGACCAAATCTCATAAATGTAATCACTCTATCTTTGGTAATATTTTCACAAAATAAGAAGAGTCGAGGCTAGACTTCGGGTATCCAAATTGATATGAATAATTCTCCCACAACAGACATTATTGCTCTTGAGGCTACCCTCCAGCCAGAGTACAAAGAGGTCCTGAAGCAAGAAGAGTTGATTTGCTGTCAAAAGTCACGAAAGGAATTGTTTAAGTCTGGTGATCATAATACCAGATTTTTCCATACCCAAACATTGGTCAGAATAAGACGAAACATGATTCATAAGATGAAGATGAAAAGTGGTATCTGGTGTATTGATGCAGATATCCTTAGAGGGGAAGCTCAAAGATACTTTCAACAGCTTTTTTGCCTACCCCACACTTAAAGCAATGTGTCGCTTGATGTCAAGAATTTTCCAACTCTTAATGGCAAGGTTATACATCTCTCACTGCATCAATGTGTCACTTGATCATTAAGGAATAGGTTAAAAAGGCCCTTATAAGTATGAAATCTCACTAAGCCTCAGGTCTTGATGAGTTTTGTAACATTCACAAAAATATATTTTTCTGATTAATAGGCTTTAAGAAGAACAAATAAAATTATATTTTTCTGAAATAAAACCTCCAGCCCCGTAGAAATTTTCTAAGCTGTCCAAATATCTTTGCACATTTTTCTTATGATCTCTACACGTGGCATTAGGGGAGACAAATCAATAAGAGCAGCTTCAGAAGTTTCCACGTTGCACACACCATTAATAGATTAGATAAGAAAATCTAGATATTTTCCAGTAACTAAGTTTCTTTTCAACCAAATCAACCAAATCCCTTTTCATTCTAACTAAATCAAGCAGTATAAATAGGTGGGAAGCTTCAAACTCTCTGCACCGAAAACCTACACTATCAGCTTTCACTCTCTCCCTAAATTTTCTCAAACATTTTCTTTACATAAGATCCTTCTCTCTTAAAATTATTCCAGCAGTTCTCTAAGCTATCCACCAAAAGTTATTAAAGGTAGGCCAGGCTTCAATCTTTAATTTAGAAATTATTTCAGTTGCTTAATTAGATAGATTTAGTTTTTATTTAAAATAGAAAATTATAATTGAAAATGCCTAGGTATAAAATGGTAATAATTTGGGAATCTAACTTATTAAGATTTTGAGAGTTTTACCAAAGATTAATTAGATTAATTTAGTGGGTTTAGTATTTAAAGATAGTAGTAAGTGCAATTATTTTCATGTTAATAATAAGCTAACCGTTAATGGTCTAACTACTAAGATATATATAATATATAAACCTGCTTTTGGGTTCCTCAGACTGAAGCACCTCGGCTTGTTTAATATTCCACTCAGCCTTCACCTATCAATTGAATACCAAACCAAGTACAAGCACGAGCTTATAATAGCCATTCATTACCGACCACATAAAATAAATAGGCTATAATCCAGCAAGATAAATGTACAAATCTCGGCACCCAGACAAGCTTTGGTCAGGCACACTAACACTAATTATTTCTTCCCTGACAACTTTATGACCAAATAAGACTAGTTGCTACAGTAGTAATATTTTCCGGTCAGCTATATAAGCTTATCCCGACACTTCTACTATCTTAGCACCTCTAGCACGTTCCGGGATTCTTTTCCACTACCTCGACATTTTCACCAGCATTATTTCATGTTGATTGCCGGATAATATTACTTATCCTACACCCATGGTCGAACACCCATACGAATCCTGGCCAGACCCATAGATCAGATACGTTGTTGAATTCATGCTTCTTCCAACTTGGCACATTAGCACTGCCGGGATCACGATTTTTTTTAGTTATCCCGGTACATCTAAACCTCGGCCACCTTCACATGCAACACGTAGCTAGTTGGTAGCACTATTTCGAGCTCGGACACCTCGGCAGGTGATACATAACGAGCCATGCACAACACGCGAATACCCAGCTATCTCGGCTATAACCATCGAAATATACCTCTCGGCCTCATCACTGTTGGCCTCTATATGCTCTTTTGATACCACTATATTTATCCCGAAAATTCCAAAATAATACCTCAACATCAATGCACTGCAGAGATTATGATCCCTTATAGGAACCCCGGCACCTCTGCACCTCGGCATGGCCAAGCACCTCGGCACCTCGGCATGGCCGAGAACCACTCACCTCGGCAAGTCCGAGCTTAGTTCCTATTCAAGCCCGACTATAGTGCATCTGTAAGTTATACTTACCTCGGCACATATGCACTGGTTCTATTGGATTCCTCTCCATCTTAGAACTCAGCCACCCATGAACTCGACCGCCCATGTACTCGGCTACCCATGTACTCGGCCACCCATGAACCCGGCCACCATGACTCAATGAAACCCGGGCATCCATGCTCATGAAACCCGGCCACCTATGCTCAATGAAACCCGGCCACCCAGAAAACCCCGCTACCATGCACAATAAAACCTCGGCATTCATACCAGCTTGTATAGCATTAGCTCGGCACTTAAGAAAACCCTCAGCTTGGCACTTAAGTAAACCCCCAGCTCGGCACTTAATGTATAACTTCACAAGACCATGCATAACATACGTAAATACCCAGCTAGCTCGGCTATATTCATAAATCCCGCAGATACCATGATATTTCGGTCAAACTAGAACATATATCTCAGCATCTCGATCTCGAACCCTTGATATACTTTCCATAAGAATAATCATGATGTTTCCAATACATATCCAATCAACTCGTGGTAGCCTCACTTAGATAATTGCTATAGTATCATTCCTGTTTTATTCTTATAGATATATATATTTATAATATAAACAGAAATATATCTATATAATATATATATATATATATATATAAATCCTAATTAAACCTATGAAAATGAATATCCCAATTAGAATTAATACTAGAATAGTGTTTAATATATATATATATATATATATATTTATAATAAATAGATTATTCTCACCGGGTCTTGGCTATATGACATATAGGGTAACATTGGTGGCTCATAAATATTAAATTTATTTCAGTTGATACAATTTTACGTGGAAATGATATGAAATAGTATCTACCTTGAAGAAGGGGTAATATCTCCCTTATATTATGAATTGCTACCTATCTACTTTTATGGAAGAATATCAAGAATTTTCTTTATGAATTTTTATGATATGAATGAGATTGATCCGGATTTCAAGACCGGACCTATGATTTTAAGATTTATCCGAGTTTCAAAAGTTGGGAATCAGACCTATGATTTTTATGAGATTGACCCGAGTTGTGAATACCAGGCCTATGCTACTGATTTTATGAGATTGACCCGAGTTGTGAACACCGAGCCTATGCTACTGATTTTATGAGACTGACTCGAGTTGTGAACACCGGGCCTATGCTACCGATTTTATGAGAATGACCCGAGTGTGACAACCGGGCCTATGATATTCAAGAGATCAGGTGCTAATACATGGAAATTCATGCATGATTAGCGTAAGATGGCCGCAGCATTCCTACATGATGTACACATGCAGAGGCCATGTGCACCTATGACCATTGCATTCATTCCATGCATTCATACATTCATGCATTCATTCATTCCGATATGTTGAATTATTAATCTGCTTAAGTGTAGGATGAATTAGATTTGCTTTATTTACTACCTCTCTAAGGTGTCTGAGGAAATAGAATTGTCTTGTTTACTAACCTTTCTAATGTGATTGATATAATAGATTTGTCTTATTTACTAACCTTCTAACATATTTGGTGGTTTAGATTTGCCTACTGAGAAATTTATTTCTCATTAGATTTATTTTATTTTTTTTAGATGAAAATGATGGTCAGATTTCTTGAAGCTGGAGTTTGGTTGATATGTTGACGAAGCTATATACTATGCTGGATTTTGAAAAGAGATTTGTCCTTGTATATTTTTGTATCAGAGACATGGACTAATGTATCAGTCCTTCATATTTTGTACATTTTATGACAAAGAATTTTACTAGTACACGTTCCTTGTAAAATTTTGGTTCTATTGTTCCTACCTCAATTCATATTTTTCGTTGAAAGAGAAAATGTTAAAATAATAAAATTTAAAATAAGTAAATAAATAAGTAAGTATAAAGAAAATTAGTTAGGATGTTACAAGTTTCAACCCTTTTTCTTCAAGAACTTTTGGGAGGAAATTTAGGATGACATTTGGCTACTGATTCTTGATGTTTTCATATATGGGTTCTGTGAGGAGAAGCTTGTAAAGACTCTCATTGTGCTTATTCCAAAATTTAATCACCTAAAACAATTTAAAGACTTTGGGCCTATTAGCCTCTGTAATGTTCTTCACAAGCTCATTTAAAAAATGCTAGTTAGTAGACTGGGGCCCTTTCTTGAGGAAATTATCAGTCCCCTTAAGGGTAGCTTTGTTCCTTGGAGGGTAACTACAGATAATGCAATTTTAGATCAGGAGGTGGTTTACTACATGCATCATTCTAAAGATTAAAAAGGTGTGATTGCTTTTAAAATTGACTTAGAGAAAGCCTAGGATAGACTTTGGTGGGACTTCCTTTAGTAGACACTTTAGTAGTTTAAGTTCCTTCATACCATAATTGCTTGATCATGTGGGGTATTCAATTTACATTTGTATCTATTTTCTGGAATGGCTCGTAATCTAATAGTTCCAGTCCTTCCAATGGACTTAGAAAGGGAAACCCTCTCTCTCCCTATCTATTTTTCATATGTATAGAGAAACTCTCATTGTATATCCAACAGTTAGTTGCCGGTGCGATCTGGAGCCCTATTACTGTAGCCAGAGGTGGCTCGAGGATCTCTCACCTTCTGTTTTCCGACGACAATATCTTGTTCTATAAATAAAATGAATCATATGCCCATCTTATTTTGAATATGTTGGATACTTTTTACATGGAGGCCTTGTTGAAATTGAACCTTCATAAATACAAGTTTATGTGTTCCAAAGGGGTAAGTCGTACCATGAAGAATACGTTTCACTCTGTTTGTGCCATTAAGGGTTTTTATTCTTCTTAGGAACTATCTGAGCTTCCCCTTACTCCAAGGAAGAACTATGAACCAATCTTTCACCTTTGTCATAGAAAAGGTTCGTAGGACATTGTCATCTTGGAAAGGTTGAGTGTTGAATAGCGCTGGAAGGCTAAGCCTTATCAACTTCGTTCTCTCTTTACTTGTTTATACCATGCAATTCTTTTGCATGTCCTCTTTGTTTGTCATGAAAATGATAGGGTGGTCAGAAACTTCCTTTGGTCCTCTGATAGGGAAAGGAAAGGATGAAATTTGGTCAACTGGAAGATGGTTACATCCCACAAGTAGAATGGTGGTCTCGGGATTCATAAGTATTGACTCCCAAATGTTACACTTCTAGGAAATTTAGTGTGGAGTATTCTCAAGAAAGACTGTCTTTGGGTTCATTTCTTAGCACATAAGTAACTTTCCATAACATCTTTATTAGTTCGAAGGCTCCCCTGGTTCTTCTTATGTATGGTGTGGCATCCTTAAAGCCAAGGATATTCATGTGAATGGTTTCAAATTCCACCTTTGTAACACCCTAAATTCTGAGACATCAATTATACCTCAATTAATTCATTTCTTTATTTATAAAGCATGTTAATCCATTTAATTTTCACAATCATGTAAAACTGAAAAAACGTGAACTAGACTTTTAGTAAAAATTTTAAACTTTTCATTAGTTGTTTTATAAAGTCAATATCACGTAATAGATAAAATGACTCGTTCATATTTTTTGAAAAGAACACATAATACAATTCTTCTTAGAAGCTTACTTCTCAAATAATTGAAGTAGAAAAAGAAATAACACATTCCTAAAATTACGAAATATATAAATATGCATAAGTTTTCCTCTGAGTAAAATAATGTGTACAATTTTAGGGTACAATTGTATATGAAAACAAACTATATGACTGAATATAAACAAAAACAAAAGTACTAAAGCCCAACCTACCATGTCAAATACATATAAAAGAAAATGGTCCTAGACTTAGAGCATACATCTCTAACACCCAACCCGATGTGAAAACTACATAAAATCATAAGTCAGTAGGCATCTGCGCATATCAAAGATAGAGCGTCGCCGCCTGGCCCGCCATTTGATCCTAAAAAAATGTACGGGTGAGTCTTGTTGCTTTACCAACCAAAAACATAATGACTTTAAAAAAAGTCACATGCACAATCTATTAACCACCACGATGTGGTTATCTACCGAGTCTCACTTGCACCATAAAACGTTTCTTTTACTATATTAGCATATACTTCTCACAGGGATTTTATGTTCTTCAACACCATGGGGTTTCACCGCACATGACATTAAACGACATTGAATTCACAAACAAGTCTGAGACCAATACCTGACTGATAAATGCCATATTTTAGTGAAAATTGGATTACATTTGAAGCATTTATCTTAAGTTTTAATTAAGAATATCTGTCAAAGTTTGCCCTAATCTAGTTATTTTTGTTAAAAACGTAGTAATTATATGTCTCGAAGATTCATCCAAGTTTTTATTTTTATTTTGCTAGCATTCGAGGATTTCCAAAGCTTTCGAAATCAAAAAGCAAGCAAAAAGGGGACCAGAAAGTAAAACTGGGAGGTACATCCAGCAAAATAGGCCCAAGGCCCAAAAAAAGCATTCCAGAAGGTACGATTAACTCGCCCAGGCGAGCTAACACAGTGCAAAATACTCGCCTGGGCGAGTGGCTCTGCAAATGGGATAGCAAGTGGGCCAAGTGGGACAACTTGTTGGGCTTAAGCTCGCCCAGGCGACCAAATCATGCCTAAATTGCTCGCCTGGGCGACCAAAGTCGGCCAGACACCCCCTATAAATAACCATGCACCCCCCAAAGGAAATTCATCCCTTCCAAAGCCAATTTCTCTCCTCTCCCTTGCTCTAAGCTTGTTCTAAGCTTCCTTCTTCTTTTATTTTTGTTTAGTGAGAGTTTAGGTTAGTGAAAGAGAGAAAATTAGTGTGGAAACTCTGCCGAATCAGAAAGCGGTGATGAATTCTTTCACCGATTTTTCTACGGAGGTTCTGCCCATGCTTGGCTAGCTTTCTCGAAGGATTGGATGTAATCTTCTTACCCTTCTAGTATTTATTTTGATATTTACTTCTGCATAAGTTTTTCTATTCATTATTGGTAAATTTATTCCGTACTTAACGCTTGATATTACTTGATCACTAATATCA
>PYAF01006032.1:0-12436 GCA_007407185.1 Glycine tomentella | reverse complement strand
GTGATCCCATCACTGATATTCAAGAGATACCTATTCTATTCCAAGGGTTTTATCCAGTTACTCATATATTAATAATGATATCGAGACAGAATATGAAACAAGATAAAGAGCGCTTATAATTTATTCATGACAATATGAAAAGTACATGTACGTCCTAATCTAATGAAAAGATTGTCTCTAGGACATCCATATACTAACAGTAACGAGCCCAAAAGTTTCTCAATGGTCATGGCCTCTAAGTCTTTTGTTTCTTCAATGATGGCAAGAATATGTTCAAACTTTGGATCTAACGATATAAGAATTTTCTCCATAATTTTTACATCATCAAGATTTTCACCACTTCTCTTAAGTTGATCGGTGACTGCATAGACTCTAACGAAATAGTTGAAGATGACTTCACCTTCTCTCATATGCAAGGTTTCAAACTCAACTCTTAAAGTTTCAAGATGTACCTTCTTCACTGGATCTACTCCCTTATACGAGGTTTGAAGCTTCTCCCACACTTCTTTCACCGACTTTGCTTCTACAACCTTCTTGAAAGCATCATCATCTAATCCTTCATAGATTAGATAGAGAGCCTTCTTGTCTCTCTTTCTTGAGTCTCTCAAAGTATCTCTTTTGTTGGATATAGGGGGAGCATCATGAAGAATGAAAGACTTTGATTCAAGAAATGATTTTGAGCTTTCAACATGCTTGAAGTGCCTTGAAGTTTTGTAATTGATTCAAGTGTAAGAGAAAGGCAATCTGATTGATCCTTCCATTGCATTCATTCATCATTAAGCTTAAATGGTTTTCATTAAATCATCAAAGGTTTTATCTTTTTGGTTAAGGTTTGATTCTGATTAAAAAGGTTTTTGGAAAAATGTTTTTCTTACTGTTTTAATCAATTATTTTGTTCTTCGTTCAATCTGGAAAAACCTTTATGAACAAATTAATCGATTACCTATCAGATTAATCGATTATTTACCTTTGATTGAAAATAAACTGCTCTGTTAAAGGTTTTAATCGATTACTTAGTGTAATCAATTACATAGTTAAAAGATTATTTTAAGCCTTGTTGTGATAATCGATTACCATTATCAGTAATCGATTACATAGTTCATTTAGAAAATGCCTACTTTCTGATTTAATCGATTACCAAAATCTGTAATCGGTTACACAGTTCATTTTGTGAAACATAGCTTTTTGTCTTAATCGATTACAACTTGGGTTAATCGATTATTTTGCTCGTTGCTGAAACCCAAAAAACTTCTTTAACATTTTAATCGATTAAGTGATAATTTAATCGATTACATAAGAATTTTAATCAATTATTAGGCACTTTTAATTGATTATAGTTAGTTACAAATTTTGTTATAAATAAGATTGAAGGCTTGGCTTGTTTAACAACTTGACCACTTCGTATTTCTGAGTATACACAAGCCTTCTAAGCATTTCTAAGTGATCTTCTCAGTGTTTTTACTTCTTGCTTCATTCAAAACATCAATGGGTCTTTGAATGATTCTTGAGCAAGATTCTTTTCAAGGTTAACAAAAGCTTGATCTGATTTGGTTTGCTACTCAATCTGATTTGGTAATTCATGTGCATAACATTCATTAGATCATCAGGTTGTCTCTCTACTTAATCTTTGTGTGTAAATTTGGTTCTGAATTCTTGTTGCTTTGGCTATTGTAAAGTGAGTTCTTCTTGCTTGGTTCTAGAGAAGGGTTCTCTAGCTCAAGAACAGAGTAGTGTTCTCTGGTTCTTGCTCCTTAGATTTCTAATAGGGTTTTTAGATTTCTATTCTTTATCTAGTGTTGATAAAGGGGAGGCTTTTGTAAAAGCTTGTAAGAATAGAAATTTATAATAGTGGAACTCTAATCTAGTGTTGATTAGAAGAAACTAGATGTAGCTTCAGTTGTGAAGTGAACCAGTATAAATTGCTTGTGTCTTTGATTCTATTTCTCTATCACTCATCTTGTTCATTGGTCATTGATTCTTTGATTCAAATTCATTGTTCAACAAGTTTTATTTTGATCTGTTGATTTCTTGGGCTGAGTTATTTATTTAGTAAATAGATTTCTTGGTTTTGAAAGTGATAAAGATCTTGAACTCTAATTTGAATTAGTTTTTAAAATACCAAGGTTTTAACCAATTCACCTCCCCTCTCTTGGTTATTGTGGGTATTCCTATTATTTTTCATCTTTGAGTTTGAGAAAGACTGCCCTCATTCTCTGGCTCAGTGTGACCTTTCTTTACTATTTCCATACATGTTGCAAGCCAAGGAGAACCTTCATCTTGATGCTCCAATTGTCATAGTTCCTCTTGTTGAGCATTGGAACTTGGAATGGAACCATGCCACTACTCACCATCTTTATAAAAAGGATCTTCTAGCTCTGATACCAATTTGTTGGAATGAAATTTTAGTATTGAAGAAAATATTTAAGAATAGGAGAGATTAGAATGTTTTGAAGGAATAGGTTATTTGTATAAATGATCACTGCTTGATTTGTCTTCATGCAAACTATAATACAACACCCATTTTTATACTAGTGGTTCTTCCCAAACCAATGGTTAGGATTTTGCCAACACACACTTAATCTAATGGTTACATTTGACTCCCCAGAACTTTTTCTATACATACAAAGTTACTCACACATTTTAGAATATTCTACATACTACTATAATTATCGTCTAAATAGAATCTTCTAGAACATGCTTCTAGAATTTTAGCTTAACATGTCTTCTAGAACTTGAACTTTCTTATTTAGACAAATAAGGCCCAAAATCAAGTTTATATTTCAACAAAGTTGAGGTAGAATTGCACCGAACACTGCAAAATGATCCCTTTGTGTGGCTCACATGCTGACTCACACTGTGTTTCTTCTTCTGACCTTATCATGTATGCTTTCACCACACACACACACACACACACACACACACACACACACACACACACATATATATGAAATATGTATTTGACCTTTATCTACTAAATCAATTAAACAAACTTGACAATATGGAGGAGAAAAGGGAGAATAGATACATGGACATGCGAGGGTGTTCAGTTTCGCTAATCAATCTACAAGTCCCTTTGCATTAAAATTCTAAATAGCTTGGATGATGATGTAGGGCCTGTTTGGATATAAGTTTCTTTAGAAGCACTTTTAGAAGAAGAAAGTAAGAAGAAGAAAATGAAATAAGCTTCTCCATAAGCTAAAATGAGTTTTCCATTAGCTCATTTGTAGATGTCATCTCATATTTTAGAAAAGCTATATTGGTGAGCTTCTAAAAATTAGCTAATGGAGAACTTATTTTTGCTTATGAAAAAGTTCATTTCATTTTTTTCTTCTTTTAGAAGTGATTCTAGAGAAGCTTAATCAAATATACCTGTAATTATGTTTCATACCATTCTTAGCAAAATCAATTTTGGTCTCTTACATGGTTTTAACATTTTAAACTTTATTAAAAAAATTGTTTATTTGTGTATTATTAAAAGTATTTTATTATTGTGTACGTAAAAGTTTTTATACAATCATTTAAAAACAAATTGTTATATTAATTGACTTTTATAATAATTTTTTTAAAATTCACACCTAAAATAATTTTTGATGGGTTGAAAATGTAAAAATCTCTATTGTTTGGATTCATGGGAAACAAACAGAAGGTCGACTTTAAACCATCCCTGAAAAGCAGTGTCAGGATAGAAATAGGAGCAGAATCCAAAATACAAAACTGAGTTGCATGATGAGATCCTCTGTTAGCTAGAGTATGGGCCACACAATTGGCCTCTTTATGCCATAGTCAATATGAACTATCCAATCTTTAAACATGAGATAAAAACTTGTAAAACAAGAGCAGCACCGGGTAAAGCTGGGAGGAACTTGTCTGCTGTTGAGGATCAACACCGTATCCTGATTGTCCATCCCAGTGTAATTGTGTAAGTGATTTATGCCTGTTTCAAGCAGCAACAGGCCATGGTAAAGGACTATGATTTTGGCCTTAATAACATCACCTTTGTCTTCAAATGCAAAAAAGGTGTAATTAAAAGTCTTCATACCTATAGTACATGAAAATTGAGTTCTTGATAAAAATAAAAAATGTTTTTATTATAATATTATATTATATCATCACTTTAGTACTACTTAAATATGTAAATCGTGTCATAAAAAAAGAGTAAATTACATTCACACCCCCTGTATTTTGCTCAAATTCCACCTGATATCCCTCCCTTTTTGCACATTACTTTTACCCCTCTCTATTAACGTCGTTAACTAACGTCAATTGAAATATGTGAGCAGACAAAATTGTCCTTACATTTTAATTGTAAAACCCAAATTATCCCCTCCCAATTAGTTTCAGAATTTAGGATTCACGTTTCATTTCTCTTCACCATTCGCGATTACTGTTCATCTTCCTCTTGTTGGCGAGTTCTTCTTCAGCGTCCAGTGGGTGTGAGTTCCTCTTTCTCTCACAACGTTCACGTTCCATTCCTTTTCACCGTTCACAAGTTCTTCACTGTTCCTGTTCAAATTCGCAAATTCTTCATTGTTTCTCTTCCCGTTCACGAGTTCTCCATTATTCATCTTCCAGTTCGCAACGTCCACGAGTGTCTATGTTTGTCTTCCTCTTCGACGTTCACGAGCGCTCTGTTTCTCTTCCTTTTCCACAATTTTTGTTCACGCTAAAGTTATGCTTGTAAGTGACCACTGGACCTTGTATATAGGTTACTTTTTAAGATTATTTATTTAATTTTGATTGTTTATTATTGTCTATTTCTAAATGTGGTTTAATGGGGGACCAGTTTGGGACCACTTATGATTTTTAAAATAATTTGTTTGTTATTGTTGATTAAAATAGTGTTGATGTTTGGGACCACAAAAAACACAATGGATGAGCTGAAAATCATTTGTTTATTATTGTTGATTAAAATAGTATTGATGGTTGGGACCACAGGAAACATAATGGATGAACTGAAAATCATTTGTTTATTATTGTTGATAAAATAGTGTTGATGTTTGGGAACACAGGAACACAATGGATGAACTGAACAACCCCCTTAAGATTGATCATGATGTGCTGAAAATGAGGAAGGGTGTTAACACTACATACCAACAAAGTGGGTTCACATCCAACAAAAAGTTGGGTTTACGTCCAAATTACAGGAAAAAAAAGAAACAAAAGTCTTAAAATATTTTCAGGTTGAGAGGAAGAAGACGAGAAAGAAGATGAAGGTATTTTAGATATAAAATTTCATTAAAAGTCATGTGACCAGCATGTGCCTAATTTTTGTTAGTTTATTAAACGGTGTTTAGGAAGAAAGGGGTCTAGGTGTAATATGAACTAAACAATTAAGGGGTTTTTTTAGGGTGCAAAAAGGGAGGGGTATTGGGTGAAATTTGAGTAAAACACAGGGGGTGCGAGTGTAATTTACTAAAAAAAGACAAAATCTATTTTATTGTCCTTAAGTTTTTTCAAATTTATGGTTTTCGTTCTGAACTTTTTTGCAATTTTTGGTTTTTTTCCTCAAAATTTTATTTCATATGTTGTTTCAATCTTTTCCATTTAATTAGGATGTTAGGTGATGACGTGCATTTATTTTATTTTATTACATTTTATGGCGACTAAAAACCGCCAGAAATAAAAACACAAGCTTCATTTTCCCTTTCTTCACTCTTTTCCAATTTCCTGAATTCTTTTATATTTTTCTTTCCTTTGTTCCTTCACTTGTATCACTTCCTTCCTCATTTCGTCAACCTTCTCGCCTCCATTCAATTGGTTCCTTACTTCCTTTTCCAATCGAAGTTTTTCTTTAATAATCAGAAAGAGATTAATAGATTGGGGAAACGTAACCGCATAGGATCTAATCGACACATTCCACGAGGTTGATTGGTCGTCGTCACGACACGCTTTGTCAAAAATCTTCTCGTGATTCACCATTCTCAGATCTTCCTCCAAATGGAACAACAACACACGACCCTTTTTGCTTATGAGAAACCTCCATCACCGTCTTCTCTGGCAACTCGGTGTTGATGTCTATGACCAAGGGCGGATCTACATTAAAATGAGGGTGTGCAAATGCACCTCCTCATTTTAAAAAATTACATATAATTATCTAATATTTGTATATTTTGTCCCCTCTAATTTTATATATTTGAATCCACTGGCAGTAAAATTATGTTGAACATTTACTCTAGCTACATGTGTATGATAATGATAATTATTAATTTTTATTTTTTTAAATAAATTGCCCCCATTGACCCAAGATCCTAAATCCGCCACTGTCTATGACTGGGGCTTCCATTCAAAGCTTATAACACTTCTCCTTCCGACCTTCCAACACCGGGCAAGTGTCTTTCTTTTTTTTTTAGAGAGGAACGATTCCCTTGTCTGAGAACAGCACGCACATAGCGAACGAAAAAAACGTTCATCCTGGATCTCAACACCCTGGAAGTAGAAGTACACCACAAAGACGGGGCCCTCATGAATCGTGATGACCGATTTTAGATCCAGTACCGCACCATGGGTTCAAGATTTGGTTGGTCAACACTTCCATGAGACTGATCGGACTCTAGATCTGGTTTCACACCACCGTGAGACTGCACCAGCTTCTTCGCCAAAACTTTCAATGTCGTTGTCAACTTGCGATCTGGTTTTCGATTTTGGCTAAGTGTTGATTTTTATTTTGATTTTCGATTTGACTAAGTGTTGATTTTTATTTTCATTTTCAATTTTGACTGAGTTTTGATTTTTAATTTTTATTTTGGCTAAAATATGAAAAGTTGTTGATTGTATGGGTCTGTGCACATGGATCTATGTTGATTTTAGTTGCAACTAAGTTGAACAATTTTACTATTTCAAGTTCTAGTATTTCTGTTACATGAGCCTTCACAAGTTGTTAATCTTTTCAAAAATAATTTATTCATGTAATTTCCAGAGATTATTAGTAGCTAGAAAACATAAAAAAAATAATATTAATAATAATAACAAAACAAATACCATATCATCACTTTTATAGTCTTTTCTCTCATACTTCTTTCTATCTACTTATTTAACACTTTCACTCTTATCATATTTTTATGTATTGTATGAAATTCTAGTAATGTATTTATATAACACCCTTATTTCTTTAAAGGAGTTTTCGATCTTTTTGGAATCTAATGAGTAAATTAAAACTTGAATTATCAAAAACTTTTAAGGCACATAAGAATATGTTTTACTTTTTTTCAAATTTTTACATGCAACCACTTCGCATTATTTATCTGAAAGACTTATCATCAATAGCTCATATAATTTCTTTTTAATAAAATATTTGTATGATTAACCAACACTTTGTTGAAAATCATTTAATCAACCCTTTTGTTCCAATGAAATTTATTACAACACAGTAAAATCTTAGATATACATTTCTCAGAACCTTCATTAGACAAAGGTATTCACAAATAAAGAAGCATCTCATTTTATACAAATGCTCGTGTTGGGAAAGATTCCAAAATTTTATTCACATGGAGAAGTTCAAATGATAGGAAGAGAAGATATATCACACAAATTGTTAAGTTTATTGCGAATAAAAAAACCTTACAATGAAAGGTTTCAAAGCACTCTCAAGTTGTCTGAACCCAAAATACAAAGTCCCTTATAAAGGACAATAAAACTATCTGTCAAACCAAAAACGATTTCAACAGAAAACAGTTACAGTTACAACATAATCTATGTTAATGAACCACTAGATCGGACGCTTTCTTGTACGTGATTGGACGCTCCACCAAGTTATAGAAGATTTGACGATTAATACATAAGACAAGAGTACTGGACCAGATGACCAATGATGTTGTCCACCCTATCCCTACACTCATCATCCAACAATCTCCACATTGGTTTAATAACATTTCTAAATTACAAATAACTCATATCATTTCCAGCAATCTATGTTAAGTAGATCGAGACAATGCATGAACTTGCTTCTTAGAATAGGCTTCGTGAACATATCAGTTGGATTCTTTCTTTTATCAACTTTCTGAACTTCGACCCTCTTCTCAATAGTCATTAATTGCATATACGGGTATTAAGAGTAACACCCCGTGTGCACCCGGTGTATTATCATTAATAATATTAGAATCGCACTTAAATCATTGTTGGAAATCTAGGCGGAAGCGACTAAATCGTATTTCTTGATCACATTATGTATGGATTATCAACCACAACAATACACACACAATCAACAACATAATATTATACATGTCCCTGCTGATCCAGTTTATCACAACATATTCATAGGCAGATACTTTAACCATTTCACAATATAGATTCAGGAGGAATTATCTTTTCATTACATCAACAGGTTATATACATCATCAGTGTTTGAACCACACCAGTGGTTTTACAAAATCAATAACTTCCCTCACACGAGGGTATACAACATATACAGCGTATCAGATCGGCCTACATGCCCTACAACTCTCTACAGGGTATAAACAAACAACAACCAAGCCAAAATGAGTTATCTAGGTCTCTTCATGTCATCCCTAACCATGCATATACTGTCTTTAATGGGCCTCCTGCCCTAAGACTGCTCTCTTCCCTCAGAAGAGTCACCTGAAAAACATAAATCCCTACACGGGGGTGAGATACACATCTCAGTAAGCTCAGGGTCCGGGGAGGGATCTCCTCCACCCTGGCCCACTCTCCATGACACAAACTGTAACACCCCGTAGGCCTCCGACGTGTTATCATTAATAATATCAGATTAGCACTTAAAACATAATTTATATAACTCAGCGGAAGCAATAATCGTTTTCTTGATTCATTATGTATGGAATAAACATATCATAAATAGCACACACAAGACATATATATCACACACCTGCTGATCCAGTTTCTCATATCATACATCATAAAGACAGATAACTTGAACATACAGGCAGATAGTCAAATATACAACAATAATACTCAGGGAAAAGTCTCATATATATCATAAATTGTTCTGTACATAGACATATACATCAGTGTCTTCACCACACCGTGGTGATACAAAAGATTAACAGCCTTCCTCGAGGGTATATAGAACTATACAACCCTTCTCAAGGGTACATAACAGACTCAAAATAAACAGAGCCTTCAAGCTTTCCTTGCTGCTCCTCAGATAAGCAGCCTAGTCTCTGCTGGGCCTCCTGCCCTGAGACTGATCTTCTCTTCCAGAAGGGTCACCTGAAATCATGGAAACCCCACACGGGGTGAGATAACATATCTTAGTAAGCTCAGGGTCCTTGGGAAAACCATTCCCACCCTGGCCCACAGATTCACAACACACACAACAGGCAAACAAATCAAGCATGGCCCACTGGCCTGACCCTCTGGCCCTCATCATATCATGATCATACAGATGGCAGAGCTCCTCAATGCCTGGCGGAGCTCCTTAACGCCTGAATACATGGCAGAGCTCCTCAATGCCTGTATTCATCTATTGGCCAACAGAGATATCTCAACCACAGCATACATTCATCCAATACAGATGCACACAATATCAATATAAGCAATGCAACAGCCAATGCATGCATCATGAATCATGACCAACACTCCCCAGGAGTGTGGTGTGCAACCAAAATGGGAATTCATCCCCAGGGACACTGAACTTACCTGACAAAGGATCACTCTGCAGTTCCTTCCCTGGTCTGTGGCTCCCGCCACCAATAACCTCACAATCAAGGCCTAATCAAGGCACATGCAATTTCATATCAAAATCAAGCCAACAGGCATTCCAACACAGAATATATCATATATGAATTCCCCTATCCTAGGGTTCAATCAAGTCTAGCCCATATTAGGCTACTCATAGACCCTTTCAAGGTCTACCAATGCTGCGTTGTCTGAGCCATTCCAGACTCAATGCAACACAAGCCTGAGCACAACTCACATAAGCTTTATACTCAACATATGGCTGGAATGGATTAAGCCTCAATCAAGGCACCATTCCACTAGCCTTTCAGGCTCAACACAAGCATAATCAAGGCTCTGGCATGGCTCCAAAACTACAAGTGACTTATCACCCAAGCCACACAAACCAGCCACAGAGCCAAGATTCAAAGTTATCCAAATCAAAAACTGAAAGCTAACCCTTCATCTATACATCGCTCTAAACAAGTTTCTCTACAGGACCCTGGGCTAATTCTAGCCCCAGCTCAGTGTGGGTCACAATATTCAGAAAACCCCAAATTCACAACCAACCGGAGAAACTTGAGTTTCTTACCTCAGTGGCGACCAGAAAGACCTCAGGACAGCTTCCTCAAGCTCTGTTGTCCTTCCCAAGCCGTGGGTCCTCGCCACTCTCAAGTTCTCTGAGCTTTTCTTGAGAATCCAATTCTCACTCACAAGGGGCTTTCAAAGGAACAAATTGAAGGATTGTAGCTTTCAAAGGTTTCTCTCAAGTTTATAGGTCATGGGGAGGTGTTTAGGCTAAAATATAAGGGCTAAGGAAGCTTGGAACTGCTCTAATGGAGGTCCAGGGCGTTAGGAGGAAGAAGAAGGAGTTTTTCCTTCCCCAAAACGCGATCTTCCCTTAAATACACTGCCTGCCCGAGGTCTGGCACGATCCGTGCCACCTCCCGTGCTATCCGTGCCACAATGGCAGTGGTCTGGTGTCAACAGCGCCATCCCCGCGCTAATAGCGTCAACCTCCCGAGACCTGTGGCGCCATCCGCGCCAACCCGGCGTTGCCCGCGTGAAAAACTAGAGAGAATTTGTTTTCCAGAGCATTTATGACGCGATCCGCGCGGACCTTGGAGCTACCCGCGCGAACCTCTCGATCAATCCACGCTACTCGCGCATGGCCACGCTGAAAACGTGAACTGGCCGAACCTCTGGCGCCACCAGCGCCGTCCTGGCGCCATCAGCGCCACAACCAATATGTCTGGCGCTATCAGCACCAACCCCGGCGTGACCCGCGCCACACCTAAAACCAGGTTTTCTCTTGAAAAAGCCTTGTACCAAAATGAGGGTCCTTACATTCACCCCTCCTTTTTAGGAATTTTGTCCGCAAAATTTAGAAACATACATGTTAGCCAACTCGGGATACATCTGCAGCAGCTCCTGCTCCCGCTCCCAAGTTGCTTCCTCAAGTGTCCTGCCTTCCCACTGTACCTTGACGATGGGAATGGTCTTGCTGTGGATCTGTTTCTCCATCCTGTCCAAAATCCTCAAAGGCAGTGTAGGACTCGTCAGATTCTCTCTGATCTGGACTGTGTCAGGCTCTACCACGTGTGAGGGATCTACCACATACTTCCTCAACTGGGACACGTGGAACACATCATGCAAACCTGACAACTGGGGAGGCAAAGCTAGCCTGTATGCCACTGGTCCTATCCTCTCAAGGATCTGATAAGGACCAATGAACCTAGGACTCAGCTTCCTCACGCCCATAGCTCATCTTACGCCCGTTACTGGAGATAACCTCAGAAACACATGATCACCCTCTTCAAACTGCAAGGCTTTGTGCTTCTGATCATAATAGCTCCTCTGTTGACTCTAAGCCTTCATCAGCTTGTCTCGGATCATCTTGATCTGCTCAGAGGTCTCTTGAACCATCTCCGATCCAAGGAGCTGTTTTTCTCCTACCTCTGTCCAGCACACTGGAGTCCTGCACCGTCGGCCATACAAAGCCTCATAAGGTGTCATGCCCAAGCTGGCATGAAAACTGTTGTTGTATGAGAACTCCACCAGTGGTAGATATCTGTCCCAGCTAGCACCTTGCTCCAAAGCACACGCTCTCAGCATATCCTCTAGAGTCTGGATGGTCCTCTCCGTCTGACCATCTGTCTGAGGATGGTAAGCTGTGCTGAGTCTCAGTTGGGTCCCAAAAGCATCCTGAAGCGCACCCCAGAACCTCGAGGTGAACTTCGGATCTCTATCACTGATGATACTGTCAAGGACTCCATGCAATCTCACAATCTACCTGACATATAACTGGGCCAACTTCTCTGTGGTGTAGTCAGATCTCACAGGTAAGAAATGAGCAGACTTGGTCAGCCTGTCCATAATTACCCAGATGGAATTATATCCTCATAACAATATGAGCAAGTCATCTTGCTCTATGTACGGCGTATCATCATCAACGCCTAACCTCAGTGTGAGACCGGAACTCACACCCGTGCCATCCCATCGGGAGCTACCCCTTACGCATGGACGCACGTATATGGTACCTCCGAGAATAGGCAATCAACCGCGATGGGACACACCTATCTCTTGGTCCTAGGGGATCATCATTGTAATGCCCGGTATTTTAAGCATGTAATTAAGCTTAGATTAAGCCTAGGATAAAGGTTTATAGTGATACTTGAGAATCCCTAAGAGAAAGGCTTGAGAAAAGATGAAATAAGCTGATTTATGAGTTTTCTGAAGTGCCACGCCTGAGGCGTGGGATCCCACGCCTGGGGCGTGGGAAACAGCCCAGAAAGCCAATTTT
>PYAF01006030.1:20164-38252 GCA_007407185.1 Glycine tomentella | reverse complement strand
ATGCTAAAATTGTCTGTTACTCGGATGCTGATTGGGCAGGATCACCATCAGACAGGAAATCCACTTCTGGCTATTGTGTTCTAATTGGAGGAAACTTGATCTCATGGAGAAGCAAGAAACAGAATACCGTTGCTAGATCTAGCGCTGAAGCTGAGTACCGCGCCATGGCAACTGCTACATGTGAAGTTGTATGGCTTCGTCAACTTCTCCAACAATTACAATTTGGAGACACTCGGGACACTAAGCTTATTTGTGATAATCAAGCTGCCCTTCACATTGCATCTAATCCGATTTTTCATGAGCGAACTAAACACATAGAGATCGACTGTCATTTTGTGAGAGAGAAAGTGCTTTCAGGAGAAATCACCACTGACTTTGTCAACCCCAGTGACCAACTGGCAGATATGTTCACTAAATCTCTGAAAGGGCCTCGCGTTGATTATATTTGTAACAAGCTGGGTACATATGACATATATGCTCCAGCTTGAGGGGGAGTGTTATTAATATGATCTGATTTAATGTAAATAGGGAAACTATATGATCTGATTTAATGTAAATAGGGAAACTAGGAAATATCTCTCTAACTGATTTTTAGGGATTTAATTACCTTTGTTTCCTCTTTTGTAATGACTCCTTGATTATAAATAAAGCAGTTGATGTGTAGAATAACACACATCATTTTCTGTATCATTCTACAATATATATATAATGAAATTCAATATAAAGCAAATATAGTTTAGTTTAATAAATATAAGTGGACATCAAATAGTAATTTTCAACTCCAAAATCTTTCAGTAAGTTCATAACTAAATATTATTCACCTAATATACCAAAAAACTAACTTTAGAAAAACATTCAAAACACAAGTCATTCTTCTGAAAAATCAATTTATTTAATACAAATCACTTAAAACTTAATGCTAGCATGTTTTTCTTTTCAGGCCCATCACCAACATCAATTTTCAACCTTCCTTATTAGTAAAAACAACTTCTGATCGACTGCAAACTTAACACAATGGGAAGCATGTCCTTTCAGCATCAACTGAAGCCCACCAAACGATGCATATACCTCCCTGGAGCAAGAAAAAGAACTCGGTGAATTGACCAATCTCATTGACATCAATATACAAGAATATATTTACTTCCATATCAAAATAATTGTACAAATTTTTCTTGTCACTGAGGATCCTTCAATGTTCACCATTTTTCTTGTATAGATATGATTACATTAAGCAAAAAGTATACTATAATGACTACATTCTACTCAAGCTCCATGAAATAAGCAAAGAAACATAACACTTGCAAAATTTACAGATAAACTACTTGTTTGCTAATTCAATTTGTCATGTAAAGCACGGTTTGATTAAACTTCCTTGATTCCTATGTGATATTTCTGAAGACAAAATGGAGTAAAACATGGTAAATGTTTACATACACTTCAAGCTGAGTATTTCCCTCATTCGTAATGTTATATAGCCTCCCATGCATGATGTATTCAAACTTGTCTTGAATTGACACTGAGCCATCCTGGAGAGAAATCAATTCACTGTAACAGGAATAACCACTACTTTTGTGACTGATAATAAATATAATTATATAAATCATTCAAACTACTTTAACAGACATTAATATTATTGTAGATAACACAATAAATTATCCTACCTGTTGCATAGTCAGATAGTAACATAATATTGTAGTTAACAATTACTTGGAACACCCTCATAAACTTCTCTTTATTTCTTGTCACACCAAGAACTCCTTAATCATCTATAATTTGTTTAATCCTATACAGGCATTAGAACTACTTGTTCCAGTTTCAAAATAAATACATTTGCAGGCAGATAATCTGAGAGGCTGAGAGTAATATTCTGAGAGACCACACTGGTTTTATTAATGTTCTAAAGAAAGCCTACTGGATTTTATTAGATATGACCATTCAATAGTAATTTTGTGGACCTTTCTCCGCAAAGTCAACTATAAAAATGAACTTATATTTGAATGTGTCATGTGTGGAAGCCATTTAATCCCATTTGACTAAGTGCCTTGTCATTCTGAATTTACCCTAACAAATCCATGCTAAATATAGGCAAGCTACGTAGGAATAGAGTCATTCTATTTTCAAGTCAGATGTATCAACAATAAAAGATGAGAAACTGTTTAGTTAGTCGGCACCATCATTAGAAAGCACCTCCACATAATATATGTGAGTAAGTGACAGCAAGCATTGTTTTTTGTTGAGTCTACAAATGATCAAGCAAACAACAAATTAGATTAGATTTGGATAATGCAAGTGGTATAAACAACTTGTTAAGTAAAGAATAGAACTATGCAGATATTGTCAATAACTGTAGTACAGCATGGAAGAACCGTAAATGAATCAAGTTTACCTTAGTATTCAAAACAAGTGAAGGAGACAAAGCCATCAAGAATCTTTCTCCTTTCCCCATTGGATAAATCTCAGTATTTACATCTAAAAGCATGTACATATCATGCTTCTCACTCCGTGCCACAATCCGAGAAACTAAAAGATAGCCATGAAACTAACTTTCACTTCATTAATTCATAGAAATGTAAAGAGGAGGAAAGCACACAGACGAATACAGAGGAATGCATAGCTATATCACTAGATTTTATCAAGCAAGTTAAAATTCCACAGATTTAATATTCATCCAAAGTGACAACTAAAGAATAAATTTGTTGCAAATATTACTAAAACTAAATTCAATTAAGTTGCAGAACCCTATCATGACCTTCCATATCCCCATCTTAAATATGAAAGTTTTGATAATCAAATACTCCACTTTTCGACTAGGTTCATAATTATTTATGTCAGTAACCCCACTTTACTCTTAGAGCCACAGAAAAACTTCATTTTTCCTAAAACTCCTCAACGAATAGAACCCAGAATTTTATTTATTTATCTGCAAACCCATTATGATTTCAAATAATAATAATAATAATAAAATCCTAGTCAAAACTACATAGTGCTAAAACTAAACAGCATAATGCCATGAGTTGTAGCACCTAATAATCAATTATTTATATTGAGGCAACTTCAAGTCAAAAATCTAAGGGTGCTGCTTCACCCAAGTATTAAAATCGCATTAAGACAGCTTTGCATATTCAAGAATCCATACTTCAATGCAGGTCAATTGTAAAAAAAAAAAAAAAAAAAAAAAAAAAAAAAAAAAAAAAAAAAAAAAAAAAAAAAAAAAAAAAAAAAAAAAAAAAAAAAAAAAAAAAAAAAAAAAAAAAAAAAAAAAAAAAAAAAAAAAAAAAAAAAAAAAAAAAAAAAAAAAAAAAAAAAAAGAAGTTTTTAAAAAAATACTAGAAATTAGAGGTGCACGTACCCTTATCATACTTTTTACCATCAGGGTCTACATTCTGGACCTTGAAAATGTCATCAAAAAGAAGTTCACTCATCCTTCAAGGCTAATTAGGTGCAGTTGATCTTGATCAAATTCTCAGATTAGAGCAACAACCTAACATTGAGCATGACAAAATAAACACTAATTTAGAAGGAGCCCATTATATACTATTTATATTAGCATTAAAGAGGTCACAACTTACACAATTTAAATGTATGAGCATTTTAAGGAGGAAACAATGACACTACTATGGTATCCAACCTCTCAGCATCTCAGTCACAACATTTCACACATGATGCATATTCATCCAAAGAAAACAGCGAAACATTTCAACAATTACAACAATCCACATGTATAATCTCACAATCCTGAATATATTTAAAATCACAGTGATTAATTTGGCCTTTAATCCCAACTACTTTTTCTTAAAGAACTCACGCTTTCAAAATACGAGAACCAATGAGATTAGGATAAAGCAAAAGAGTGTTACAGAAACGTACATTGACTTGTAGAACTGTTCAAAAGTTCTGATAGAGAGAAGAAACGCAACAAAGACACGCACACACACACAGAGTTGAATAGAGAGTGGGGCTAGGGTTCGGAAGTGAGGATGAGAGAATTATCAGAATACCTTCTAATAGACAAAGAAAATACATTTAAAAACACAAAACATAGTTGCGGACCAATCCCACAGCCACAGGCTTCGGTTTCAAAGAAAGATTGAACGAAATCAGCCAGAAACAACAAGACCAACCTCAAGCTATGTCGTTTGCGGTTTGTGCCACTGCGAGCAGTCGCGGACAAAGAAACACGGTGCGAATGAATTCAAAGTTCAAACGCCGTTTTGAACTGAACAAGAGGGTTCTTCTCTCAGTTCTCTGTCTGGTCTGATTAGTGTGATTAGGGAAACCACGCTGTTTCATTTAAAAAATCTACAATATTATACCAATACATATTTAATATTATATTATATTAGTTTCATTATATTATATTAATAAATTTATAAAATAATATAGGTTATATTATTTTTTCTTATAATTTATTTAGTAAGTTCAATTTGATTCTATTATTTATTTTTAATAAGTTTGATTGGGTCTTGTACTCAAATTTGGCAAGACTCCGTAGATCGAGTAAACTACTTGGATTTAGAGAATCTAATAGATTTAATTAAGGTAAGAGGAAAATTTCGTCTTCTATTATAAAAATAAAGATATCCTCAAAAACGGATATTATCTATTATTAGAGGGAAAAAAGATAAAATCATATATTTTTTTATTTACATTATCTTAAAAGGAAAATTGAGATCTTATCATCCAAATTTACTTCTATAAAAGGGGATCATCAATGTTTAAGTATATCAACTCTTAATATAACCTACTTTTTTATTCTTGCATACTTTTGACCACTAACTCGAGCGTCAGAGTGTCTTATAGGTACACCCCTACCATCATTCATGGAGGAGCTCATTGAAGAATGCCACCATGAGAAGGTTTTGCCAAATCTGGTAAGAATATTTGGCGCCCACCACGGGGATCGAAGGAAAACTTCTCCTTCGACCATTACATCATCAATAGCAACGAATAATGACGACACCAATGTTGTCATTCAAGGAAAGCGACCACGCGAGCAAGAATCCACTGTAAAGGGGATACCTGTTGTGGGTGCCTCTGCAAAGGGGAGCCCAACAAACATTGTGAGTCCCTCGCGTTAGGAGTGATGATTGCTCATTGATCATCGCCCTGCAAAGAGAGATGCACTCCTTGAAGTAAAGAAACGCCTAGGAGATGGAGGACCTTCGAAAAGGATAATGCCACTCTTAGAGAGTAGTATCTGCAGCTTCAAGAAGACCAGAATGCAAACTCGGTTGCGGCAGTGACAACCCACTAGACCCATTCGGCTAGGACAAACGAGGCTGACACAATGTGGCACGAAGGAACTGTAAACAATAAGAATACCCACAATAACCAAGAGGGGGTGAATTGGTTTAAACTTGGTCTTTTAAAAATTTATTTATAAAATCAGAGTTAAAGGATCTTAATCACAATTGAACTAAGAATGTTTCAAATCAATCAAACCACTCAGTCCAAGAAATCAATTGTTTAAAACAAAACTTGTTGAGTAATGAGAATAACACCAAGAACTAATGATCAAGATAACAAGAAGAGATTAAGGAATAAAGAACAACACAAGAATTTATATTGGTTCACTTCTCAAGAGAAGCTACATCCAGTTCTTCTAATCAACACTAGATTAGAGTTCCACTATTATCAAATTTCAGTTCTTACAAGCTTTACAATAATAATCCTTTATCAAACCTAGATAAAGAATAGAAATTTAAAACCCTATTAGACTCCTTAGTGATCAAGTCATAGAGAACCCTTCTCTACTCTTTCCCTCTAGAGAAACCTACTCTAGAAAAACTCAAGAACCCTTTACAACAGTTACAAACAACCAAGAATTCAAAAACGAATTTACAACAAGAATTAATGGATAGAAACAACTTGATGATCGAATGAATATGAATGAATATGAGTTACCAATCAGAGTTGAAATGCAGAAATCAATTTTAGAACTTTCTCTACAAAAGCTTCTTTGAAAATCTTGTCTAAGAAATCTTTCAATACACCATGAAGATTAAAGAGTAGGGCAAAAGCTTTGTTATCTCAGAAAATCCTTTCTAATCTTTGAGAAGGCTTGTATATGCTCAGAAAAATCGAAGTATTCAAGTTAAAAGTTCAGACAAGCATTCACTCTATTTATAACAAAATGTAATCAATTAAAATGACCAGTAATCAATTAAAATATTATATATAATCGATTAAATTGTCAAATAATCGATTAAAATGTTCTTAGCATAACCTGGGAAAATGCAATGAGCAAGTTAATCGATTAATCCGAGTCGTAATCGATTAAAACAGATAGGTTTAGTTTTGAAATAGGCTTGTGTAATCGATTACGTATTGTGGTAATCGATTAAAGCAGGTGAACACAATTCCAGAATATACTTATGTAATCGATTACAAAATTTGGTAATCGATTAAGTTATTCAAGCACATATAAAAAATGAACTTCAGTAATCGATTATGATTCATTGTAATCGATTAAAACAGAAAAACATGATTTTCATTTTTTGCTATGTATTGATTACAACATCATAGTAATCGATTCAAATGTTCTTTATGGATTTTCCAAAATTAAAACAGAAACTTGTAATCAATTAAATTATTGTGTAATCGATTAAAACAGTGAGATTTCATTTTTCCAAAAACATAATCATGAGAAATTAGTTTCTTTTGAAAACATGAATAACTTTAATGCTTTAATGAAATCATTTATGCAAGTTTAATGATTATGTTCATGCAATGCAAGGATCATAAGATTATCATACACTTGATCAAATTAAAAATTCCTTGGCATGTGAAAAGCTCAAAACTTTCTTCTAAGGCACAAGCTTCTTCTTTAGCTTCATCTTCTTGCTACTCCCCCTATATCCAACAGGAATCCCTTCTATCACGCAACCAATCCAAAGAGCACCAAACGCTGACACTCGGCTGCATCTCTTAGTTGACGGGATTATGGAGGCATAACTCCTACCTGGATGGAAGATGTTGACCATCAATCATTACGATGGACTCTCAGACTCGGACAAACATGTGGGCGAATTCCTCACACAGATGAATCTGTTCACGAATGACGACACAATCATGTGTCGAATGTTTCCTACAACTTGAAAGGTGCAACACTCTATAATGGAGTTGGAAACTCAAAATGCAATTCTAGCTCAGAATAAACTCATGACTCAGCAAATAAAGGTCTTAACAAAATAGATAGGCCAACTTCCTCAACAATTTCAGCAAGGTGAATCACAGAAAACGTACTAAGATCATCAAGTTATAAGATGTGATTTATATGTTGGTGACCATTGGAATGGCTAATGTCCAGCACCTGGTGACTACCAACAGGAAGAAGAGACTCATTATTTGCAGAATCAAACCAAACCTCAACAGAACTTCCAAGGAAATTAACAAGGCTATAGAGGTGGTCCAGGTTCAAATCGACCTTATGGCTAGAGACAACAAAATAATAATGCATATATTGGTCCCACTAATTCCTTTTGCAAGTCCCACTAACAACTCTTATGCAGGTCCTTCTAATAATTCTTATGCATGTCCACAACAACAAGACGCTCAACCTGATAGAGTGTCAAAAATGGAAGATACTTTAACTCAGTTTATACATATGTCCATCACAAATTAGAAGAACACCGATGCTTCCATTAAAAATCTTGAAGTTCAGGTTGGACAACTTGCAAAACAATTGTATGAGCACGGAGGTGGATCTTTTTCAGCAAACACACAACTCAACCCAAAGGAACAATGCAAGGTAATTACAATAAGGAGATGGATTGTGGTTGATTTGAAGAATGATGGTGAGAAAAGGAAAAATGAAGGAGTTGTAGAAGAAAATGATGAAAAGGAAGACTTGAAAAAGAAAAGAGAAAAATGATGAAGTGGTGACTAAAGAAGAAGTGGAAGAGAAAGTGGTAAGTGACAAGTGTTTCTTAGATATATTCAAACAGCTGGAGATTAACATTCCTTTTTCTGAGGCATTAGAGCAGATGCCAACATATGCTAAATTCATGAAGGATTTTCTTACAAAGAAGAAAAGATATATGGATGATGACACAATAGAGTTGGATGCAGGTTGTAGTGAAATTATTCAAAAATCCATTCTAAAGAAATCCGGAGATCCCGGTAGTTTCACAATTCCTGTGACTACTGGGAGATTATCAGTGGGAAAGGCACTTCTTGATTTAGGTGCAAGCATCAACCTTATACCTTTGTCCATGGTCAAGCGGATAGGAGAAGTAGAAATCATACCAAATAGGATAGCTTTGCAGCTAGCTGACAAAACTATTAAGCATCCTTATGGCATTATTGAAGATGTATTGGTGAAAGTTGACAAATTTTTCTTTCCAATCGACTTTGTAGTGATGGATATGGATGAGGATAATGAAGTTCCTTTGATTCTTGGCTGACCTTTCATTAAGACTGCTAAGGTTTTGATTGATGTTGATGAAGGAAAAATCATTGTGAGGGTGCAAGATGATGAAGTGCACTTCAATGTCCTTGAAGCCATAAAGCACCCTAAAGATAAGAAAGAGTGTTTTAGAGTGGAGGTCCTAGATAAGGTGATTTCTGACTTCAAGAGGTTGATTTAAAGAGAAGATGGTTTAGAGAAATTACTAACTGAAGCATTCAAGGACATGAGTGAATGTGAAGATAAGGAGAGTTCAGATTGTCTTCAATAGCTAGATGCTTGCAAGGAAATTCCTTATCACCAATCTCTCTTTGAAGAATTAAAAGAAGAGAAATAGAATCAAGAATCAAAGATGGAACTGAAAGCATTACCTCTACATTTGAAATATGTTTTTCTTGCATGTCATTCATAGAAACCAATTATCATTAATGCAAATCTTTCTGAAGAAGAAGAAAAGAAACTGGTGACAATTTTGCAGGAGAACAAAGAAGCCATTGGCTGGACCTTATCAGACCTCGCAGGTATTAGTCCTTCTTATTATATGCATAGAATTTTAATGGAAAGAGATTATAAACCTGTAGCTCAGCCACAGAAACATTTCAATCCAACCATGAAGGAAGTTGTCAGAAAGGAGGAGTCAACTATTAGAGGCTGGAATGATATATCCTATCTTAGATAGCCAGTGGGTAAGCCTGGTACAGGTAGTTCCAAAGAAAAGTGGTATAACTATTGTAAAGAATGATAAAAATGAACTTATTCCAACTTGTACTGTTACAGGCTGGAGAATGTGTATTGATTACAGGAAGCTCAATAAAGCCACCAGAAAGGATCATTTTCCATTACCATTTATGGACCAAATGCTGGAGAGACTAGCATGCCAACAATTCTACTATTTTCTTGATGGGTACTCAGGATATAATCAAATTAATGTTAATCCTAAACACCAAGAGAAGACAACTTCTACCCATCCCTTCGGCGTTTTTGCTTACAGGAAGATGCCTTTCGATTTTTATAATGCTCCTGCTACAGTTCAATGATGTATGCTTGCTATTTTCTCTGATCTCATTGAGAAGAGTATTGAAGTATTAATGGATGATTTCTCTGTCTTTGGCTCTTCTTTTGATTTAGGTCTTTCTAATCTTGACACTGTATTGAAGCAGTGTGTTGAAACAAATTTTGTGCTCAATTGGGAGAAATTCCACTTTATGGTAAATGAAGGCATTGTATTGGGTCACAAGATCTGTGTTCGTGACATTGAAGTTGACAAAGCCAAGGTGGACTCATTTCCTCCACCAACAAATGTCAAAGGCATCAGAAGCTTTCTAGGACATGTTGGGTTTTACAGGCGTTTCATCAAGGATTTTTCTAAGATTGCCAAACCTTTGAGCAATATCTTGAACAAAGAAGTTTCTTTTTATTTCATTTTTGATGAATTGTGTTTAAAAGTTTTGATACTTTGTAACAAAAACTGATTTCTGCACCTATAATCATTACCCCAAATTGGACACTTGATTTTGAAATAATGTGTGATAAAATTTTGATTATGCTGTAGGAGCAGTTTTGGGTCAAAGGAAAAATAAAATTTTCCATGTTATACATTATGCAAGCAAGGTGTTAAATGAAGCTTAAATTAATTATGCAACAACTGAGAAAGAATTGGTTGCAATAATGTATGCTTTGGAAAAATTTAGATCTTATTTGATAGGATCTAAGGTTTTGGTTTTTACTAATCATGCTGCTATAAAATATTTGTTGGTCAAAACTGAATCTAAACCCTGACTTATCTGTTGGATTATACTTATTCAGGAATTTGATTTAGACATCAAGGATAAAAAGGGAGCAAAAATCACGTAGCTGATTATCTTTCTAGACTTACCATTGATGATGCAACCACACAAGGTTCTAAAATTCAAGAAGAGTTTCTTGATGAAAAGCTATTCAATATTGCAAAAAGGCCATGGTTTTTTGATGGCAAATTTCAAAGCTGCTAGTGCACTTTCTGATGATTTCACTTGGCACCAGAAAAATAAGTTTCTCAGGGACTCTTAATACTTTGTGTGGGACGATCGTTACCTTTTTAAGATTTGATCAGATAATCTCCTGAGTAGATGGGTAACTTAGGGGGAGGCAAAAAGCATATTGTGGCATTGTCATAGTTCACCTTATGGAGGCCATTATAATGGAGAGAGGACTATTGTCAAGGTCCTCCAATCTGGTTTCTATTGGCCTACTTTGTGTAAGGATGCGTATGAATATGTTCAGAGGTGTGATAACTATCAAAGAACAAGTGGAATCTCCAGAAGGAATGAAATGTCATTGCAAAACATTCTGGAGGTTGAAGCTTTTAACTGTTGGGGGATAGATTTCATTGGTCCATTCCCATCATCCTACTCAATTGAATACATTCTATTAGCTTTGGACTATATAACCAAATTGATGGAAACAATTGTTATTCAACATGTAGATGCAAAAACCATCTTTCGTTTCCTAAAGAAAAACATATTTTCAAGGTTTGGCACACCAAGGGTATTGATAAGTGATGGAGGATCTCATTTCTGTAATGTCCAATTCAAGAAAGTTCTCCAACACTATAGTGTCAGACACAAGGTAGTCTCACCTTACCATCCCCAGACCAATGTGCAAGCTAAAGTTTCTAACAGGGATATCAAGAAGACCTTGGAGAAAACAATTGCTCAATTAAGAAAGGATTGGTCTAAAAAATTAGATGAAGCTCTGTGGGCATGTAGAACAGTATATAAAGCTCTTACATGAATCACTCCTTTCCAATTGGTCTATGGAAAATCTTGTCATTTACTTATTGAGTTAGAACACAAAGCTTACCGGGTGTTGAAGTTTCTAAATTTTGATCTCAATGCAGCTGGTGAACACACGAAGCTCCAACTTCATGCATTAGAGGAATTAAGGTTTCAAGCTTATGAGAATTCTAAGCTTTAAAAGCAACGAGTTAAAGTTTATCATGATAAAAAGCTTTTGAAAAGGAATTTTCAACCTGGTCAATAGGTTTTGTTATTTAATTCTAGATTGAGATTGTTTCCAGGTAAGCTAAAATCTAAGTGGCATGGACCATTCATCATCAATGAAGTCATGCCACATGGAGCTGTGATACTAGAAGATCTAGCCAGAAAAAGGACATGGATTGTAAATGGTAGAGAATCAAACACTACTTGGGTGGTGATGTTGAGAGGCTCACCATTGTTGTCCAATTACAAGAAGTATAAGCTACAAAAAGGACGTCAAGCTAAAACGGCGTTAAAGAAACGCTTCTGAGAGGCAACCCAGTGTTTCTGAACTTTGTCTTAATTTGTATTATTTGAATTTTATGTCTTATGTTTCTGAATTATATTTCTGAACTTTACTTTTGAATTTTATGTCTTATGTTTTTGAATATATCATCTGTTTTGTTAGAGCTACCATTGCATGGCCTGGGGACAAGCCTATTTTTCAAGAAGGAGGAAGAACAGATGAGGATGAAGACCTGAAAGATCTTGTTGATTATCTCAATTGAGGAGACTGAGCTTCTCAGCCATGATCTTCAAAAATTTGTGACATACTCTTTTCGGGACTTAAAGAGAAAGGTTTTCTTGGACATAACATGTTTTGGAAAGAATGAACAAATAATGTTTTTGAAACTTGCTTTTGAATTAGATCAGGAACACAACAAAATAATTTTTAGAAACTTTGAGAATGAAAAACAAGAATGGCTTTCCCAAATACGAAATGAAGTCAGATGTTTTTGCATGGACATGATAAAGAACAACTTTTGAAACACTGATTTGATTTGAACATGGAAACATACCTTAAGCTTTAGTGACTATGTGCAACCACATAATTTGCATTGAGTGTCCTCACTGAAATGTTCTATAATTGATTTTGCACGAATTTCTAATTTTCATAACATATGATGCATAAATATGATTTAGGCATTATTTCTTATACATTTTGAGCCACTAACCAAAAAGCTTTCCCAATGTATATTGTTTTACCAATTGCAAGCCCTTTGAGCCAAACACTTGATATTTTGTTGGAAGACTAACCTAGGGTAAAAGTTTCCTACCTTAGGTTAGGTTAGGAGAGCAACGGTGTTTTGTTGAGAACTTATATCAATTGGTGGCTAATGTGATGTAATACTTTGTTTTTAAATGTAGTTATTCATGTAAATTAAACTTTGGATAGAAAAGAAAAGAAAGAAAAAGAAAAGGGAAACAAGTTCTTTGTGAATAAATAAATATATGAATTATGTACATTATGTTCTAAACTGTACAAAGTTGTTGAAAATTTTATAAGTTAGGGGATTGGGATGGTGGTATAGGAAATATTGATAACTTGGTAGAAAAGGGAAGACATAGGAAGTAATGATTCATTTGAGTTGTTAGTTTGTTTTCATCATTGCTCTCTTATTCTCAGGGTAATTTTGAATATCCAGAAAAATCAAGATTTCTTTCAAGCCAGACCCAACCCTAAAAGTCCCAATGATCCATGATAATTATGTACTTATCTTTGAATTGATGGGAATCGAACTGCAAAATTGATCTATGACATATCAGCGTTGGAATTGAGATGAAACACTTGCCTTTGTGAGAATTAAACACCTATGAGAGGTTTGCTTCTGTTTGAGTGAATAGGGTGTTTTCTCTGATGTTCTTTAGAAAAAAATGTGAATTGATCTTAATCTCATTTGGTTAAGTGAATTTGATCTTTTATGTTTTCATTTCTCATTGTTGATTATTTGAAAATGTTGTTTTGATCACTTTGGAGGTTGATTCTTTACAAATCATGTTCATAGTTTTTGGTATAGGAGTATTAAAGCATTTTTATTTTGTGCTTATATTGCTAGTATTTGTAGTTTTATTTCTATACTTTTCTAGGTTGGGGGGAGTTGATAAGTGCCATATTTTAGTTATTTTCGGGATTATAATGCACTTATCTTTTGATTTTAGTAATTTTCTTATAAACTTCCTTTAATTCTAGTTGTTTTATATTTTGTACATTTATAAATGTTGTTTAAATTTAGAAGATTCACCCATGCAATTTTGATGTTTCAATAAGTATTTGTTGGATCTAGAAACCAAGTCAAGATGAAGGGAAAAATAGTTATTTTTACAGAATTCCAGAGTGTAATTCGCCCAGGCTAGCAATCAGCTAGCTTGGGTTGATAAGATTACTTCTTCTTGAAGTAACCAACTCGCTTTGGCCAGTTGGTCTAGCACCTCTTGGACCAATTTTGTATAAAAAGCCATATATGGGAGCTCCAAAGCAACTAGTAGAGAGAGGAACGAAAGAAAACGCAGAAAGAGGAGAGAGAAGAGAGAAAATGAGAGTTAATCTTACAGATAAGTGATTATGGTTTGCTTCCTTCATCATGTCTTATGTTGATCTTGTGCTCTACACAATGATCGGCTAGTTTCTCCAAATCATTAGATGTAATCTTCGTACCCTTATGTATCTCTTTTGATATTTGATATATATATATATATATATATATATATATATATATGAATGCTTTCTACTCATTACTGGTGATTTTATTCTGTTCGTAATGTTTGATTCTACTTGATCACTTGTTTCTTGAAATTCAATTTTAAGTTTGACTGGAAAGTTCTCTTAGAATTTGATTTGAATGATTTTACTCTTTACATTATGTTGTTAAGAATAGAGCATAATGTTTTGATTACAAATAGTACGGGATTATGCTTGTAATGCTGAGATATTTATTTCATATGCGAGACAAAGGATGGAGACAAAGGTAAGTTGGATCCCAGAGGTAGAAGAGATTCTTTATGGGCTATGAAGATGGAGGCAAAGGATTCCAAGTCTCGTCTCCATCTAAAAGAAAGGTTATTCTAAGTAGAGATGTCATCTTTGACGAACTCTCTATGCTGCATTTTAAATATGATGAAGATTTGAGCAAGGATGAGGATGTTACTAAGCAGGTAGAGTTTGAAAGCTCCACAATCAGAAACATTAGTGATGAGAAACAATTTGAAACACCTTATGAGACTGATCAGGATCTTCAAATGCACCTTTAACATCAAAATTCAGCACCAAATGAGGGGACTAACTGGACGAGTCAAAACCACAACAACCAGAAAGTCACAAAGGCAAATCAAAGCTCCTAAAAGATATGACTTTGATATAATGTCTTATGCACTACAAGTAGTAGAAGAAATCGATTCATTCAAACCAACCACTTATTAGGAAGCAATTTCCTATTATACAGTTGAAAAGTGGGTGATGACTATGAATGAAGAGATGGAATCCCTTCAGAAGAAACAAAGTTGGGATTTGGTTGAGCTACCTAAATGCATATGAGTAGTGGGGTGCAAGTAGATCTTCAAGAAGATATCTAGATCGTCCATTGAAGAAGTCATCCATTATAAAGCACATCTAGTAGCTAAGGGCTACAATAGAAAGAAAGAGTAGACTACAATGAGATATTCTATCCAGTAGTTCGACACACCTCCATGCGCATTTTGTTGGCCCTAATGAAAACTCTGGACATGGAGTTAGTGCAACTTAATGTCAAAACTACCTTTCTCCATGGAAAAATGGGGGAAGACATTTTGATGCAACAACCTGAAGGTTTTGAGGTGGAAGGAAAAAAAATCTCTTTGTAGATTGAAGAGGTCTCTTTATGGGATGAAGTAGTCACCAAGGCAACGGTACAAGAGATTCAATGAGTTTATTGTCTCTCATGGGTACATCAAAAGTCTCTACGGCTCATGTGTTTATCATAACAAGGTATCTATCTACTACTCTATGTTGAGGACATGCTCAATAATGAATTTGAGATGAAGGACATAGGAGTTGCTAAAAATATTATGGGCATAGAGATCAAGAAGGATTGAGTCCAGAAGAAACTCTTTCTGTGTCAGAAAAAATACATTCAGAAAGTGCTTAATCATTTTGGGATGGCATCCGCAAAACTAGTAAGGGATTGGACCACTAAGAATGAATGACTTCACCCCAACCAGGAGAAATAAGAGAAGAATGACTCCCCTTTTAAGAACAAGGAATTGGGTCAAGGCTTTTTAGGTTGGTCTAAGATTTTGACAATGTCCATTTGTCTATCTAAACTTAATGCTACTTAGTTAAAATCAGAGAAGGAATACATGTCTCATGTTCCTCATGCAAGTGATGTAGACAGTCTCATGTATGCTATGGTATGCACGAGACTGGACCTAGCACAAGCAGTTAGTGTTGTGAGTAGGTATTTGGGTAATCGTAGGAAGGAACATTAAGTCGTGAAACATATATTCAGTTACCTTAAGGGTACACTTGATATTGGACTCGTCTACCATGGACACATGTCCTATGCTGTCGCTGGTTACTCAGATTCTTACTATGTTGCATTTTTGCATGCAAGGAGATCTATACTAAGTACGCATTCACGATTGGCAACTTTCTTATAAGTTGGAAGGCATAACTTTAGCCCATAGTGGTTTATCCACTACAAATACAAAGTACATGACTCTAGCAGAAGCAACAAAGGAAGAGATCTGACTAAGTGTTTGATTAGCAATCTTAGATTTCCACAGGAAAAGGCTATCATTTTTTGTGACAGTCTGAGTGCAATCTGTTTAGCCAAGGATGAAGTCCATCATGATAGTACTAAGCACATTGATGTCAAATACCACTTCATCCATACTAAGAAGAGGATCAAAGTCCAGAAAGTTGATACAAGGGAGAATCCAATTGACATGTTCACAAAGCCTGTTCAAGAAGCAAGTGGATGCATTGTTAAGATTTACTTAATGTGGTGATGTATGATTGAACCCATCAATCATGAGTTTTCCCAAATCTTCCTTGCATTGAAACTCAAACTTCAAGTTTTCAAGGACACAAGGTTGTCCAGAATTCAGAAATGGAAAGTGGGGAAAAGGTAAGGGATGAAGGTGAATGGCACCATGGAAAAGCTTTCCAATAAGCCTAGGAAGAATCGCCACAATAGCTTGAAGCTATTGATAAGAAACATGAGGTTCTTACATAAGAACAAGAGAAAAGTCTCTTTTACACGAACTCTACTTTCATTCACTTAGAAAAATGGAGTTGTCTTTCACATTCAGTTTAACAGCTTTATATACAAAACAAAATTAACTAACTGTAATCGATTATTTCGTCCAAATAATCGATTATTTTTAACACAATAATCAATTATTTCGACCAAGTAATCAATTATTTTGTTTATAAAAAATCTGGAAATCTATTACGAATAGAATAATCGATTAAATCACCTTGTAATCGATTAAATCAGACAAACTAAGTTTTACAAAGCACACATGTAATCGATTAAGTACCCATTTAATCGATTAACACAAACCATACCTAAAAACTTAACAATGCATATTTAATCGGTTACTGACATATGGTAATCAATTAAACCAGATGAACATGTTATGTTAAAATATATAGAAGCTTATGTAATCGATTATTTCCAAGATAATTGATTATTACAGGAAGTTCCTACTTCTGTGTAAAGATAATTTAATCGAGTATGAGCCAGTGGTAATCGATTAAAACTGTGAAGAAATGTTTTATACAATTCCTAATTGGAATTTATTGAATTAAATTGAACTTGAGACATCAAAATCCAGCCCTTGTTATCCTTGGGTTGATGTGCCTCTTCATACTTGTCTAAGTTAGCTTGGATGTGATCTTGAAGTGCTTGAATCCTAGCTCTTGTCATTGGTCCTTTAAAGCTCACCAAAGGAAGTGCTTCAAGCTCTCATTCTAGACCTTTGGCTTGGAATGAACCTCCGTCATACCCTCCTTCTTGAAAAGAACTTTTCCTCAAGTTTGCTTCCTCACTTGTACCTATATCATACAAAGAAAGATCACAAATACTGAAAGTATTATGTTGAATTGAGGGGGAGACATTTGAAGCACAAATAGGATGAATTGATTCAAGAAGGAAGGTTTTGAACTTTCAACATGCCATAAAGTCTTGAAGATTAATTTGTGATTGAATGTAAAAGAAAGAAAGCATTTCTAGTGATCTAAATGCATTGCATTCATATCATTTATTGAATCCATGTTGTTATGAGGAAGAGTTCACAAGGCCTTGACAAAATTGCATAAGTTTTTAAAACAAATCATAAGGTTTTGGAAAAATAAGTTTCTTTCTGTTATAATCGATTATTTCAACAAAACAATCGATTATTTTGATCTTAGTATTTTCTGGAAAACCTTTCATGAACAATGTAATCGATTACTTGTCGGGTTAATCAATTATTTTCACTTGATTCACTTTTTAGAATGCCTTGATGAACATTGTAATCGATTACCACTGAACTGTAATCAATTACATCAGCTAATATCAGAAAACATCTTTTTGTCTTAATCGATTACCAGAAATAGTAATCGATTACATCATTATTCTATGATTACATGATTTTCTGTTTTAATCGATTACCAATGTTTGTAATCGATTACATAGTTAAAACTGGTTTTATATACCTTCCTGATATAATCGATTACCAAAGGAAGTAATCGATTACACAGTGCTTTCTTTATTGGACATCTTTCTGGTGTAATCGATTACTCATCGTAATAATCGATTATTTTGATTGAAAACTAAACCCAGAATTCTTATGAACACATTAATCGATTACAAGCTTGATTTAATCGATTATATGGGTAAAATAATCGATTACAGGAGCGTAT
>PYAF01006030.1:1528-15585 GCA_007407185.1 Glycine tomentella | reverse complement strand
TCAAAGGGAGTATCTACTAGATCCTCATTAAAAAACCTATGCTGTGACATGGCTTTTGTTTCTCAAATTGAACCTAAGAACATTGATCAAGCCTTGAATGATGAACATTGGATGCATGCCATGCATGATGAGCTCAATCAGTTTAAGAGGAATGAAGTTTGGGAACTTGTTCCTAGACCCTCATCTCTTAAACCCATTGACACTAAATGGGTTTTTAGAAACAAACTTGATGAGAGTGGAATCATAGTTAGAAATAAAGCTAGATTGGTGGCTAAAGGCTATAGCCAAGAAGAAGGCATAGACTATGAGGAAACATTTGCTCCAGTTGCAAGATTGGAAGCAATCAGGTTATTACTTGCATATGCATGTCTCATGAATTTCAAACTTTTTCAAATGGATGTTAAAAGTACATTTTTGAAAGGATACATTGAGGAGGAAATATATGTTGAACAACCTCCTGGTTTTACTAATTTCAAACATCCAAACTATGTTTACAAATTGAAAAAGGCACTTTATGGTTTGAAACAAGCTCCTAGACAATGGTATGAAAAGTTGAGCAAATTTCTGCTTGATCAATCTTTTACAAGGGGCAGTGTTGATAAAACCTTGTTTATCAAAAGGCTTGGAAATAACTTCTTATTGGTTCAAGTGTATGTGGATGATATAATTTTTGGTTCTACTAATCACTTGTTGTGCAAGGATTTTTCATCAGCTATGCAGAAAGAATTTGAGATGTCAATGATGGGTGAACAAGCATTCTTCCTAGGACTTCAAATAAAGCAAATGAAGAATGGAACCTTTCTCAACCAATCCAAATATTGTCTTGAAATCATCAAGAAATTTGAGATGGAGAAAAGCAAGGATGCTGCAACTCCTATGGCTACATCAACATATCTTGATTCAGATGAAAATGGAAAGAAGGTTGATGAGTCTAAGTACAGATGGATCTTTGCTCTATCTCACAGCAAGTAGACCTGATATAATGCTTAGTGTTTGCTTATGTGCAAGATATCAAGCAAATCCTAAAGAGTCTCATCTTACTGCTGTGAAAAGGATCCTCGAATATCTCAAAGCTACACCTAGAGTTGGTCTTTGGTATCCTAAAGGTGCTTCTATCAATATTGTTGGATATTCTAATTATGATTTTGCAGGTTACAAATTAGATAGAAAAAACACAAGTGGCACTTGTCATCTTCTAGGAAGTTCATTAATCTCATGGCATTGCAAGAAACAATCATGTGTTGCATTATCTACCGCTGAAGCTGAATACATCTCAGCTGGGAGCTGTTGTGCACAAAGCTTGTGGCTAAAACAACAAATGCAAGACTATAGAGTTGAGCTTAATGAAATTCCTCTGTTATGTGACAATACAAATGCTATAAACATTTCAAGGAATTCAATAGTGCATTCAAGGACAAAACATATAGAGATCAGACATCATTTCCTCAGAGATCAGGTTCAAAAAGGTAACATAAAGGTAGAATTCATTGACACCCATAACAAACTGGTTGATATATTCACAAAACCATTATCAAGGGATAGATTTTATACATTAAGAAATATGCTAGGTATACTAGATGAAAGTAATATAAACTAGCTTGTTTTATATGTGTTTTATGTATTGAATCAAAGCCAGAAAAGGTCACAAGTGTATGATTGATTAAAAACTTGCATTAAAAGCTGCTAAGTGCTCTGTATCTGCTAAACGTGCTGCAATAATCGATTATAACACGGGTTAATCGATTAAAAGCATTAAAAATCACATTCAGTATGAATATTGTGCATATGTAATCGATTACACATATATAGTAATCGATTATTCTTCACATTGCCAAACTTCAGATGTTTCTGAAATAATCGATTACACATCGGGATAATCGATTACATTGGTGAAAATTTTCTAAATCATTGCATGTCTCACTGGAGTAATAGATTACTGAAGCCTTGTAATCGATTACCTTCATTGATTGGAAGTAATTGTCCTTCTGGAATAATCGATTACATTACGGGATAATCGATTACCTGTGTGTATTTTTGTTCTTGCTGTGTATAAAATAATCGATTACACATCAATTTTAATCGATTATTCATGCTGTTATGTGATTTCTGACAGTTTTTTTGGGTATCTGTAACGCCCAAATCATCATTAACCTCCATTAACTGTCTATAACAGCTATATTTTTTAAAAATTTGAACGTTTAAGTGGTTAATCCTTGCCTATATATAGTGGCTTTGTGATTCATCTCTCCCTTGCACCAAAAGTTCTATTCCTTCTTGAAACTTTCTTCTTTGTGTCTGTGTTCTCTGCTTTCCTGTGTAATATTCCTAAAAATGTCTACCCCAAAACATAGTAGAACTGGTAAGAGGAAGGTAGAAGAGTCCTCATCCAACCCTCAGCCTCAAACACCCCCTAATAGGTTGGACATTTGGTTCAACAAAGAGGCTGATAGGGTAAACTATCTTAAGTTCTTTGCCATTAGTTCACCAAAGTATCTTAGTCTAGATTGGTTTACTAAGGAAGGTTTTCTGTTTCCTGCCTATCTAGAAAACCAAGGTCTTAGGCAATTTGTAGAAATGAAGGGGACCTATTACCCTGATTTGGTAAAGGTCTTTTACACTTGTATTAAAGGGTCTATGAGTGGGAAGATAAAATCAGTGGTCAAAGGGGTTGAGATGATCATTACTCCAGAAATATGGGAGACAGTTGTTGGGGTAATTTGTGAGGGGGAGAGGAAGTTTGAAGAAAGCCTAGAGGACTATAACAAAATTGATACCTATAGAGGTATGCTAACCAACCCTGATATGCAAATCAGAAATAGGTTGGGTACTGGGCCTATGATCCCTAAGGATAGGTTGCTTCACTATATCATCACCTATGTCCTTACACCTAAAGGAACCAACCATGCCCAAGCCACTGATGAAGACCTACAGCTTGTGTATGGTCTGAAGCACACAATACCCATGAATTGGGTCATCATTTTTCAAGAAATCATGCTAAAGTCCAAGAGACTTGTAAACTATCCTTTCCCTTACCCAATTCTTGTGTCAAGGTTCATTGACTATTTTAACATTGATGTGACAAATGAGGTAGTTGATAATACAAATTCCTCAAACAGCCTTATCCAACAAAAGCACTTAACCAAGCTTGGATTGGTTAAAACACCAGATGGTTGGGTGATGGTTGGGCAACAACAGCAAGTGCCCTTGCGGATGCCACAACCTATTCCTGATGAAGCTGGTGCTCAAGAGGAGTCTTCTGAAGAATCTTTAGATCCTGCTCAGTCTCTTTACACACCATTTGAATCCCTTATGTTGAGCAAGATGGATGGGCTGCTTCAATTGTATCATGAGTTCAAGGCTGAAAACCAAGGGGCTTTTAGAGAATTAAATGAAAGACTAGATGCTATTGAAGCCCAACTAAGGATGGATGATTCAGAAGATTTTTAAATCCCAGTTTTTGTGTTTTTTTTGTTTTGTTATTTTTTTATTTTCAACTATGGTTGTAATCTTTCCCCATATTAATGCAATATTATTGATCAGTTTATGTTAATCCGCTGTGCCTTGCATTTTTTGACTTTAAAAAGCCAAATAAATTGAATTTATACGTGCTCTGCTTTTACCTCTGTTTGCCCCTGTTTTTGTGACAGCTTTTATGTAAAAATTTAGTCTGCATAATTTGAGAAATTTAGGGGGAGATAATTGGTAAAACTGATTGCTTTATATTGATATACCATGTGAATGAATGTAAGTCAATCACAGAAGCTTTTAACACATGTTCTTGGAAAGATATTGATTGATTTTCAGGTATGAAAGGCTTAAATAAAGACTTTGATGCTTTTTCAAATTAATCATACGACCCAATGCTATTCAATTCAAAATTTGGAATGTTTAAACCCAAAAAGGGGGAGGTTGTTGAATTGAGGGGGAGACATTTGAAGCACAAAGGATGAATTGATTCAAGAAGGAAGGTTTTGAACTTTCAACATGCCATATGTCTTGAAGATTAATTTGTGATTGAATGTAAAAGGAAGAAAGCATTTCTAGTGATCCAAATGCATTGCATTCATATCATTTATTGAATCTATGTTGTTATGAGGAAGAGTTCACAAGGCCTTGACAAAATTGCATAAGTTTTTAAAAAAAATCATAAGGTTTTGGAAAAATAAGTTTCTTTCTGTTATAATCGATTATTTCAACAAAACAATCGATTATTTTGATCTTAAAGAGGCTTAAAGAGGCCTTCACCAAGTTTGAGCTTTGACACGTTATTTGAGAAAACAATGACATAGCCGACTTACTATCAAAAATTGCCAGACGAAGAAGAAGGGTCAATATTCAATATTTATTCAAGAAAAAATCATGGAACCAAGCTAGCACAAGGCAGTATGGCTACTCGACTTAAAAAGGCCTTCACCATGTTTGAGCTTTGACACATTGTTAGAGAACATAATAAGATAGCCGACTTACTATAAAAACTTGCCAGACAAAGAAGAAGGGTCAATATTGAATAGTTATCCAAGAAAAAATCGTGGAACCAAGCTTGCACAAGGCAGTATGGCTACTCGGCTTAAAAAGGCCTTCACCTAGTTTAAGCTTTGACACATTGTTAGAGAAAACAATGAGATAGCCGACTTAATATCAAAACTTGCCAGACAAAGAAGAAGGGTCAATATTGAATATTTATCCAAGAAAAAAGCATGCAACCAAGCTAGCATAAGGCAGTATGGGTATTCGGCTTAAAGAGGGCTTCTCCAAGTTTGACCTTTGAGACATTGTTAGAGGAAACAATGAGATAGCCGACATACTATCAAAACTTGCCAAACAAATAAGAAGAGTCAATATAGAATAGTTATCCAAGAAAAAAATCATGGAACCAGGCTTGGACAAGGTAGTATGTCTACTCGGCTTAATGAGGCCTTCACTAAGTTTGAGCTTTGACACATTGTTAGAGAACACAATGAGATAGCCGACTTACTACCAAAACTTGCCAGATGAAGAAGAAGGGTCAATATATGATAGTTATCCAAGAAAAAATCATTGAACCAAGCTTGGACAAGGCAGAATGGCTACTCGGCTTAAAGAGGCCTTCGCCAAGTTTGAGCTTTGAGACATTGTTAGAGAAAACAATGAGATAGCCGACTTACTATCAAAACTTGCGAGACAAAGAAGAAGGGTCAATATAGAATAGTTATCCAAGAAAAAATATGGAACCAGGCTTGGACAAGGCAATATGGCTACTCGGCTTAAAGAAGCTTTCACCAAGTTTGAGCTTTGATACATTGTTAGAAAGAACAATGAGATAGCTGACTTACTATTAAAACCTGCCAAACAAAGAAGAAGGGTCAATATAGAATAGTTATCCAAGAAAAAATCATGGAACCAAGGTAGCAGTAGGAAGTATGGTTAATCGGCTTAAAGAGGCCTTCACCAAGTTTGAGCTTTGAGACATTGTTAGAGGAAACAATGAGATAGCCGACTTACTATCAAAACTTGCAAGACAAAGAAGAAGGGTCAATATAGAATAGTTATCCAAGAAAAAATTATGGAACCAAGCTTGGAAAGGGCAGTATGGCTACTCGGCTTAAAGAGGCCTTCACCAAGTTTGAGCTTTGACACATTGTTAGAGAACACAATGAGATAGCCGACTTACTATCAAAACTTGCCAGATGAAAAAGAAGGGTCAATATAGGATAGTTATCCAAATAAAAATCATGAAACCAAGGTTGACAAGGCAGTATGGCTACTCGACTTAAAGAGGCCTTCACCAAGTTTGAGCTTTGAGACATTGTTAGAGGAAACAATGAGATAGCCGACTTACTATCAAAACTTGCCAGACATATAAGAAGGGTCAATATAGAATAGTTATCCAAGAAAAAATCATGGAACCAAGCTTGGAAAGGGCAGTATGGCTACTCGGCTTAAAGAGGCCTTCAGCAAGTTTGAGCTTTGACACATTATTTGACAAAACAATGAGATAGCCGACTTACTATCAAAAATTGCCAGACAAAGAAGGGTCAATATTCAATATTTATCCAAGAAAAAATCATGAAACCAAGCTAGCACAAGGCATTATGGCTACTGGGCTTATAGAGGCCTTCACCAAGTTTGAGCTTTGACACATTGTTAGAGAACACAATGAGATAACTAACATACTATAAAAACTTGTAAAATGAACAAGAAGGGTCAATATAGGATAGTCATCCAAGAAAAAATCATGAAACCAAGCTTGGACAAGGCAGTATCGCTACTCGGCTTAAAGAGGCCTTCACCTAGTTTGAGCTTTGACACACTGTTAGAGAAAACAATGAGATAGCCGACTTACTATCAAAACTTGCCAGACAAAGAAGAAGGGTCAATATTGAATATTTATCCAAGAAAAAATCTTGCAACCAAGCTAGCACAAGGCAGTACGGGTACTCGGCTTAAAGAGGGCTTCACCAAGTTTGAGCTTTGAGACATTGTTAGAGGAAACAATAAGATAGCCAACTTACTATCAAAACTTGCCAAACAAATAAGCAGAGTCAATATAGAATAGTTATCCAAGAAAAAATCATGGAACCAGGCTTGGACAAGGCAGTATGTCTACTCGGCTTAAAGAGGCCTTCACTAAGTTTGAGCTTTGACACATTGTTAGAGAACACAATGAGATAGCTGACATACTATCAAAACTTGCAAAACGAAGAAGAAGGGTCAATATAGGATTGTTATCCAATAAAAAATCATGAAACCAAGCTTGGACAAGACAGTATCGCTACTCGGCTTAAAGAGCCTTTCACCAAGTTTGAGCTTTGACACATTGTTAGAGGAAACAATGAGATAGCCGACTTACTATCAAAAATTCCCAGACAAAGCAGAAGGGTCAATATTCAATATTTTTCCAAGAAAAAATCATGGAACCAAGCTAGCACAAGGCAGTATGGCTACTCGACTTAAAGAGGCCTTCACAGAGTTTGAGCTTTGACACATTGTTAGAGAACATAATAAGATAGCCGACTTACTATAAAAACCTGCCAGACAAAGAAGAAGGGTCAATATTGAATAGTTATTAAGGAAAAAATCGTGGAACCAAGCTTGCACAAGGCAGTATGGCTACTCGGCAGAGAGGCCATCACCAAGTTTGAGCTTTGACACATTGTTAGAGAACACAATGAGATAGTAGACACACTATCAAAACTTGCCAGACGAAGAAGAAGGGTCAATATAGGATAGTTATCCAAGAAAAAATCATGGAACCAACCTTGGACAAGCCAGCATCGCTACTCGGCTTAAAGAGGCCTTCACCAAATTTGAGCTTTGATAAATTGTTAGAGAAAACAATTAGATAGCCAACTTACTATCAAAACTTACCAGACCAAGAAGAAGGGTCAATATTGAATAGTTATCCAAGAAAAAATCATGGAACCAGGCTTGGACAAGGCACTAAGGCTCCTCGGCTTAAAGAGGCCTTCACCAAGTTTGAGCGTTGACACATTGTTAGAGAAAACAATGAGATAGCTGACTTACTATCAAAACAAGCCAGACAAAAAAGAAGGCTCAATATAGCATTGTTATCCAAGAAAAAATCATGGAACCAGGCTTGGACAAGGCAGTATAGCTACTCGGCTTAAAGAATCCATCACCAAGTTTGAGCTTTGACACATTGTTAGAAAGAACAATGAGATGGCCGACTTACTATCAAAACTTGTCAAACAAAGAACAAGGGTCAATATAGAATAGTTATCCAAGAAAAAATGATGGAACCAAGCTAGCACAAGGCAGTATGGCTACTGGGCTTAAAGAGGCCTTCACCCAGTTTGACCTTTTACACATTGTTAGAAAGAACAATGAGATAACCGACTTACTATCAAAACTTGCCAGACAAAGAAGAAGGGTCAATATAGAATAGTTATCCAAGAAAAAATAATGGAACCAAGCTAGCACAAGGCAGTATGGCTACTCGGCTTAAAGAGGCCTTCACCAAGTTTTAGCTTTGACACATTGTTAGAAAGAACAATGAGATAGCCGACTTACAATCAAAACTTGCTAGACAAAAAAGAAGGGTTTATATAGCATTGTTATCCAAGAAAAAATCATGGAACCAGGCTTGGACAAGGCAGTATGGTACTCGGCTTAAAGAAGCCTTCACCATGTTTGAGCCTTGACGCATTGTTAGAAAGAACAATCAGATAGCTGACTTACTATCAAAACTTGGCAGACAAAGACGAAGGGTCAATATAGAATAGTTATCCAAGAGAAAATCATGAAACCAAGCTAGCAGAAGGCAGTATGGCTACTCGACTTAAAGAGGCCTTCACCACGTTTGAGCTTTGAAACATTGTTAGAGAAAACAATGAGATAGCCGACTTACTAGCAAAACTTGCCAGACAAAGAAGAAGGGCCATTATTGAATAATTATCCAAGAAAAAATCATGGAACCAAGCTTGCACAAGGCAGTATGGCTACTCAGCTTGAAGAGACCTCCACCAAGTTTGAGCTTTGACACATTGTTAGAGCAAGCAATGAGATAGCCGACTTACTATCAAAACTTGCCAGACAAAGAAGAAGGGTCATTAGTGAATATTTATCCAACAAAAAATCTTGGAACAAAGCTTGTACATGGCAACATGGCTACTCGGCTTAAGAGGCCCTCACCAAGTTTAAGATTTGAGACATTGTTAGAGGAAATAATGAGATAGCCGACTTACTAACAAAACTTGCCAGACGAACAAGAAGTGTCAGTATAGAATAGTTATCAAAGAAAAAATCATGGAACCAAGCTTGGACAAGGCAATATGGCTACTCAGCTTAAAGAGGCCTTCACCAAGTTTGAGCTTTGACACATTGTTAGAGAAAACAATGTGATAGCCGACTTACTATCAAAACTTGCGAGACAAAGAACAAGGGTCAATATTGAATATTTATCCCACAAAAAATCCTGGAACCAAGCTTGCACAAGGCAACATGGCTACTGGGCTTAAAGAGGCCTTCACCAAGTTTAAGATTTGAGACATTGTTAGTGGAAATAATGAGTTAGCCGACTTACTATGAAAACTTGCCAGACGAAGAAGAAGGGTCAATATTGAATAATTATCCAAGAAAAAATCATGGAACCAAGCATGGACAAGGCAGTATGGCTACTCGACTTAAAGAGGCCTTCACCAAGTTTAAGATTTGAGACATTGTTAGATGAAACAATGAGATAGCCGACTTACTGTCAAAACATGCCAGACAAAGAAGAACGGTCAATATTGAATAGTTATCCAAGAAAAATCATGTAGCAAAGCTTGAACATGGCAGTATAGCTCGAATTAAAGAGGCCTTCTCCAAATTTGAGCTTTAACACATTGTTAGAGAACACAATGAGATAGCCGACTTAATATAAAAACTTGCCAGATGAAGAAGAAGGGTCAATATAGAATAGTTATCCAAGAAAAAATCATGGAACCAAGCTTGGGCAAGGCATTATGGTTACTCGGCTAAAGAGGCCTTCACCAAGTTTGAGCTTTGACACATTGTTAGAGAAAATAATGAGATAGCCAACTTACTATCAAAACTTTCTAGACAAAGAAGAAGGGTCAATATTGAATATTTATCCAACAAAAAATCCTGTAGCCAAGCTTGCACAAGGCAGTATGGCTACTCGGATTAAAGAGGCCTTCACTATGTTTGAGTGTTGACACATTGTTGGAGAAAACAATGAGATAGCTGACATACTATTAAAACTTGCCAGACAAAGAAGAAGGGTCAATATGGAATATTTATCCATGAAAAAATCATGGAACCAAGCTTGGACAAGGCAGTATGGCTACTCGGCTTAAAGAGGCTTTCACCAAGTTTGAGTTTTGAGACATTGTTAGAGAAAACAATGAGATAGCCGACTTACTATCAAAACATGCCAGACAAGGAAGAAGAGTCAATATTGAATAGTTATCCAAGAAAAAATCATGTAGCCAAGCTTCTACAAGGCAGTATGGCTACTCGGATTAAAGAGGTCTTCACCAAGTTTGAGCTTTGACACGTTGTTTGAGAACACAATGTGATAGTCGACTTACATTCAAAACTTGCCAGACAAAGAAGAAGGGTCAATATTGAATAATTATCCAAGAAAATATCTTGGAAGCAAGCTTGGACAACGCAGTATGGCTACTCGGATTAAAGAGATATTCACCAAGTTTGAGCTTTGACACATTCTTAGAGAAAACAATGAGATAGCTGACTTACTATCAAAACATGCCAAACAAGGGAGAAGTGTCAATGTTGAATAGTTATCCAAGAAAAATTCGTGGAACCAAGCTTGGACAAGGCAGTATGGCTACTCGGCTTAAAGAGGCCTTCACCAAGTTTGAGCTTTGACACATTGTTAGAGAAAACAATGAGATAGCCGACTTACTATCAAAACTTGCCAGACAAAGAAGAAGGGTCAATATTGAATATTTATCAACCAAAAAATCATGGAACCAAGCTTGCTAAAGGCAGTATGGCTACTCGGCTTAAAGGGGCCTTCACTAAATTCAAGATTTGAGACATTGTGAGAGGAAACAATGAGATAGCCGATTTACTATCAAAACATGCTAGACAAAGAAGAAGGGTCAATATTGAATAATTACGCAAGAAGAAATCATGGAACCAAGCTTGGACAACGCTGTATGGCTACTCGGCTTAAAGAGGTGATGTGTTGTAAACACATCTTAGTTATTAGGCTAGTTTAGGTTATAATTTAGTTAAATAATTAGGAAAATAGATTAGAATTAGTTAAATTTTCATATTATTGTTTTTAATCCCAATTCATTATCAATTGTGCATTTCAAGATAGGAAAGAGGAAGTTCAAGGCAAAAAGGGAAGCAAATCAAGGCTTCAAACCCCGCGTGGATCGCGTGGGAACTCGCACCAGTCGCGCCAAGGACATAAAGGCAGGCCTCATTCTCGAAGGGCCCACGCGGTTAGCGTGGGAGTCCACGCGGTTAGCGTGAAAAGGCCGGTAGCATGGCGCCATTAGCGCCACTTCCACGCGACCAACGCCACAATCTCAGCATTCAAGCCTTTTTCTCTCGAACACTCCACGCGGTTAGCGTGGAGTCCCGCGTTATCAGCGCCGTGCTTTAGAAGACCCCGCGCGGACCGCGTGGTAAGCCTCACGGGTAGCGCCATGAAGATTTTGTTTCCTGCATTAAATTATCTGTTTCGAATTTTTGTGCTGAAGTAGGCTTTCTTACTGTAATTAAATAATGTTACAAATATTAAGCCTCTGAACGGAGTCTAATATCAGAGATACATCGATCTTTATCAGTCTTTTATCATTCAAAACTTCTGGAATTCAAGAATCAAGGCTAGGGTTTCTGCACAACTATGAATTATTCTACTGCTTTGATGTTCTTGAGGCCTATGGCAGGCTAAACCTTGTATTATGGGTAGGCCATGAACTGATGAGAACTCCTCTGTAATTTGACTGGTATTGAAATACATATGTTTTGATTGTTTTATTCTTTTCTGTTCTTCTTTCATATTGTTACTTGGAATTGATCACTTCAATTAAGTACTTAGAGTTAGGATTCGCAATGGGAACGTTGGGGTTCTAATTTCTGACCCGTTAAGAATAACATTTGTTCATAACCTAGGAATAGGGATGCGTAAGTGCAGAATTTTATAATATGATCTTTTAATTGCTTAAACTGGTAGATTTCACTAAGGAATTAGGTTTTCGATTCAGGTTAAAGGGTTAATTCACTAAGGGATTAGGGATTAACTAATCTAGGAAAGGCTTATTCTCTGAACAATCATAACAGGAACCCATATGATATATTCTTTAAATGCTTAGTTTGACAGAAACGCTAAGGGCTTAGGGTTCTCGATCGAGTTAAAGGGCTGAATCGCTAGTTATCTAGGGTTTATGAATTTAGGAGAGATTTATCATATGTGCATGTCAAATTAACAAACCAGTCAAGTGAAAGAGAAAGAATCAGACGGGATTGTGCCTGACCACAATTAATTTTACATTGGTAATCTTTCAACTCAATTTACTGCATTCCTTTAATTTCTGTCTTTGCATTCAAACAACCAATCCAATCAACAACATTTCTCTGCGTAATTTCCTATTTTTACTTTCAATCACATTCATTAGTATTGCTGTGAAATCACCCCAATCCCTGTGGAGAACGTTACTCACTTACCTAATCTTTATTACTTGAAAACGATCGGTTCACTTGCCGTAGTGTGCGGTTTTCGCAACAAGTTTTTGGCGCCGTTGCCGGGGATTGGTTAACGGATTTTTACAGTAATCTTAATCTTTGTGATGGAAATTTTTTGTTACTAATCGCTTCTCTGAGTGTTATGCGAAGTGCAGTTAACCCTGAAAATTTACAGTTCGATCTTGAAATTGAAAGAACCGTCCGAAGGAGACTAGCTAGCCAAAGAAGAAGAGAAGCAGAAAATTCTGACTTTGATTCAATTCCAGAATTAGATTCAGAACTAGAAGAAAATATGGCTGAAGCAAGAAATAATCAGCTGAGACCAGAAGATGAACTAATGGGGGGTATTCTGGCCCCAATGTTCACTAGACCTAACTCCAGCATTGTGAGAACCACCATACAAGCTAATCACTTTGATATAAATCCTTCATTGATAGCTCTGGTGGAACGCAGTCAGTTTGGAGGAGAGGATTTTGAAGACCCTCATGACTTCATTGACAGATTCCTCAGAATCTGTGACACTATAAGACATCAAGGGGTCTCAGATGATGCTGTAAGATTAAGCCTATTCCCTTTTGCTGTTAAGGGAAACGCATTGAGATGGTTGAACCGACAAACATCAAATAGCATCTCAACGTGGGAAGACTTAGTCGCAAGATTTTTTGCTGAATACTTTTCCATGGACAAATATAATCGGTTGGTGAATGAAATCACCAACTTTACTCAGAATGGAAGAGAATCCTTATGCGCTGCATGGAATAGATTTCAAGAGTTGATTAGGAGATGTCCACAGTATGATATGCCTGTAGGTAAGCAGGTACGTATATTCTTTAGTGGTATGACTCCTGACACTCGTATGATTGTTAATGTAGCAGCAGGAGGGACTATAAGGTCTAAGACAGCAGCTCAAACATATGAGCTTATCAACTCTTTGGCCCGAAATGAAAATGAAAGCACCATTCAGCCGAAGAGAGAACCAATTCAGCTGTCCATTAATGATGCAATGCTTGCCGAGCAGAAGATTTTGGCACAACAACTAGCCAAATTGACTGAGAAGATTAATAGATTGCAAGTTTCTGCAGCATAAGTGGCAGCTAGCCACCCACATATAGTCTGTGAGTATTGCCAAGGTGAGCACGAGTCTAATGTTTGCCCTATTCTTGTTGGTGCTGACCCTGTGCAGGTGAATGGAGTTTGGAATGATCAAAGCCAGCAACAACCTTACCAGCAACAATCCTATTAGAGAAACAACAATTTTTCTGCTGGAAATAATTACCAAAGGAGATTCCAAGGAGGTGGTCTGGACTACAAGTCCAACAACTATTTGCAACCCCCTCCTATTCCCAATAAGGAGCCTTCTGAACTTGAAAAGGTTGTGATTCAGCTGTCAAAAACAACAGCAGAATTTATATCTGAAACAAGAGCTCACAGGACTAACCAAGATGCTTCCATTAGAAACTTGGAAAACCAGATTGGTCAACTTGCAAAACAATTGGCTGAGAGACCACAAGGCCAATTTCTAAGTGACACAATTGTAAACCCAAGGGAACATGCCAAGGCTATCACAACTAGAAGTGGTAAGGTATTAAATACACCAGAAAGGCCTGAGGTAAGTAAAAAGGAAGCTGAGAAAAATTCTGCAGCAGCTGAACCATCAAAAGAAAAAGCTGCAGAAAAAGTTGAAGAGCAGAATTCTGCACCTCAACCAAAGAAGTGGGACTTTTCTCGCTTTGAAAAGCCTCCATATCCAGCGCAGACCAAGCAACAATTGCAGAAGCAGCAATTTGCCAGGTTCTTAGAAATGATTAAGAAGTTACACATTAATATACCATTTGCTGAGGTATTGGCTAATATGCCCAATTATGCAAAGTTCATGAAAGAAGTTCTATCTA
>PYAF01006029.1:148562-159718 GCA_007407185.1 Glycine tomentella | reverse complement strand
AGTGTTGAGTAGAAGAAACTGGATGTAGCCTCATAGGTTTTGAGGTGAACCAGTATAAATCTTGTGCTCTCTCATCTACTGCATGTTAGATTAATTCTTGGTGTGATTACTGAAGTTTGATTTGCTTGTTGAGGCATTACAAGTCTTGGATTGTGTTTGAATAAAGTTTCTTTATTGATTTTTGATAAAGATCCAAAGGCAATTAAACTCTGATATTTTAATTGGGAAAGAAATTTTTAAATTTACCAAGGCTAACCAATTCACCCCCCTCTTGGTTAAGTGTAAAGTGTTCTCTTATTTTACAACGGAGAGATCGCATTCTCTAGAGGACTTCACAAAACTCGAGTTCGGCGGGGAAAGGAGGCGATTCTCGGACACCCAAGCTTGGGGAAGTGGTCCACTAGCTTTCCTTGTCGTCTTAGAGGTAAGAAACTCGAGTTTTACCGTTTGATTTGTGATTTTGTTCTTGGGATGAATAGTGACCCTTTTGAGCTAGAGCTGGAATTAGGCTTGGGTCCTTTAGAAAAGTATGTTTAGGAGGTTGTTGTGATGAAGGATTAGCTTTGAAATGTTGGTTTCATGGACTTTGGTTCTTGGCTCTAAGAAATGCATGTGTGGGTAGTATGTTGGTTAATTGATGATTGTAGAACATGCATGAGCCTTGAGACTTACTCTTTATGTGCTTGAGAGTCTTTATGAACAGTGATTTTGTGTGGAAGTAACCGTTTAAGCCCCGTTGCTTATCCTTGAGTATTGGCCTGTATAGAGCTTTGAACTCTTTGTTTTGACTTATACCAAGTCTTGGGGAGACTCCAGTGTCTTGGTTAGGCCGAGATGGACCACTGAGGGTCCATGTATTTGTCTAGTGAATTGGTTAGTTCTGATAACCTTAAGATAGATGACTGAAAGGTTTTATAGAAAGGAAGGATGTTCCTTTCTTTGTAACGATTGAGGACCGTTGTTATGTGTTTATGCCTTGTATGGTTGGATTGGTGATTGATTGTGCTTGTGTGCCTTTGTATAGGGCATGACACCGAGGGTGTCAGTGGCGTAGACCACTGTTCTGGGGTTGAACTGTTGAGCACGGCTTTGGCAGGTAAGTTCTTCGCTCTTGGGGAATGTTTTCCACTGCCTGTGTTCCACCATACTCCGAGGGAGTGATGGTTGCATTCATGATGCATGTGCATTGAATTGGTTGTTACTTTCCTCATGATGATATGTATGCATGATTCTATGCCTTGTGTGGATGATTACCTGTTGTATAGATCTTCTGGCCAGTTAGATAGATATGGACCTCCCTAGGAGTAGAGCGCAACTCCTAGTTTGGTTTTCTCACGTAAAGGGTGATGATGATCCCTTAAGACCAAGAGATAGGTGGTCCCGTCGCGGTTGAAGCCTATTCTTGGAGGTGCCATATACGTGTATCCATGTGTAAAGGGTAGCTCCCGATGGGATGGCACGGGTGTGAGTTCCGGTCTCACACTGGGGACTAAGAGTCCCAGATGCTGATGATGATGCATCTTGTGGCGGGCGTAGTATCGCAGATATACATTAGAACTAGATGATGGCTATGTATTGTTGTGAGGGCCTGGAGGCCAGTGATTGTGATACCTTTGATGATGTGAGCCAGGGGGGAGGAGAAGCCTCCAAGAGCCCTGAGATTACTGAGATGTGTATCTCACCCCGTGTGGGGATTATATTTTTGCAGGTGATTCATCTGGCAGAGATGATAGGTCTCAGGGCGGGAGGTCCCAGTAGATACAGTTCCTGTGCAGCTGCATGGCAGCACTGTGAGAGCATGGAGACTCCTTTGTTTTGTTTTGATGTATTTTGTACCCCTGTGAGGGAAGATGTGTGTGTGCACACATGTTTTGGATGTTGTTATGTATCTGGACTTTATATGAATTGTATGCCCTCGTGTGAGGAAGTGATCTGCGAGATCAGGGCGATGTATGCCTATTCTTTTGTATAGACACTGTGAGTGTCTTGATGATGTATATATGTATACCTGTGGTTTTCTCCTTATATATCTATATAGATATTGTTAATGTATCTACCGTTGTTTTATGTTGTTTTGGATCAATGAGGCTGGCTGATGTTTATGATGAGTGTTGATACGTACCATACATAATGAATCAAGAAATAAGGTTTTATTATCGCTTCCACGGGTTTTAATTAAGTTAATTATTGCGCTTATCTGATTAAGTAATTGTTCATACACCAGATGCATACGAGGTGTTACAACTATCAAGAGAAATAGATCAGTCCCTAAACTATATATGTGGTAAAGTATATATAATTTTACTTTTGGATTTTAACCTCATGTAAATATTCTAAAACAATGGTTACTCATTGAAATTCAGTGGATATTTAAGGATAAAATTCAGTGGATATTAAGGATTTTAACCTCATGTAAATTTTTTTCTTTGTTGACTTTTTTGGTTCACACTGCAGCTGCTATTTTTCTAGTGATTATGCATAGTTTTGTTAATTAAAAGAAAGTTAAAAGAATAAGATGAAAAAATATATGAATAGTTGAGTTATTTTATTTGTATTGATGATACGGAATTGTAGCGATTCATTTGTGCATGGTAAGATTCAAAGTCATTCGAGATGCATCTTATGATATGATTATGAATCAATAGCAAGTTGAATCGCATGGAATCATGGATAGTAAGATTCTAATGACTATGATATTTGAGGTTGACTGTGAAAAATATAAAAAGGATTGCTTGTTGTTTCTTGTTGTACCACGAGAAGGAGAAGTAGTCTTGGATTTGGTAGCATGTTGCCTAAAAAATTGCCCTTTTAAGTTTAATGGTTGTGACAGTTTTCTCTTGAAACCTTGTACCCTATGGCATACTTGAGAGTAAGGAATGGGGGAGGCAGGTCAGAGTTGAGTGAGGTAGAAAGGATTGGATGGTCTGGGATATTCTGTTCTGTTGCAGAATCTTCATTCTTACCCTCTTGTTTTCTTTTGCATTTTAGTTTTGACCACTACTTGTCAGGACCTTTGTCTCTTTATTTTCTATCCTAATTTTCTATTACTATAAGTTTGGGCCAATGAGTTTTTGTTTCTTTGATTGTCAATGTGTGTGACACATAGCCAAAAAAAAAACATAGCCAAAATGTTGCTAGCCTGTATTTCCATCTCACTACATATGTTGTAAGCCAATTTGGTTTGCATGTCTTTTGTCAATGTTATGAATGAATAATGAGTTATGGAGAGCCTGACTTTTAGCTTTGTGTGAAGGTTTTAATTTTTTTTATTGGTTTGTTCTTTTCTTGTACATTTTTTAGAGGCGTTCTATTATTGTACTTGTTTATGTGCATCTTGGAATTCTGGATGTCTTCTCTATGGTTCACCATGTTTCAGTTTTGAATTTGTTTGTGAATTGGAGTGGCTCAATTTCATTTGCAAAAAGTGTTGTGGTTATTTGAATTCTCTGTTTTTTCATTGGCTTAATTTGCCCCCTCCTTTTTGCTATTTTTGCTTTAATGTTTATCCTTTTTATTTATTTTTTTACTTTACTGTGTTTTCTGGTGTCAACCCTTTGCTTGTTTTTTAAATTTTTTGCTTGGTGGCTTTTCGTTTTTGACTTCTTCGGGTTGTTTTGCATTCTAGAGGAGAAAATATCTCATATGGTGTGATTTTAACTGCAGGATGTCTCTTAAGTTCTGTCTGGGGAGTGGAGCTTAATTTGATTATTGGTATTAAGGAATAAGATCTCATTCAACGCACTAAACAATAAGGATTTTGCAAATGCTAAATTTTGGCAGGTCCAGAAGTCAGTCAAGGGCAACCATAGCTACAACAATGGTTGTTCGCTAAATTTGATCATGAATGGTAGTATGACTAGCTTTCTTATTGTTTTTCCCTTGAATGAATCTTGGTTGCTTAAAGTATTAATCAATTTGAAAATGGGATTGGAAAGCTTTACCTTTTGTAACACTTGACTATAGGATAGACTGGGTGCATGTATATGAATTGACACACAAGGTGTTTCTGAATTTATAATTGTCAATGTCCTGTAATTTTTTTTATAACTGTGGGTGCACGTGATGTGTGTGTATGACAAAGAAGTGTCATTTTTTTTATAACAGAATTTTGGAAGAGGGAATAGTTTTAAATGGATTATATTCATTCATCTAAATGATGTTATTTTTTAATTTAAAGTAAAAAACAAGATAAAATGTCGAATGCTAAGATATAACCATAAAATTGTTAGTCACCTTTTTTCTAAATAATGAATACATGTAAATAGAATTTCTATGTAGAGGATTTTTTTTTTTAAAATATATGGAATTTATTGTTTTATTATTATTTATTATTATAATTGTAAACTTCTAAGACGGTTTTTGCAAAAAAATGGTCTTAGAATCCTTTATTTTTTAATTTTAAAAAAGAAGACATTCTAAGATGGTTATCTGGAAAACCATCTTAAAAAATAGATTTTTAAGACGATTTTTTAGAATCGTTATTGTTTTTTATTTAAAAAAGGATATTCTAAGACGATTATTTGAAAAAAATCATCTTAGAAAGTACACTTCTAAGACGGTTATTGTAACACCCCGTAGGCCTCCGGTGCGTTATCATTAACAATATCAGATAAGCGTCTCATTAACACTAAGTATTATTCAGCGGAAGCATAGAATCGTTTTTCTTGATTCATTATGTATGGAATTAAATATACCAAGCAACATATAGATAAGACACATAGCATACGCCCTGCTGATCCAGTTTCTCATACATAATCATAGACAGATAAAACATCCACAATATACTCAGGAGGAAATTCATATCATATTATTATTAGTTCTGTACATACATATACATCAGAGTTCTCACCACACCGTGGTGATACAAAAGAATAGTTGTCCTCATCGAGGGTTTACAGAACTATACAACCCTTATCTAGGGTACAAAACATAAACAAAACACAACTGAGCCTTCAAGCTCCTTCTTCTGCTATCAGCCAAGCAGAGAAGTCTCTACTCGGGCCTCCTGCCCTGAGACTGCTCTCTTCTATCCGAAGAGTCACCTGAAATCACAACTCCCCACACGGGGTGAGATACATATCTCAGTAAGCTCAGGGTGCTTGGGAAATCATTCCCACCCTGGCCCACAATTCACAATACAAACATCAGATAAGCATACATATCCAGTCCATTTCACATCCATGGCAGAGATTCACTCAATGCCGTTCCACATGGCAGAGATTCACTCAATGCCTTCAATACCTGGCAGAGATTCACTCAATGCCCTCAACACTTGGCAGAGATTCACTTAATGCCCTCAGTATGGCAGAGATTCACTCAATGCCCTCCACATGGAAGAGATTCACTCAATGCCCTAGGCAGAGATTCACTCGATGCCCCCAACACATATCACAACCAGGCACAAATGCACACAGAGTAGAATATGCAACAGCCAATGCATGCATTATGAATATGACCATCACTCCCCCGGAGTGTGGTGTGCAACCAAGTGGGAATCAATCCCCAGGGACTTAGAACTTACCTGCAAAGTGTCACTCTGCCATTCTTTCCCTGGTCTGTGGCTCCCGCCACCAACAGTTTCAATCTCACGCCCTAATCAAGGCATACGGATTCATATCAAAATTAGTTCACAGGCATTTAAGCACAAAAACATATCATATTCAGAATTCCCCTATCCTAGGGTTCAATCAATCTCAGCCCACACTAGGCTTCTCACAGACCACACAAGGTCTCTCAAGGCTGAATACCAAGCATCTGAGTCATCCCAGACTCACTGTACAACCTATACTTCAAATATCACTGGAACGGTCTGAGTCTCACTCAAAGCACCGTTCAATTAGCCTCTCAGGCTCAACACAACATAATTAAGGCTCTAGCATGTCAGAAAACAGTCGATAAGTGACCTTACAACAGTCACACATGCATTCACAGAGCCAAGATTCAAAGTTCACTAATTCAAAAACTGAAAGCTAATCCTTCATCACTAGACAGTTCTAAACAGGTTTCTCTACAGAACCCTGGGCTAATTCTATCCCCAGATCAATATAGATCACAAAATCCAGAAAACCTCAACTATCAAAATCAACCGAAGAAACTCGAGTTTCTTACCTCAGTGGCGACCCAAAAGGCTGGAGAACAGCTTTCCTTAGCTCTGTAGTCCGTTCTGCGCCTTGGGTTCTTGCCAACACTCAAGTTTCTAAGCTTTACCCTCAAAAGGAATTCTCACTCAATTGGGATTTTCAGGGGAAGAGATGAAGGATTACAGCTTTCTAGGTGATTCTCTCAAATTTAAGGGTCATTGGGAGGTGTTTAGGCTAGTAAACAAGGTCCTAGGAATCTTGGCTCATTAGAAATGGAGGATAGGGACGTGGGGAAGAAGAACACTATTTTTTTCCCCAGCAAAATCGCATTCTGCCCTTTATACTGGGCCTGCCCGAGGTCTGGCACGATCCGTGCCAGCCCCGGCGCTACCCGCGCCAACATGGCGGTTTATGTGGCGCCACCAGCGCCACCCCCACGCCTCCAGCGTCAGCTTCCAGAACCTGTGGCGCCACCCGCGCCACACTGGCGCCATCCGCGCCACACTGGCGCCATCCGTGCCATACTGGCACCATCCGCGCCATACCTCCCCTGACCTATGGCGCCATCCGCGCCACACCTGGCGCTAACCGCGTGAAATTCCAGTGAAACTTGGTTTTCCAGACCACTTCCCGCGCCATCAGCGCCACCCATGGCGCTATCCGCGCGGGCTGGAAAACCTCTGGCGCCTCTCACGTGGCTCTGACGCTCTGGGCGTCAAGTTCTAGTGGCTCTGGCGCCATCAGCGCCACACCCTTAACAGGATTTTCTTCCAAAGATCCCTGGCGCTATCAGCGTGGGATCTGGCGCCAACCGCGCCAGAGTGAGGGTCCTTACAGTTATAGGATAACAACTATCTTAGAATGTGACATTCTAAGAAGGTTGTTACCTATAACCGTCTTAGAATGTTGTGAAAAATAAAAAAAAATTGAAAGACGAATTCTAAGACGGTTCTAGGCTAACAACCGTCTTAGAATGTCACATTCTAAGACGGTTCAATAACCGTCGTAGAATGTCTTACCTTTCAACGACACTGACTACTACGACGGTTCTTGATCCGACGTAGAATGAGTCAAATAACCGATGTAGAAAGTGTTCTTTGTAGTAGTGTTGGATTGTAGTCACAACCCACCAATCTACCTTTCCCGTAATTATTTTTTTCAGGATAAGGCATATAATACACCTGAATTGCATTTGCTGTAAGTATGAAAGGATCGTAATTCAAATATGTTTTACGATGATGTACCTCCACAATACCATATTCTTTATAAACTTTTACACCCCGATTCCTTTAAAAATCAAACCACTGACAATTAAATACAACTAAATGTTTGGTTGGTTCTCCATGTGTTCAAGTTGGATAATCTCTTTAATGATACCATAATAATAATAATTTTCTTCATCCCCATTATCATTACCCTTAATACATACTCCACAATTCATTGTTTTCTTTCCAGTACTCCATTCTTTTGTATGAAACTTGAAACCATTGACAAAATATATAGGCCAACTAATTTTTTTTCCTTGGACGCCTTTCTAAGTCATGCAAAAATTGACTTTGAACCATATTTATTTTATCATTAACATATATGAATGAAAAACACAAAGTCAATACATATATTTAATCACTAAAACATCCATTCTCTCTTTCACTCTCATGATTAAAGAATTTGCTACACCTCAATGTTGCTTCATGCAATCTTTACATAGTGTTCATGGGAGTAATCCCATATATGAAGGATATGGATATTTTGGTTTAAATTTGAAACCATCTAAGGGAAAGGCTTGTCGTTAATTGAAGTTAGTTTACAATCATCTTGCTCCCATTTTCCTGTTGTTATTTTGATTGACAAATTGTCCATACCTTCAATTCATTTGAATCTTTTTCGTGTAGTAGTGTACAGCGTTAGTGTCTCTTTGCCTTTATTTTTTTTACACTGAATTGTTGCCTTTCTTCAATTGTTTCATTTTTTATGAGACTTTTTGCCTATTTTTGAGTGCACACTAATGGGAAGTCAAATATCTTTTCTTGTGGAGGGAATGCAACCAAAAGGTATTTTTACAATAAGTATTTTGTACTAATCCTTTTTGTTGTAGTGATTTTGATACTATGTATTGGTTATTCCATATTTCAGTTTTTTATCACTAATTGAGAACTGATGTTACTTTACAGGACAAATAGTTTAAAAAATATAAATAGAGGCCAAACCAATATCTGGCTAGAGATTTGGTTACAACAGAAGACAACAAACTGAGCATTGATGCTGCTGATGATGGTTTTGTTGGGGATAAGAGATGCAGGAAGTATTGTGCCTGCAATGCAAGGTATAGATGCTCTCATAATACTCACAAGTGCAGTGCCACAGATAAAAGGTGGGTTTGATCCAACAAAAGGACAAAGATCATAGTTTTATACCACAGTTTTATTTTAATGATTTTATTTTTAATTGTAAACTTTTGATTTCATAGGTTGAGATTAAACAAGCTTCCAACTTTCCAGAGAAAGACTCTTCAACATGCTTTAATTTGTGAGCTTGTTCATTTCTTCTTGTCAGTTCATTTAATTTATTTTAATGTATCTAAATTGCTTCTTGATTAGCAATTTAGCAGTCCCCATATTCTTTGTTGGGACAACTAAGAAATTTAGGTTTATTTTTCGAAATGGTGTCATTTCTTAATATACACACGATATGAACATAGAAAATTTAGTTGAGCTTCTCATTTATGTTTATTTAGTTCAGAAACGTGATGAAAATGGTTAATCCACTAAGTCAATTTTGATACTTTTAAATTGACAAATATCAAGTTCTACAATCAAATGATTCATCTCTCTATAGGTATTTCTGGAGATAAAAGTACTAAAACCATTTATTGGATACTCATTTGCAGGGATCTATCAAAAGGCAATTATGAATAGACACATTTTAAAATTGTCAAGGACTCTGCTAAGAGGAAACCTAACAACCCAATGTAGGGTAGACTTAAAAAAACCAATCTAAGGTATCAACCACATCTTTATTATGGGTTAACAGTCCTTCTTGTCATGCTCTGTTAGTGATGGTTTAATTGTTTTGTTTGCCTCAGTGCCTCTACATCGTGTACTTATACTATTCTTAAAACATCACTCAAGTGGCAGGAGTCTCAAATTCTAAATCATTTCTTATTGGCTCATGTTCATAATCTTTCCATTAATAAAGTATAGATATATTAAAATGTTATTTTCAATTTTGGGATAGTAATGGTACTTATTGTTAATTATATTATAATCAGCTTCTCTTTTACTCAAAAATACATAAAATAACAAAGAGGGGGAGATGTACTCGTTTGGCATAGACCTTTAGTCTTAACCATATAAATATTGTAAGTCTTTCTTTTTATAAGCTAATTGAAAGTAATTCTTTACATTTTGTTTGCAAGGGTGGTTCTCGGCTTGCTAATGCAAATTTTTACAAAGTAACAAATCAGAAATGAAATTGATTAATGTATATTTGTTACTTTCTAAAAAAATATTTATCGACCCTAGATACAATGGCTAATGATATATTGTCGATAAAACATTTTGTAGCTGAAACTGCAAGAAACACACTAAAAGGGGGTGAATAGTGTGTATCTCAATGATATAAACTTTTCGAAGGGATAATATAGATAATACTGTGTTAAACACTGGTTGTCCATTGAGGATAAAACATATATATATATATATATATATATATAGTGAAGAACAACATGGTTGTTTAGTGACAGATAAAAGGTTTTTAAAACTGTTTTTCAAATAAATACTTGGTGTAAAATGGTGATAGAAAGTGTAATAAGAATTCTTAATAAACCTTTAAGGAGAGAAGTAGAAAGACTTGGTTTATACTGGTTCACTCAACCTAAGCTACGTCCAGTTCTACTTTACTAACTAGTAAAGGTTTCCATTAATCAAAACATAAGTACAAAACAAGTATTCTAACCTACCACTCCTCATTTTACAAGTATTCTTAACACCACTCCTGGTACCTTCTTAGACTCCCCCTGAATCTAAGAATCCAAGTATTGTTTAACATTAAGCCATTCCTAGCTTTCACAAACAAATGTTTGATGAATACAATATTTCTTAATGCTCAAAGTGTGAATATGCAGTTAAGCGCAAATACATAATAACTTTGCTTCGTAAAGAATAAATGAATGAAAAGAATTTATATCATCTAGGGATTTTAGAAGGGTTTTGCTTCACGTATTCTCTGCCGCTCTTTTTCTATATTTTTCTCGTTTTTCATCAATTCCTTCATTGAGGGAGATATCTTTTTATATACTTCAGTGAAGTATCTGTTACAGGATCAACGGCGATATCTTGAAAGGATCATTGTCTCACATAGAAGAGTAAGGCGACATGTCAAGCTCTGAATGGTATGTATTTTATCCATAGTACAAAGAATGCCATGCACTTTTTGTCTGCAGTGAAAGCGACCTTTAAGGGAATATTCCATGAAAGTCTTTTATTCTCTTTTATGTCGTCCTTTTCTTAAATTCAAATATTAGTTATTAAAATAATAAGAGAGGCAAATAGAATATGAATAAAACAGTACATGTGCACTTCCCTTTTTCATGATATGCAGTCTTTTAGACTGGACACATGAGTTTACCTTATGACAGTGTGTTATACTAATTTATATAAGAGTGGATGCTCACTGGATATAATGTGATGGACGCTATATTAAAACAGATCATACTTTCTATAGTTATGGACAATACTTAATGTTGTAAATTCATTTAACATAATAATCTTGTCCACTTGTCAAAACTCATTAGAATATCAATAATTTATACTTATTGTTATGCATCAAAATCTAAGGTGGATAAGGCGTGTAGTCGTTCAAACCTAACCATCTCCCCCTTTTTTATCATGACAAACAATATAAATTTTGATTTATAAAGATAAACAAAGTTTAAGAAGGAAATGAGAATGTAATGCAGTTAAACTCCCCTTGAGTTCAATCATGGCAAGAAAATGACATATATTAAATATGATGAATATATATGGAAATAATTCAAGTGAAAAGAGAATATATGGAAATACTTTAAGACTACTTTTA
>PYAF01006029.1:91425-148462 GCA_007407185.1 Glycine tomentella | reverse complement strand
GTTGTCAATCTTGAGATGGCGGTGGTGATGAAGGTTGAGAAGGTGCTGGTGGTATTAGAGCAAAGGGTGGCGGTGGAGGAGCAAGAGATGCAAGTATAGATGGTGGTTGAGGTTCAGGTTCAGGTGCAACAACAACTCTAAGCATAGACGCTTGAGCTTGTTGAATGTTTTGTAAAAGACAACATCATGGTTGGAAAATTAGGTTGTAATGCATTCAACATGGAGAGCCTGAATTACTCATTCTCTAGGCATTGGCATTTGGCAAAAGACTCCATGTCTTGGACTTGATCACGAGTGATGGTGGTGGGTATTGCATAGTTAAGAGGAGTGGGGCCGTAACTTGTTGAATAAATGATAACAACATCATGGTCGCACTTATCTTAAGAAGTGGCCTTATTTGAAGTTGTAGATTGCTTGGACGCAGGATCCTGAATATGTGGTTAAACTTCATCAGCAAAAGCTGCATTGGACACTTCACTAGTCTCGTCCATGACACTAGTGGTTGTAAGATCAATGGTGACCCCATGTACAATTGGGTCGTCCACAGCTTTAGCAGATGCTTCAGCTTGGATGAAGGCAGCAAGCTTTTTCTAAGCAACAACAACATCTTCTTTTTCAACCCTTTTCTTTTGTTGAGCTTCATGGAGTGAGTCACATGAACTATCATCTAGGCTTCTGTCATCTTTTTTAAGTTGTAAGTCCCCTAATACTGAATGGTTGGAAGCTTGAGAAGATGTTGTATGAAGGAGTAGTTATCATAATCTTTGGTAATGCAGACACAGACGTTACTTCCTAATAACACCTTAAAAAATTCGCAGTGCGTTCCACCATAGCCAGAATTGGAGGCTTTTTGAGAGTCCATCCACACAATTTGATTCCAGAAGATCCAAACATCAACGCCTGGTATAAGCTACTTACCATTAAATAACAAACTCTACTTTTATAGGAAGTTCACAATCTCCACGTTCATCTCCTGGTAGGCATCTTTTCTTTGTAATATAACTCAAATCCTTTTTTCATTGCAACATCCTACACTGGTATCTATGGACAAACTCTATCAGCAACAGTGTTGCCTATGAGATTGCAGACCAAGAGGGTACAACATGTCTTGATCATGCAAGTACATTTGTCCATGTAACTTGCCAAGGGATGAGCGATCTTCTTGTGAGAGGTTTATATCATCTTGAGATTGCGATCAAACAATTCCTGAGATATGCGACCTTGAGACCTCTTTTTGTCCTTCAGCTTCTACATATTGCACCAAGCTTAAGTGGGGGTCACTTTAGTGGAAGGTCGAATTGGTTGTTGAGTTCAAGGTGCTAGCTAATAAGGAGGCATCTAAACAACAATTGGTTGAACTGAAGGAGTCCATTGTGGAGGCGAAAGATGAACTATGGCATCTGATGATAATCATATCGTGTCTAGGTAGGAGCTTGAATAGATATGGTTTCCCTAACCACAGGTTCAAAGAAAATTACTTCAAAGAAGGGGGTCGTAGGTGTAGGATTACCGTTAATGAAGGCCAGAGAAAACCTCTAAGCATCAATTAATGGTTCCCTTTGAGTTGTCATTCTGAATTTGTTTAGATGTAGAGGAAATGGTGATGGATGTGGTTGAGTGGACGATGCATGCTTGCAGAAGGGCAAGATAGAAGTGTCATCAGTGGACTCACTATCTAATGAGGAAAAGGCTAGATCTTCCTTGTTTCTAGTGAAGGAAACAACCCATTCTTTATCATCAACATTTGGGTTAGCCTTGGTCGCCCTCATCTTTATGCGTCATGGAATGGCAGAGGGGATGATAGATGCCAGGGGTTCAATGACTAGTTGGGCTTTCTTGGTCTTCCTTGGAGAAGCGACAATTGGAGCAACAACTTTCCTCTTTTGCAGGGCCACTCACACCAACCAACCCTTCATCATATTAATCAGTCTCACATAGGTCTTTTAACCTTTGTTCTACTGACGTCACTACTGGTGGACGAGTTGGAGAGGACCTAGCAGACTCATGCCTTCTTTTAGTCCCATGCTCCTTGGTCAGAAGCTCGTCTTCTTCTTCATCTCTTGGTGACTATTTTTTGGTCTTCTTCTTCTGCTGCTCAACCATGATCTTCTATATTTTTCTTGAAATGCCAAAGTTGTTCAGACCTAGGTCTTCATCAACAATGAACTTCACTAGCCTTATCTGTTTTCTTTTGTTGATGGTGTCCATGTCCATTTTTGGAGCCTCTTTTAAACTTTGTTCTAAAGCTACCTTCATAGCTTCCAACTTAGTCTTTCTAAACTTTTGTTGTTTAGCAATAGCTAAACCTTTGGCTGTCAGGGTGTGCTTAGAATCCTCATTCATCTTGTTGAGCACATGATATACTTTTTGATCCCACAAGAGCTTGTTGATGAGGACTGCACAGTAGATGTCATCAAGACAACCTAAGCCCTTGAGGTTCCTTGGCATGTTGATGTAAATTGTGTGTGGAAGATCAAATGGAAGGATCTCCATCAAGTGAAATAACATGTACTTGTGAAAATCAGAGAAGGTTGTTTTGCAACCTGCATTGTGGAGCACATGCTTGTTCAAAATGTTAGTTCATATTTTCGCCTTCTCACATATCAGGTTGTACATTATTGTCCTATGGTCACCAGCCTTATCAACATTGTCTTTGTAGAGTGCTCTAGTGACATGGTAGTCATAATTTTTCTCCCAACCCTCTTGGTAAGTACTTCCCTCACGTAGACATCATGTTGCCTTAGCAATAGTGTCGCAAGATAGTACTACCTTCACTGTTAAGACTTCGGAGGCAATAGTCTTCTTGTTTACGAACTCAGCATGTCTCCAAAAGGTTCTTACCAGTTTAGGGTAGATGGTTTTTGGTTCATTGAAGAAGTGAGAATAGTAGGGTTTCGTTCAACTTTAGACCCACTTTTTCGAGTTCTTGGATATCAAAAAAATGTTCTACATGAATAGATGACTCATATTCTGTGTGAATGGGGGTATTTTCATGGTTGGGATTGTCTAAGTAATGGGGGTGTTTGCAGAGAAAGTGTAATGCTAAGAGTTTCAACGTAATAAGGTTTTATAGTGGGATTTTTGGATTTTTCATAAACAATCATTAGGCCTACTTCCCTAAACTGACTCAGCATGAAGCGTTACAATGTTTTGCTATGAAAGTGTTGTGTTTCACATATAAGAATAAAATGCACGACATGTCGTTCATATATTGAACATTGTGAGTGTGTGTTAAGGTCCTGTGGGCGATATATCCTTAGATGCAATAGTGGAAAAATATAAAGATTAAGTTAATCATTGACAGAGATCATCCTAAGTTAATTTCTTAATAAATCAACCTTTCTTCAGTTAATGGTTTTGTAAAAATATCAAAAAGCTTATGATCAGTGGGTACAAACTATAAATCCAATGTTCCATTTTGAACATGATCTCTTATAAAATTATGTTTAATATTTATATGCTTTGCCTTATTGTCACAAAAGATGGGGATTGTACTCTCATAGACACTGTAGTCTTTACGCAAGTTCTTTATCCAGAGAAATTGAGCGCAACAGCTTGTTGTTGACATATATTATGCTTCAGAAGTGGACAATGCAATTGAGCCTGCTTCTTGCATATCCAAGTTACTAAGTTGCCACCTATAAAGTGACAACTTCCACTTGTGCTTTTTCCTCATTCAATTTTGCAAGAAAAATGAACTTAGTTTTTTATACCAAGCTCTAGGATCTTGTTTAAGTCCATATAAAGCTTTATTGAGTTTAAAGACATGTTGAGGAAAAGTTTCACTTTCAAATCCAGGAGGTTGTTCAGTATAAAATTCCTCTTGGATTCACTACTAGAAAACATCGGTCAGTAACATCGGTTTTACTAAAACCGATGTTAACAAAAGTGTGGTGACATTTTTGTAAATAAAGTGCTTTTGTTAACATCGGTTTCAGTAAAAATCGATGTTATGAGTTTCTCTTAACATGAATTTTTTTAAAGCCGATGTTGTGAGTGGCAAGTTAACATCAGTTTTTAATAAACCCGATGATATTTTCTTCATGTCTTTTTTTCGCTCATTTTCCTCTCGTTTTCCCTTCAAATCTTCCAAACCATCTTCTTCTTCTTTTAATCCTTCTCAATCTGAATTTTTTTTAATAAAATCTAATTGAAATTTTTTCAAAGAAGAAGTCTCTTTTGAAGATATTATTCATGATCTGGATGACTGGAAGATTCCCAAGATTCCAGAAAATTAACTTTATAAACCATATTTTCTTTCTAGAAGGGTTCTTGGCTGTCTTTACAGTTAAAAACTCTAGTGAGGAAGGTATCCTTATACCATCTAAAGTCAGCTAAAGTTTTACACCTTAGATTGGAAAGGAGTTAACCAGATATATCCTTCCAAAGACTTGAATCTCCTATGAAATGCTGAACAATGGTAAAGACTAATTGATTGGCGAAGTCAGGGATTGGTTTACCATCTTGGGTTAAGACAGTGCCATCATTTTCCATTTTGACAGCATCTTGTATGGTAATCTTGTCTTCTTCATACAATTAATTATCTCACCATCTTTTTAGTTGTCCAGTGAAACTGGAAACTAAAACGTTTATAATAACTGCTTCATTAAAGTTAAAGGACGTGTCACAAGCTGTAGCAACCATAGACATCTGTTGGAGTGCATTAAGGATTTGGTACTCAGTTTTGCCATCTATGTTCCATTCATAGATATGATTGGCATTAAAGGATTTAGAATGGTCTTTTTCTTCGATGACAAGATCTGGAGGGTTGGTTTGGAGTGAGCTTCTTAGGACGCAAATGTTTGAGGAGTATCTTGAATGACTAAGGAAGCCATTTCATCTAGTCTCTGTTTAAACTCATGTGAAGGTTGACTAGGTTGATTGAAAGCTTTTAGTTTGGCAAACTCTTTTTCAAGCTTATCAGTCATCCTAAAAGGCTTAAAAATTGGAGTTTATTGTCTTGGAGGAAGACATACCAGCAGCTATACTAAAGCTTGGTTTTCCTTCTAATGTGTCTCCTATAGTTTGGAGATACTTATTGGTATAGTTGGATTGTTCCATAAGATTTTTAATATCTTTGGAAGATATGGATTCAGACTCATCCTTAGACTTAAAAGGTGAGACAAAGATTGGATTATGTTTCTCATCCCTAACACTGGGAAAGATAAATTTGGTTGACGGAGGAAACTCAGATTTTACTATCTGGTCATCCTTGAGATCATACTTAGTGATAACACTAATGGTGTTTGGTTCTGTGAAGGGATAATCTATCTTATGGTAAGCTGCATAAGATTTAAACCAATCAAAGAAACAAATTTGAATTTGAATACGATTAAGAAAAGAATAATATTCTTCCCTAATTTGGTCTTTATAATTATCCTTATAATTGTTAAGAAACCATTCTCTTTGAGGAGTCATTTCCTTAGAGTCGAAATCTAACTTAAGGGTTTCATAATCTGTGTGTCTTTACCTTCCCAATCCTTTAGCCAAAAATATTATCCAAACTGATGCCTCTAATATTGGTTATGGTCACATTCTTAAGCAATCTATCAATGGCAAAGAACAAATAATTAGATTTACTTGAAAACATTGGAATCCTGCTCAGCAGAATTATTCTACTGTTAAAAAAGAAATTTTAGCAATTTTTTTTATGCATATCTAATTTTCAAATTGATTTGCTTAATCAAAATTTTTAGGACTCGTTATGGTCACTATGAGTATTTGGTTCCTTTGGTATGACCAATGTGCCTAGTGTGTTCACGAATTACATGAATAAGATGTTCCATCCCTATTTGGATAGTTTAGTTGTGGTCTTCACATATGACACCCTAGTGTACTCTAAGATTAGGGAAGAGCATGCTGAGTATTTGAGGGTTGTAATGTTGTATTGCAAACCCTTAAGTTAAGGTAAAAGTTGTGCTTAAGTTGTAACACCCTGAAATTTCGATAACTTAAAATATATGTTTGATGTATTTCTTGTGTTATTTGATTATCTGATTAGTTTAGATTAGTTGAAGTGTTGTGTAAGTTATCCTTGTGTAACTGCTTGGTGTGGATGTTAGGTTATGTGAAGTTTGTTTGATCTATGTTTGAAATGTGTGATTTCAAGTTTTACCCAAAACCTAGTTTTGTAAACTATAATCTTGGACTGGTTAACCATTGGATCGCCTTCAAATTTTGACTGTAAGTTTAAGATAGACCTACTCACGATTTGACCGTTCGGATTTTCAAATTCTAAAGTTTTGATGTCTCGCTTAGCACAATTTTGGACAGAGAGAAAATTGCTCTGAGCGAGATAAGCTCGCTAAGTGAGATGAGCTCGCTAAGCGAGATATGCAATCTATAAATACGTCCATCAACACAAAAAAAATGCATTTTTCACCTCTCTCTCTGTCTCTAAACTCTCCCCCAAAGCCATAGCCCTTTTCTTCCACCACCCATGACCACCTGTGACCGCCACGAGCTACCGTTGCTTGCCATTGGACCACCGCACGAAGAGGAACACTTTAATCAGAGCGGAATCTTCAAAACTCAACTTGAGGATTCGGTAGAGAATGGAGCCTTCAATCCTCCCTTTGTGGTTTCTTCGAGGTAATCATGTTTTCTATGCCTTCTCCTAGGAAGTTTGAACCTCTCTTAGTATCTTTTGTAATTTGTGTACCGTTATTGGATTTTTTTAATATTTCCGTTGAAAGAGCTTTGAAAATGAGACGTTGTAAAAGTTACCTTTTTATAATATTGATGTCCTTTTTGTGACCCTCGTTGAATCCCGATCACATTGGTGTGATCGAAATTTCAAAATGATGTTTTTTTGATGTTGACTCCCAAAACACTATTTTAGCCCCTTTTAAATTTGAGTGGGCATTTGACCCCTAATGTTAATATTAACTTTGTGTTTAAAATCTATACTAAATTGTCTTTGATTTGGTATATAGAGCTCTGCATTTGGACCAAAGTACTTGAAGTTGAGAGATCTTAAAACAACTCTACAAGGAGCTAACATAGGGATATAGATAGGTAAGGGGAGTTTATTATTTATTTACAACTTTTGAAACCATAGTTGGGGTCAGGAACCCAATTATGGGGATGTATGTCTTGTTAAAATATATGAACACTTTACACTTAACCAAGAGGGGGGTGAATTGGTTAGGCTTGGTAAATTAAAATTTTCTTAAACAAAATCAGAGTTTCCCTTAGGATCTTTATCACTTTTGAAACCAAGAATCCTTATTCAATCAAATGTTCAGCCCAAGGTATCCAATAGCTCAAAATTGAATTGATAAGCAAAGCAAGACTATCAAGATGGAGAGAATATAATCAAGAAAGAAATTAAAATTAAAGCACACAAGATTTATACTGGTTCACTTCAAACACTATGAAGCTACATCTAGTTTTCTTCCACTCAACACTAGAATGGAGTTCTACTATTGCAATTTTCTGTTCTTATAAGTAATTACAAAATCTCTCTTTATCAACTCTAGATAAAGTTCAGAAATCTAAAACACTATTAGATTCTTAGAGACAAACCTACTGAGAACACTACTCAGCATAACCCCTAGAGAAACCCTATCTCTAGATTACAAGCAAGAAACCCAATTACAATAGTCAATCAAATACAAATTCACAAAAGAATTACAACCACAAAGTTAAGGAAAGAAATCACCTGATGATCCAGTGAATGATATGCAGATGAATGAATAAATTAGGTTGATTGATGAAAACAAACTCAGAACATCTCCTTCCTTAACCTTTTTAAAAGAATCTTCTTGCTTCAAGAATCACTTAACAACCCATAAGTGTTTTAGTGAAAGCAAGAACTCATAGAACCCAGAAAATCACTAAGAATGTGTTTTGAAAGCTTATGTATGCTCAGAATACGAATTGATCAAGTTACAAAACAAGCTGAGCAAGGGTTCTATTTATAACAAACTTTCTAACATCAGTAATCGATTACATACGCTCCTGTAATCGATTATTTTGCTCATGTAATCGATTATTTCAAGATTGTAATCAATTAAATTGTTCAACAAACTTCTGGATATGAGCAACGAACAAAATAATCGATTACATCAGAAAGTTTCAAAAATACAAATATACTATGTAATCGATTACGGATTCTGGTAGTCGATTAAGAAAGGAAACTTCATAAACTTGAAATACATTGTGTAATCGATTACACCCACTGGTAATCGATTACATCCGAAATACCTTAAAACCAAGTTTTAACTAAGTAATCGATTACAATACTTGGTAATCGATTAAGACAGAAAGATGATATTACATGTTTAGCATGTGTAATCGATTACAGTTCCTTAGTAATCGATTAAAGTTTTCAACAAAGCAGTTTATGTCAAACCAAAGGTCATGTAATCGATTAAACCGAGAGGTAATCGATTACATTGTTCTTAAATGCTTCCCCAGCATAGACCAAGAACAAAATAATTGATTACATCTTTAAGATAATCAATTACGCCAGTTTAAAAACCATTTTTCCAAAAACCTTTGAATCAATTTGAAACCTTAGTTAACAATCTTTGTTTGGTTTTCATTAAAACTTAATTAAATCAATGAGTGAATGAATGAATGCATGGGTCAATCAGATGACTTTCCTTTTACATAGAATCCTATAATTCCAAGTCTTCAAGCATGTTGAAAGCACAAAACTCTTGTATAAAAAGACTTCCAAACTTCATGAAGCTCCTCCTGAATTCAACATGTTTGTCCCTGTTGCGTGCTGATTTGCAAGAAAAACTGTGTTTTCGACTAATGGGATGCAATATATTTGTTATTGATGAATCAAATTGTGAATGATGTTGTTGCTGTAATGATTAGATTTTTAGGAAATATTTTAATTACAAATGAGACTCTGACCAAAATTTTATAATTTTTTCTCCTATTTACTTCTTTATTAAATTTTAAATGGGCATGAGTTTGTAATTAAAAATATTATAAAATTTTGGCCAGAGTCTCCTCTGATATCACTTAGTTTGGAACTCCCTTGTGACTCTCGCTAATCACCATAGGGGGGATTGGACTGTGTACGATAGGGTGACCTCGATGAGCTACTGCATCATTTTCCTAAAGTGTCATGTGGACACACTTAGGCTATTTCCTGACGAATGGTACCACATTGCATTTGAGAGTTAAGTCAAGTGCATACATCATTCTGAGCACAATTGATTTGAATTGTGGAAAAAGTTGATGACTAGTTTGTTGAGTGTATGATGAACTGATTGATTACTGAGAATGATTGTGGTTATTATTAGTTTTTTTTTTGCTAATCATTGTCATTTGGTGCTTGTTGATATTGTATAATAAACTCACACCTGTAATTTTGTACTGTGTGGTTGGTACCTGTGATGATCGTGAACCTTTGCTTGTGGGAGCAAATGAGCAACAATAGGTGATTTTGGAGGGAAATCCTTTTGTTGGAGCCACCAAGCCGACGTGATAATGTTGGAATTTATTTTGGGAGAGAGTTATGTTTTGATTTTAACTCTTAGTTGGTTCCTTGTTTCTCTTTGATCAACATGTAATTTCAAGATTAGATATATGTAAAAACTGAATTATGTTTTGATATGTGAAAGATATGTAATGGTTTAATATATATATATATGTGTGTGTGTGTGTGTGTGTGTGTGTGTGTGTATTTATTTACGTATTTGTAAGTTTTTTATGAGTGTATTATCATGAAAAATTTATCCTCATTTTCATAATCAAATTAATAGAGTTTTTTATTTAAAATTTTAAAATTATACGTTTAAAGCTAGTGATATCATAGCGACAAGGCAGGTCGTTACATAAGTGGGAAACGCCTAAGTTTGTTTATGAGATTAGGAGTTTCCTGGGTTTAGCAGGTTACTATAGGAGTTTAATAGAGGGTTTCTCTAAGTTAGCCATGCCTTTGACCAAGTTGACTCGTAAGGTACAAGCCTTTATGTAGGATAGGCAATGCGAGAGTATCCAAAAGTTTAAGAGTATGTTAACATTAGCACCTGTGTTAGTCTTGCCCATCCTAATTGAGCCCTTCGTAGTGTATTGTGATGCATCTAAGATGGGTTTAGAAGGAATGCTTATGCAAAAGGGTCAAGTAGTAGCCTATGCATCTAGACAACTTAAGTCTCATAAGGGGAATTATCTTACCCATGATTTGGAGTTGGAAGCTATGGTATTTACCCTTAAGCTAAGGAGGCATTATTTGTATAGTTCTAGGTTTGACATCTTTAGTGATCACAAGAGCCTTAGGTACCTGTTTGACTTGAAGGAGTTGAACATGAGACAAAGGAGATGGTTAGAGTTCTATAAGGACTATGACTTTGAGCATAGTTACCACCCAAGTATATCCAATGTAGTGGCTAACACCTTGAGAAAGAAATCCTTGCATGTATCAACATTGATGATTAAGGAGTTCAACCTCATTGAGTAGTTTAGAGACATGAGACTTGTGTGTGAGGTTATATTGAAGGTTAGAGGTGATATCCTTTTTTGTTTGGCCAATTAAAGAACATAGCCCAAGGTAAGGAGAGTAGTTTCAATTTGGGACGGGATGGAGTTTTGAAACTCCAAGATAGGATTTCTGTGCCTAGTATTTTTTATCTTAGAAAGATGATCCTTGACGAAAGGCATAGGAGTAGCTTGAGTATTCACGCCGAAGCCACCAAGATGTATCAAGACCTGAAATAGATGTTTTGGTGGCTTGGTATGAAGAAAGAGGTAATCAAGTTTGTGTATGCATGTCGGGTGTGTCGGAAAGCTAAGGTAGAACACCAAATCTTTTAGGTTTGTTACAACCTTTGAGTATTCTTAAGTGGAAGTGGGATAGTATATTCATGGATTTTGTGAAGAATTTTCCTAGAACCCCCAAAAGGTTAGATTTGATTTGGGTTATAGTGGATAGATTGACAAAGTCTGCTCACTTTATTCAAATCAACATCTGGAATTCCTTAGATAAGTTGACCAACCTGTATGTTAGTGAGATTGTGAGGTTCATGGTCTACACTTTAGTATAGTTTCTGATAGAGATCCTAGGTTTACCTCTAGATTTTTGGAAAGTTTGAGTGAAGCCTTGAGAACAAAACTTAGATTGAGTTCAATTATAATCCTCAAACAGATGGCCAAATTGAGTCCAATCCCTATAGGACCTTCTTAGAGCTTGTGTGTTAGCGCAAATATGTAGTTGGGATAGCTTTTTTACCTTTGATAGAGTTCACCTATAACAACAACTTCCATTCCAGTATTGGGATGGCACCTTATGAAGCCTTGTATAGGAGGAGATGTTGAACAACCTTGTGTTTGTTGGAACCTTGTGTTAGGACCTGAAGTGGTGCAATAGACCACTGAAAAAGTCAAGTTAATCCAAGAGAAAATGAGAGCAACTTAAAGCAGGCAAAATAGTTATCATGATAAGAGAAGGAAAGCTTTAGAGTTTCAAGTAAGTGATCATGTATGTGTGAAATCACTTCTTGGAATGGGGTTAGTCATACATTGAAGTCTTGTAAGCTTACTCCTCGTTTCATTGGTCCTTACAAAATCCTAAAAAGAGTAGGCGAAGTCACCTATCAGAATGCCTTGCCACTGTCCCTTTCAAATCTCTATAGTGTCTTCCATGTCTCCCAACTCAAAAAATATGTCCATGATCCATCACACGTGATTGAGTCGGATAATATTCAAGTTAAAGAGAACTTAACTTATGAGGCCTTACCAATGATGATTGAGGACAAAATGTTGAAACAACTAAGAGATATGAAAATTTTGTTGGTTAAGGATGTTTGTGGAGCAGCTACTGAATATAGTGCTACATAGGAGCTGGAAAGCAACATGAGAGAATCATATCATTATTTGTTCATTTAAGGTAAATTTCGAGGATGAAATTTCTTTTAAGAGGGGCAAATGTAACATCCTTGTTTTCATTTAAAGAAAAGGAGAATATATTTATAAAAATATATTAGTTTTTATTAAATATTTTATGTTATTTGGTTTCTTTACAATAATAATTAAATTATGTTGGGTTAAATGTCTTTGGGCCTTTAGTCTTGGGAAGCCCAATTCAACTATAAAAGCTATCAAGTTCTCTAAAAACCTAGTTTGTTCCTTACACTGTCTCTTATTTTTTGCATTATTTGGGGATTGTGCCATCACAATTACGAATGGAGGAGGGATAAAGGATTGTCGTTTCCAACACTTTGTTTTGAGGAACGCATAATCGAGGTAGAGAGGAGGGAGGAACATCTTTTCATGCATCACTACTAGAAAAGGTTTTTCTAAGACTCATATTCTAAGATGGTTCTAAAAGTCCCATCATCATCTGAAGTACGGTGTCATTTTTGTAAATAATTACAACATTTTAAAGTCGGTTATGTCAAAACCGTCTTTAAAATATGTTTTCAAAAACGGTTTATATAAAATCCGTCCTTGAAATCACGGGTCTTCAGTGATTATTTATTTTTCGTGTGTCGTGCTATTCCACCCACTCTAGCGCCTGTTCGTTTTCAACTTTTTCATTCTCTCTCTTGTGTCCTTTCGTCTCCTGGTCCTCACATACCCAACCCCCAAACCCCAAACCTGTCAAAGCCACTGCCACTGTCAAGGATCTTGAGGAGGAAGAGGAGGAGCCACACGATTCCATGGCCTTCGCCGACGTGAACGAGGGTTTCATTTTGTCCATCAGAAAGCAACAATTATTTACGACGTTAACTCTCCCTTTCTTTGATCCTTCCTCAGCCAGAAGGGAGGCTCCTCTGATAAGAGGTTTGTGTTTTCTCTATTCACTGTGTGAATCGTGTGGGTATTTTAAAGTTTTCATCTTTTGTTATCTGCCTTTGATTTTGTGGATTACCCATTTTCTTGTTTGTGTGAAGTTAAGCTTTTTAATGTTAGCGGTAATGTTCAACATCCTTTTCTCCCCTATAGTTCATTGGATGGTGTTTGTTTTTTGTTTTCTCTTTGGGTCAAGAACTGAAGATTTTAGTCTTGCTGAAGACTGAAAACAATATGAATACCCACAATAACCAAGAGGGGGGTGAATTGGTCTGAACTTGGTCTTTTAAAATTTATTTATAAAATCAGAGTTAAAGGATCTTAATCACTTTTAAACCAAGAATGCTTTTACTCAATCTAATCACTCAGCTCAAGAAACCAATAGCTCAAAACAGAACTTGTTGAGTAATGATAATGATACCAAGAATCAAATGAACAAAATGACTTGTAGAAAAAGAGATAAAGAAAATCAACACAAGCAATTTATACTGGTTCACTTCTCAAGAGAAGCTACATCCAGTTTCTTCTAATCAACACTAGATTAGAGTTCCACTATTATAAATTTCAATTCTTACAAGCTTTACAACAAATTCTTTTTATCAACACTAGATAAAGAAGAGAAATCTAAAACCTTATTAGACTTCTCATGAACAAGAACCAGGGAACACTACTTTGTTCTTTCCTAGAGAACACTACTCTAGCCCAAGCTTCAAGAACCCTTTTACAATAGCATCAAATAACAGAAATTACAAAAATGAAATTACAATCAAAGATTATGGAGAGAAACAACCTGATGATCCAATGAATATGAATGCATATGAATTACCAATCAAGGTTGAATAGTAGAAAACAGAATTTCAAAACATGCTCTCCATTACACTTTTGAAATCTGTTGCCCAAGAAATCATTCAATACCCATGAAGATTAAAGAGTGCGACAAGAAGTTAGTAAACTTAGAAAATCACTTTCTAACTCTTAGAAGGCTTGCATATACTCAAAAAATTCAAAGTGTTCAAGTTGCAATTAAAGCCAAGCCTTCCTTCTATTTATAACAAAATTTTGTAACAACCTATAATCGATTACATGCGCCAAATAATTGATTAAGATGCATATGTAATTGATTAAATTGTTTCTTAATCGATTAAAGTGTTCAAGGCACATTCTGGGTTTCAAAAACGAATAACATAATTGATTAATCCGAGCTGTAATCGATTAAAACAGAAAAGTTTATTTTCAGAAACAGCTTGTGTAATCGATTACGAATATCAATAATCGATTAAAGCAGTGAAGCAAGCTTTTTCAAATAACTTGTATAATCGATTATGAATAATGGTAATCGATTATCACATCAATGCACAAAATCCCTTTTGACAAGCATCACATAATTTGTCCTTTTCAAACATGAGTTTGGGTAAGCCAAACAAATTTGTGAGCATTGACATGTCACCAGTCATATGTCTAGAGCATCCACTATCAAAATACCATAATGAAGATTTTGCTCTTAGACGTACCTGCAAAATTTAAATCAATTTATAAAGGAAGGTACCCAAAGATAGGGTCGATAGAGGTTAACTATTTTCTTCTTCTTTTGTACCCAAATACATTCTCCATTAGGCACATAGAATCTCCTAACATAGCATTTATAAGATGTATGTACTTTCATCATACAATAGTTGCATGTTACAGATTTTGATGAATTCCTCAAGTAAGCATTTTGATTTATCCTTTGAGTTATTGAAATTCATTTAATTTTTCTGTTTTGGTACAAATATAGTTTTGCCAAAAGAATTTAAGCCTTGTTTGTAACCCAAACCAGAAGTATATCTAGCATATTTCTGCACACTTAACATTTCAGCTAAGTTGCATTTACCTTTGTAAAGCTTTCTCAAAAGATCAATCAAATCACTATTCTTGGATAAGAGTAACATGTATTTTTCTCCTTGACTTCTTTTGTAATCATCAAAATCCTTTTGCAACATATTGTATTTGTCAACATTAGATGAAGAAGAAGCACGTACACATCCATTCATTTTGTAACTTGAAAGAAGATCTTTTGCAACATATTGTATTTGTCAACATTAGATGAAGAAGAAGTACATACACATCCATTCATTTTGTAACTTGAAACAAGTTTTTCATTTTCTTCTTTCTAGTTACAAATTTCAGTTTGCAATTTTGTAACTTTTGCAACATGCCATCTAAGATTTTCTTTTAGCTTATTATTGGATTTTTCAAGCTTTTGGGCCTCTTCATGCTTTTCTTGAAAACCATCAATAACTTGATCGAGTTCAGAACTTATCTCAGTTCCAGCAATTGAGAGATCATCATCTTCATTAATTGTGGAAGTGAGACACACATTTGCTTCTTCATTTTCAGTTGATGATTCAGAGGTTGTTGACGCATTATCTTTCCAAGCTATATAGGCTCTCTTAGACTTTCCTTCTTTTTTCATCTTATTTTCACTTTGTTGCTTTTTCAAAAAGATAGAGCATTCAGATTTGAAGTGGCCAGACTTCCACATTCAAAGCAAGTGAAGTTGTTGTCACTCCTTTTGTTGTTGTTGTTGTTGTTGTTGTTGTTCTTTGTGAACTTTTTGTTCTTGTTTCTTTGTGAACTTGATGTTTAACTCTTCAGCATCAAAGATCTTTCCAAGACCAAGAAGATGATTAACTACATGAGTGAATCTTGTTTGAAGCTGAGATATGCTTTTAGTGGTGTTCATGTTGAACATTTCATACTCATAGATTAAGGCATGTTTTCTTGATCTTCTTACTTCATCTGTATCTTCATGAGTTATCTCCAGCATTTCCCACATCTCTTTTGCACTTGTGCACCTAACAGTTCTAAAGGATTCATCAGAGGAAAGTGCAGAAGTAATCATATTCATAGCTTTAAAATCATATTGGACAACTCTCTTTTCAGCATCTGTCATTTCATCCCATTCTTTGGGAATCATATCATTACCAATAGTTTTTAAAGGAATCACAGGACCTTTCTCTATAGCATTCCAAGCACCTGAGTCATTTGATTGAATAAAGATTTTCATTCTATTTTTCTAAAAACTGAAGTGCTCTCCTTCAAACATTGGGGGACCATTGAGGGAGACACCTTCCTTGAAGGTAATTTCTGTGGTATTCATTTTCTTTTTAAATAAAGATAGCGATCTTGAATAACACTCAAGAACCTGCTCTTGATACCAATTGAAAACAATAGGAATACCCATAATAACCAAGAGGGGGGTGAATTAGTTTAAACTTGATCTTTTAAAATTCATTTATAAAATCAGAGTTAAAGGATCTTAATCACTTTTAAACTAAGAATGCTTTTACTCAATCAAATCACTCAGCTCAAGAAACCAATAGCTCAAAACAACACTTGTTGAGTAATAATAATGACACCAAGAATCAAATGAACAAGATGACTTTTAGAAATAAAGATAAAGAAAATCAACACAAGCAATTTATACTGGTTCAATTCTCAAGAGAAGCTACATCTAGTTTCTTCTAATCAATACTAGATTAGAGTTCCACTATTATAAATTTCAATTCTTACAAGCTTTACAACAAATTCTCTCTATCAACACTACAAAAAGAATAGAAAACTAAAACCCTATTAGACTTTTAATGAACAAGAACCAGGGAACACTACTCTATTCTTTCCCAGAGAACACTACTCTAGTCCAAGCTTCAAGAACCCTTTTACAATAGCATCAAATAACAGAATATGAATGCATATGAATTACCAATCAAGGTTGAATAGCAGAAAACAAAATTTCAGAACATGCTCTCCATTACACTTTTGAAATCTCTTGCCCAAGAAATCATTCAATACCCATGAAGATTAAAGAGTGGGACAAGAAGTTAGTAAACTCAAAAAATCACTTTCTAACTCTTAGAAGACTGTATACTCAGAAAATTCGAAGTGTTCAAGTTGCAATTAAAGTCAAGCCTTTCTTCTATTTATAACAGAATTTTGTAACAACCTGTAATCAATTACACGCTCCAAATAATCGATTAAAACGTATATGTAATCGATTAAAGTGTTCAAGGCATGATAAGTGCCATATTTCAGTTAAAATCATGTTTCAATGATGGCACTTATCTTTTGATTTCATTAACTTTATCTATGAACTTGCCCTAAAACCTAGTTAGTTTGTATTTAGTACTAGGATAAATGTTGTTTTCATATTTTGGAAGATTAATCCAATCATATTTTGCATTTTGTTAGATTTCGAGGAATTCTGAAAGCTTCCGTACACTTAAAGCAAGCAAAAATGACTCATAAAAGCAAAACTGGGAGGTGCAGTAAGCAAATCAGGCCCAAAGACTCTTCTGGAAGTACCTTTAACTCGCCCTAGCGAGTGATTATAGTGTATTTTGCTCGCTTGAACGAGCAACACATGCAATTGGGCCTTCAAGTGGCCAAGTGGACGTGCAACTTGCTTCATCAAGTGGGCTTAACTCGCCCAAGCGACCAAACAAAGGCAAAATGGGTCGCTTGGGCGACCAAACTCGACCAGGCCACCCCTATAAATACCCAAGCACCCCCAAGGCCAAAATCACTTCTTTCAAATCCCATTTCTTCATTCCTTTGCTTCTCAAAGCTTTTTCTTTAGTTTAAGTTCTTAAATATTAGTATTAGGTAGGTTAGGAAAGTGAGAGAAGTGAAATTTAGTGTGGAGACTCTGTCGGAAAGAAGCGGTGATGGGGCCCTTCATCAATTCTTCTCTTAAGGAGGTTCTCTCCATGCTTGGTTAGTTTCTCTTATGGATTGGATGTAATCTTCTACTTTTAAGTATCTCTTTTAATATTTATTTATGCATAAGTATTTTCTATTTATTATTGGTAATTTTATTCCGTTCTTAATGCTTGATTCTACTTGATCACTAGTTTCATGAAATTGGATTCTAAGTTTAACTGGAAAGTACTCTTAGGATTTGAACTGAATAATTTTACTCTTTACGTTACGTTGCTAGGAATAGAGCATAACGTTTAGATTGCAAATAGCACGCGATTATGATTGTAATGTTGGGTTATTTACTTCAGATACGAGGGATCGATATTCGGTAAATATCCTTAGAACTCGATTGCGAGGAATCGATTCGAGGTTAATTAATGTGTGCATCAATAATAATAGAAAATGATTTATACATGGTAATATTAATTGGATACCGAGGTATGAATGATGAAATCCAATCCTATGCTTTTCTTTAGTTAATTAAAATCGTTTTATTAGCTTCCGTAATCTTTCGTAATCTTTTGTTATTTCCGTAAAATCATCAAAACTTCGATCATACTCGTTGTACATAACTATTCAATTGTTGAATTCTATTTGGATTAACTGAGTAGCACAAGTCCCTGTGGAGACGAACTTTTATAAATTTTGTAACTTACAACGACAATTGGTACGCTTGCCAAATGTCTAACAAGGCACATTCTGGGTTTCAAAAACGAACAAAATAATCGATTAATCCGAGCTGTAATCAATTGAAACAGAAAAGTTTATTTTCAGAAACAACTTGTGTAATCGATTATGAATATCAGTAATCGATTAAAGCAGTGAAACAACTTTTTCAAATAGCCTATGTAATCGATTACGAATAATGGTAATCGATTATCACAGCAATGCACAAAATCCATTTTACACTACGTAATCGATTACAAGAGTTGTATATGAACCAAATAATCGATTAATCCACTGTGTAATCGATTAAAATGTTCATCAAAGCTTTTCCAGTTTTAAACATGAACTAAATAATTGATTAATCTGCTATGTAATCGATTAAAATAGTGAAATTACATTTTTTCAAAAACATTAATCAATTAAATCCTTTTTCAAATTGTGAGTAGCTTTGATGTTTTAATGAAAATCATTTAAGCATGTTAATGAGTATGTGCATGCAATGTAAGGATCAAAAGATTGACTTCTCCTACACTTCATTTGAATTACAATCTTCAAGGCATGTGAAAGCTCAAAACATTCTTTTAAGTCATAGGCTTCATTATTCTTGTTGCTCCCCCTATATCCAACAAAGACAATAGGGTGAATGATGCTACTTTTTCTTGCATTTAGAATTTAGCATAATGGATTTTTTAATTATATATTTGTTTCTAGTTTTTCTGTATTGCCTATGCTTCTCCATACTTTTTCTTAAAATAAAAAAAGAAGAAAGAACACAGATGCACTTAGACATGCTTTGTGGGGCATTTTGCCGTGTTTGGGAAGAGTTCTGGGCCTTGTAGCTTTCCTTGTAGCTGTCATTTCTTAATTGCTTCCCAAAAATTGAGAATCAAATAGTTGATTTTTTTGAATTGTGTAATTTAAATTTCAAATTATTAGGATTTGTTAGGTTGTTACAGTTTTTTATTATTATATTTAAATAGGAGTTAAGATTAGATCAGTTCGTTATTATTTCGTATTATTAGCAGGTTGTCGTACTACTCTTATATATAAGAACCTCAAGTTGAGGGAAAATATATAAAAATGGTATCAGAGCCGAAGGTTCGATTTATGCATATCTGAGTTTTAACAATTGGTATCAGAGCCGAAGGTTCGACTTGGTGACCAGCTCAGACAAGTAAAAATGGCGGCGAAGGATTCATGGACATGGATATCCATTGTATCGAAAGTCTTCCTAGCGGGATGAGTTCATGCATGGATGCCAGGCAAGTGAATACTCGTGGATGATAATGAATTCCGCTCAAGGGGAGGCTACCATGTGGGAGGAACTCACACTTGAGGGGGAGATTGTTGGAGTACAAGTATGAAGTAAAGTTGATATGCTTCTAGCATATAGTAATTTTTATGCTAAAAGAATCAAGAAATCAATCATAATTTATCAATAAATGCTAATATAAGTGAAAATTTTCATTATTTTATCTATATCACTTATTCTTTGAATTTTTATAACAGGAAACCAAGAAAAGAAAAAAAGAAAGCAAAATCAAGACGCCTCTGGATTTCAAGATTTTGATTAAAGATTTCACAATGATAAAAGATAAGAGAAGATTTGGATTAAAGATTTCACAAAGATAAAAGATAAGAGAAGATTTTCACACCCTAATTATAAATAGGGACTTAGGAGGCCAAAAGAAACACACAAAGACACTTACGCACAGACTTGGAGGCTGCTACATACAGACTTACATAGAGCAAAACAAGAAGGAGAAGCATTCTTGAGGGATTAAAGTTAGGTCAAGAAGATTGAGATTCAAGATTGAGGGGTTTCATTATTCTTCTTCTACTTTAAGATTCTTGATCCACTTTTATCTATTTTTATCAAGCCTAGACATAACTATGTCTAGCTAATCCTCGTTATTGTAGTTAGGGCCAAAACCTAATGTGAACTCCTCTGTAATCGGATTGATTTCTATTATTCTTTTATGCTAAGTTGTTTTATTTCACTTTTTGTTGCGTTGATTATATCTTTATTAGGGCTGATTATTCTAATAAAGTTCTGAGAGTTAGGGTTTACAATAGGAATGTTGGAACTTTAATTTCTGACACGAGTAAAATAACAATTGTTACATTACCTATGGATAGGGATGTATGATGGCAGATGAATAGATGCATTTTCTTAATGCTTAATTTATGAGAGATCATTAATGAATTAGGGTTTTGAGTGGATTAAAGGGTTAAAGTCACTAAGGAATTAGGATTTAACTAGTTTAACAGAAAGATACATTATTTGAACAATTAGAATAATTAAAATAAGTAATTAATCTAAGTAAAGAAGGTAGGGATCAAAAGGTGAATGTGCTTTGACTACAATTCTTCTTAATAAATTCTTCAAATCTAATTAACTTTGTTTTTAATTCTTATTGCACTTTAATTCTGTTATTTAAGTTTCTCAATCCACAATACAAATCACAATTCAATTCAATTTTACTTCATCCAATTTAAAGATAATAGTCAAAATAAATTTGGTGCCTCAATCCTCGTGGAGACGATACTCTTCTTATCACTTTATTACTTGGAACGATAAGTGCACTTGCTGAATTTGCTACAAGTTTTTGGCGCCGTTACCGGGGATTGAAAACGCTAATTTTATAGAAACTCTTTATCTTTAAAATTGGATTTATTTTGTGAACTGATCCTATAATTCTACAGTACGATCCTAAAATAGAAAGGGCTGCAAAGAGGAACAAGAAGTTAGCCAAGCAGATGAAGGAAGCAGAAACATCTGGTTCACATTCTGAAATAGAACTAGATATGGCTGACAGAAACAACAATCAGTCAAGACCTGAGGATGAATTGATGGAGGATATCCTTGCTCCAGTTTTCATTAGACCAAACTCTAGCACTGTCAGACCACCAATTCAAGCTAATAATTTTAACATTCATCCGTCATTAATTACCTTGGTGGAGCATAGCCAGTTTAGTGGAGAAGATGATGAGGACCCTCATGATTTTTTTGACAGATTTCTGATGATCTGTGACACAATTAGACATCAGTGGGTGATAGATAACGCGATCATGCTAAGATTATTTCCTTGCTGTTAAAGGAAAAGCTCTCTGATGGTTAGACAAACAAACGTCTAATAGTATCACTACTTGGGAAAAGTTAGTAGCCAAGTTCTTTGCCCAATATTTCTCTATGGAAAAATACAATAGGTTGGTGAATGAGATCACTAACTTCACTCAATAGGGAAGAAAAACATTGTGTGCAGCTTGGAACAGGTTCCAAGAATTGATTCGAAGGTGTCCTCAATATGACATGCCAGTTGGGAAGAAGGTACGCATTTTCTTCATTGGAATGACACCTGAATCAAGGTTAATTATTAATATTGTAGCTGGAGGTTCGATCCTATCAAAAACAACAGCTCAAACTTACGAGTTGATTGATTCGTTAGCCACGAATGAAAATGAAAGCATTGCAACTCAGCCTAAACGAGAGGTTATTCAGTTAGGAAGCAGTGATGCCATGCTAGCTGAGCAAAAACTCTTGTCACAGTAGTTAGCCAGGCTCAATGAAAAATTTGATAAACATCAAGTTTTTGCAGCTCAAGCTTCATCAATTAAGGCAAACTCGGTTGTCTATGAGTATTGCCAAGGAGACCTTGAGTCTAATGAATGTCCTACACTGGTAGGAGTTGATCCAATTCAAGTGAATGGTGTTTGGTATGATCAAAGGCCCCCACAAAATTTCCAGAGAAATCAGAATAATGCGGGGAATAATTATCAGAGCAGGATTCAGGGAAGAGGTTTAGATTACAAGTCTAATCATTATCTAAAACCTCCACCTATTCCACTTAAAGAGCCTTTTGAATTGGAGAAAGCCATGCTGCAGCTAACAAGGACTACCAATGATCATATCTAGGCCACCAATGCATTCATCAATGAGACTAGAGCTCATAGAAATCAAGATGCTTCGATCCGACATTTGGAGAATCAGATTGGTTAGTTATCAAAGCAGCTTGTTGAAAGGCCTCAAGGGCGGTTCCCTAGTGACACCATAGTAAATCCAAGGGAGCATGTAATGCAATCACTACAAGGAGTGGAATTGTGATCATACCTCAAGAGAAACCTATAGTGGTGTAGAAAAATGCTAAAGAGGAAACCACTAAAATTATTGAGCCAGAAGAAGTACTGGAAACACTTCCAAGCAAGGAAGAGGAAAAGAAGGAACCTGCTGCAGCTCCTAAGAAACCAATGGATTTCTCTCGTTTTGAGAAACCACATACCCTATGAAGCTCAAGCAACAGGTGCAGAAACAACAATATGTCAGGTTCTTAGATGTATTTAAGAAGTTGCAAATTAGTATTCCTTTTGCTGAAGCTTTAGCTAACATTCCTAACTATGTTAAATTCATGAAAAATTTATTGTCTAGAAAGCATAAGTTGTAGGAATGTGAGACAGTAGCACTTACTAAGGAGTGCAGTGCCATAATCCAAAAGAAGTTTCCACCAAAGCTTCGAGATCCAGGAAGTTTCAACATTCCAATTGTGATAGGCAACATCAATGTTGGTCGGACATTGTGTGATCATGGGGCAAGCATCAACCTAATGCCCTTGTCATTGTGCAGATCTCTAGGAATCTCTGAATTGAAGCCTACTATGGTCTCTCTCCAACTCGTAGATTGATCTTTAAGGAAGCCCACTTGAGTCATTGAGGATGTTCTTGTTAAGGTTGACATGTTCATCTTCCCAGCTAATTTCATAGTCTTAGATATGGAGGATGAGAGTGAGATACCCCTTTTTTGGGTAGACCGTTCTTGGCCACAACTTGAGCCTTGATTGAGTATAAAAGGGAAAGCTGAAGCTTCGGATGGATGATGAGTCGATCACATTTAATGTCTTTGATGTTATGAAAAACTCATCTGAAAAGAATGATTGCTTCAGAATTAATGTCCTAGAAAAGGTGGTGCATACAGAGAAATCCCTTGATCAAGAGCTTTAAGAGGAGATAGAAGCCCGAGAGATGAAGAGGATCCTAGAGAAAACAGTGGGAAATTCTAGGAAATATTGGGTAAGGAAGCTTGACGATGCACGCTGGGCATATCGGACAGCCTTCAAGACTTCGGTAGGTATGTCACCATTCCAATTGGTGTATGGTAAATCCTATCATCTTCCTGTTAAATTAGAGCATAAGGCTATGTGGGCTACTAAATTTCTAAGTTGTGAACTCTCTAAGGCTAGTGATAACAGATTGTTGCAATTAAATGATCTTGATGAGTTTAACTTCCCAACTTTTGAGAATGTTAAGATTTACAAGGAAAAGACCAAAAGATGGCATGATAAAAAGATCCATCCAATTGAACTGGGACAACAGGTATTACTATACAACTCTCGACTGAGGTTGTTCCTAGGTAAGCTTAAATCTCGTTGGTCTGGCCAATTTGTGGTGAAAAGGTGTTCCCATGTGAGACTGTTGAAATTTCTCCTCTAGATGTCGAAAGGCTTTTCAAGGTCAATGGTTGTAGATTGAAAGTATATTATGGAGGATAAGTGGTTAGGAACACAGTTTCTGTCCCGTTGATTTCACATGTGGGTTGAAGAGTCTGCGTCAGGCTCGCGTGCGTTAATTGAGAGGCAACCCAAGAATTTTGAGTCTTTTAATTTATTTTAATATTGTTGAGTCATAATTGTCTTAGCTTTAGGAGTATCGATTGGAATCTCACCATCTATCTTTTGTTTTTATCTTTACTTTTCTATTTTTGCTGATTTACTCTTATTTTGGTTTATGTTCAGGCTGATGTTTCACCTATGTCTGTGATTCCTCAAACAACACATACATGTGTGGATATTAAGTTTCTCTTAGTTTATTGCTGGAGACAACAATTTTCTAAATCTAGGAATTATGGGCGTTATTTTAAGAATCACATTCAGAGGAACAAAGGATGTTTAACATATTAGATAATTCTCCAGAAGCATGTCTCAGATTTAGATTTGCCAAATCAGTGAAATTTGATTGAATTTTAGGAAGCATGTGTGATATGAATCATGGCATGGCATTGTATAGAACATGATTGGAAATTACGATTGTTTTAGTATCTGAATTGCATATTGAAATAGAAAATGATACTTGATAAGAAATTAAAAAAGTCTAGCTTGATATCATAGCTTGTCAGGATTGAGCTTGAAAATAATAGGAATACTTCAATACAACCAAGAGGGGGGTGAATTGGTTGAACCTTGGTATTTAAAAATTTTATAATCAAAGTTTCCACAGGATCTTTATCACTTTAAAAATTGTTTTGAGACCAAGAATCTTATATTCAATCAAATTCCTCTGTCAAAAAAATCAATAGACAATTGAAACCTTTCTGTGCAAATAATTTGATTCACATACCAAAGAAATAAGGAGATGAAGAAAATAGAATAAAGATCAGTCACAATTTTATACTGGTTCACTTCAAACACTATGAAGCTACATCCAATTCTTTCACTCAACACTAGAATGGAGTTCCACTATTGCAAATTAATATTCTTACAAGATATTACAAGCCTCTCTTTATCAACCCTAGATAAAGTTCAGAGATCTAAAACACTATTAGATCCTTAGAGACCAACCCCATTGAGAACACTACTTAGCAACCCCTAGAGAAACACTATCTCTAGTTATCATGCAAGAAATCCATTTACAATAAGCCAATCTTTACAGAAATCAAATAAAAGAGATACAACTTCAAAGTTTAAGGAAAGAAGTCACCTGATGATCCAATGAATGATGTACATATGAATGATTAAACCATGTTGAAAGTTGAAAACAAATTCAAAACATTACTTCCCTAAAGCTTTGAAAGGAAACTTCTTGCTTTTGAAATCAATTAACAACCCATGAATGTTTTGTGAAAGCACTCTATGAACCCAGAGAATCACAAAAAGAATGTTTAGAAAGCCTTGGAATGCTCAGAATACGAAATTGGTCAAGTTAGAAAAACAGCTGAGCAAAGGTTCTATTTATAACAAACTTTTCTAACCGTTGGTAATCGATTAAATGCGCTCCTGTAATTGATTATTTTGCTTATATAATCGATTAATTCAAGACTGTAATTGATTAAATTGTTCACTAATTTTCTGGGTATGAGTAACAAACAAAATAATCGATTATTTCGACGAGTAATCGATTAAACCAGGAAGATGTATAAAACAATTTTGAACTATGTAATCGATTACAACCTCTGGTAATCGATTAAGCCAGAAAGCTTCTTAACCATGAAATGTACTGAGTAATCGATTATGAATTTTGGTAATCGATTATGACAGAAAGCTTCATAAACCAGAAATGCACTATGTAATCGATTACTGATTCTAGTAATCGATTTATGAAGCAAAGCATGTAAGCATAGGCATATGATGTAATCGATTACTGTCTTGGATAATCGATTAAGATAGAAAGATGGTTTTTAGTTTTAGCCTATGTAATCGATTACAGCTCTTTGGTAATCGATTACAATGTTCATCAAGGCAGTTTAAAAAGTGAATCAAGATAAAATAATCGATTAACTCGACATGTAATCGATTACATTGTTCTTGAAAAGATTTCTAGAATATACAAAGAATAATATAATCGATTCTTTTTTTGAGATAATCAATTAAACCAGTAGGAAACTTATTTTTCCAAAAACCCTTTGATTTGATTTAAAAACTTAAGCAATTTTATCAAAGCCTTGTGAACTCTATTTCTTAAACACATAGACTCAATGAATGATGTGAATGCAATGCACTTGGATCACCAGAAATGCTTTCTTCCTTTTACATTCAATCACAAATTAATCTTCAAGGCTTCATGGCATGTTGAAAGTTCAAAACCTTCCTTCTTGAATCAATCTATGCTTTGTACTTCAAGAAGCTCCCCCTTAATTCAACAGAGCCTATACAGAAAATTTTGTTTAGAGAGACCTCACTGTGGTAGTACTCTAGAACTTGATATGTTTCTCTGCAATGCATGTAAATTTTGATATGATAAAGGCATTTTTTTCCAGGGCCAAATTAGCCTACTTGAAAAATTTTCCATTGTTAACCCTTTTCAGCTTGAGACTTTTCCATTCAATTACCTGATAAATTGTTTAACCATATCCATTGACTTACCTTAATTGAGATTGGAATGCTTATGTGGTGTCAAAAGAAGAAGAAATAGATTAAGGTGAGCTCCACTAGAATTGAAGAAAAGAAAGGAAAAAGAACTAGCTACAAGTAAGTTCAAAAGAGGAAAAAGAAAAGAAAAAAAATGGAAAAGGAAGAAAAGAAAGAAATGCAAAAGAAAGCAAAGAAGAGAAATGAATGAAAAATTCTGAATAAAAATAAGTAGTTGAGCAAAAATTCAAGAGAAATTTGAATTTAAAAGAATATTAGTGCTTCAATCTCAATAATTGTTCAGCTACTTTCCAAATATTTCTACCCCTAAGCCTGGCCAAGTTATAACCCTATCAAGACCTTTTGATCAATTTGTGCATGTGTTTGTGTTCCTCATCTTTAGGAACCTGAGAACAAGATTAAGCTTATGGTAGTACTATGGCTGTAGTGGATTGAGAGATTATGATAATACCCAAACACTTGAGTGATCAGTAAATGATATATCTTGGTGAGGGGTATTCAAGTTAGACTTTGACATGTGATTGAATTGAAAAGTATTGTTGAAATTTTGATGTGAAAATCAGTCATGCTTAGCATAGTAAACTCTATGATTGTTTGTGCAATGTTATGCTTGATTGTTTGTTCCTTGCTTCCCACTGTGAACTTTTGTTTATTGCTAAGGACAACAACATATAAATCTAGGAATTATTTGATATGCTTCTAGCATATAGTAATTTTTATGCTAAAAAGAATCAAGAAATCAATCATAATTTATCAATAAATGCTAATATAAGTGAAAGTTTTCATTATTTTATCTTTATCACTTGTTCTTTGAATTTTTATAGTAGGAAACCAAGAAAAGAAAAAAAGAAAGCAAAATCAAGAAGCCTCTGGATTTCAAGATTTTGATTAAAGATTTCACAAAGATAAAAGATAAGAGAAGATTTGGATTAAAGATTTCACAAAGATAAAAGATAAGAGAAGATTTTCACATCCTAATTATAAATAGAGACTTAGGAGGCCAAAAAAAACACACAGAGACACTTGCGCATAGACTTGCACAAACTTGCTTGCACAGACTTGGAGGCTGCTACATACAGACTTACATAGAGCAAAACAAGAAGGAGAAACATTCTTGAGGGATTAAAGTTAGGTCAAGAAGATTGAGGGGTTTGATTATTATTCTTCCTTCTTTAACATTCTTGATCCACTTTTATCTATTTTTATCAAGGCTAGACATAACTATGTCTAGCTAATCCTCTTTATTGTAGTTAGGGCCAAAACCTAATGTGAACTCTTCTGTAATTGGATTGATTTCTATTATTATTTTATTTTAAGTTATTTTATTTCACTTTGTGTTGCATTGATTATATATTTATTAGGGCTGATCATTCTAATAAAGTTCTGAGAGTTAGGGTTTACCATAGGAATGTTGGAACTTTAATTTCTAACAAGAGTAAAATAACAATTGTTACATTACCTAGGGATAGGGATGTATGATTGCAGATGAATAGATATATTTTCTTAATGCTTAATTTATGAGAGATCACTAAGGAATTAAGGTTTTGATTGGATTAAAGGGTTAAAGTCACTAAGGAATTAGGATTTAACTAGTTTAACGAAAAGATACATTATCTGAACACTCAGAATAATTAAATTAGTAATTAATCCATGTAAAGAAGGTAGGGATCAAAAGGTGAATGTGCTTTGACTACAATTCTTCTTAATAAATTCTTCAAATCTAATTAACTTTGTTTTTAATTCTTATTGCATTTTAATTCTGTTATTTAAATTTCTCAATTCACAATACAAATCACAGTTCAATTCAATTTTACTTCATCCAATTTAAAGATAATAGTCAAAATAAACTTGGTGCCTCAATCCTCGTGGAGACAATACTCTTCTTATCACTTTATTACTTGGAACGATCAGTTCACTTGCTGAATTCACTATAAAAGTTCCACATCTGATAAAAATAGAAAAGTTAAGCACCATATAAGTGAATGAGAAGACCCATAAACTTGAGCCTTAAGGTTTTGGGTTAAGGTGTGGTGTCTAATTCACTTATATGGTTACTCATGATCAATTGGTGTAAATCTCCTCGATATTTCCCCCTCAAAATTCCGACAATTGGTCCATGAATGAGAGCCATGGTTCCCTCCATGAAAAAAAATTATCTTTTGGTGCCATAAGAGTTTTTCTTCTTCATATGCTCAAACTTTCATTTCTTTTTTTCTTCCCGTATCAATACCTATATTTCACTTTTATTTCTCCTCACATAACCTTCGCATCATTGGTCTCAACTTGAATCTTTGCCCGTATCTTAATCTTCTTCCCAAAAAAACACAAACGGCATAACATAAATTCGATTTGAATCCTTCTCGTAACTCAGTATTGAAGCCTCCAGGCACGTATTCCATTTGAAGGTCATTGATGTAAAGCTCGTTGCATTGTTCTGAATCTTTCACAGACCAACCCTAAAGTCTATTGACATGAACATGTGATTGTTCTGAATCCCTTCTCGTATCTCAATTCTCCATGCACGTATTCCATTTGAAGGTGATTGATGTGAAGCTTGTTGCAATGTTCTGAATCCTTCACAGACCATCCCTGAAGTCTGTTGACATGAACATGTTATTGTTCCGAATCTCTTCCCCTATCTCAATTTTCTTTCTACCTCACATAACCGAAGCACATGCTGTGAACTATCCTGAAGCACCTCTTGAACCTATTGCTGATCAAAGTCACTCTTGGAAGAGTGTTTGAAGAAGCAATTGGCATGTTGGGCATGACCGATATTCATGTACCAACTTGAGGGGGAGTGTTGAATTGTGTAATTTAAATTTCAAATTATTATTAGGATTTGTTAGGTTGTTACAGTTTATTATTATTATATTTAAATAGGAATTAAGATTAAATCAGTTTGTCATTATTCCATATTATTAGGAGGTTGTTGAACTGCTCTTATATATACAAACCTCACGTTGAGGGAAAATATATGAAAGAGAACGGAGGAATGAATGAAATGAATGAGGAATTATTATTCCGATTTATGCATATCTAATTTTTAACAGATTTATTAAACATTTTTTTAAATTTGATGGTTGCAAGAAGGGGAGCTTACAGAAAGATCTATTCAAAGAAGTGATGCTAGAGAGCTGCAGACCTGCTACCAAAATTTCTACGAAAAGGAAAATTCGGGATGGGGAATTTTCCCAAGGACCGTGAGGCTTGATCTTAAACTTGTGCTTTCAAGTTTTATCAATTGTTATGATGTCTTATTCTTTTGATGTTGTTGTTGAAGGGGGGAGATGGCTAAGAATGTTCGGATTGCCACTGTATTGTATGGTAGCTCCACAAAATACTGATGATAAGTTTTGTTTTGCTTGATTAGGCTACCATTACTAAAATTTGTAGAATACTTGTAAGCTTATTCAGACATGGATTAAGGATGTTGTTTTATTTATTGCCAGACAAGAAGGTATGTTGACGATGTTGAGCATAAGAGGGGACAACATGGAAACTATAACATCCTTCCATTATATGATGTTGGTGTTAAACCAGCAATCATGGAACTTCCTGAGGTTTGTATGTCTAGGATATACTAGGCATTGTTTGTTTTGCTTCTGCTAGTTATATAATAGCCCTGAAATTTTAAATTTGCTTTTTTTCTTTTTGTTGAAAATTAAAGATCAAAGCAGCAATTAATGCTTTATGTAGAGTGGATAATCTTCCAATGCCCATAATTCGTGTAAGACCTGATGCTTCTCACGATGAATCTACAATGCCTACAGATAGGCTTAAGAAAGTGAATGATATACTTGATTGGATTGCCACAGATTTTGAGTTTCAGGTAATGAATATTCTCCCCCTTCCCTTTCTATTTCCTAATTTCACTTTGATTGGAAGTTTTCCTGGTTAGAAATGTAGCTAGCAGAGAATTAGGTGCCACACTTATCATTAATTCATAGGAGTTGGATTCTAGGTTTTAAGATGGCAGTGGATGACGTGATGTAGATTGGACTTATGATTGGGTTTTGATGTTGAATTCATAGGAGAACAGGAATCAAATTTCGAATTTTTACTTTTTGATGAAAGGAATCAATTTTTTATGGCATGGGGTTAGTCTAAAAATGGGTGGATTAAAGTTTTATTGAATATGTTCCATTAAGCATATACAACAAAATTTATATACCTATTTATTGAGAAAGCTTTTGAAATAGTGTCTAATTCTCCCCTGAAAAATGTTACCAAATGTGCACTCAAATTAAACTTGTATGAACATATAAAGCTGATCTAGAAGCAAGATTATTAATGACAAGATATGGTGTTATTCCAAAACTACAAGGATTTTTTACTCTTCTATTTTATAATTCTCTTTCTATTATTTAATTCCTATTTAGAAAAACCTGCTGTCAAAGTACATATAAACCTATCAATTTTTATTGTTAGTAGCCAATGAAAAATATAGTTGTGTATATTTGTCATGCATATGTCTGGTGAATAATCTGACTTAAATGTTTCCTTCTATTTTGGGATATAAAGAAAGTAAATATGGTAAATCAAAGGGAGCACCTTATATTATTACTTGCCAACATAAATATAAGGGACAGGCCTGAACCATCTTATCAGGTGAACTATTATTTAAGGGTTGTTAATGCTAAATTTAAATGTTGCAATTACACTTCCACTTATCTTATTAAAAGCTAACACAAAGCTTGTTGTAGCTCCATGTAGAAACTGTAGAGAAGTTGGTGGCTAAAATTTTCAAAAATTATGAGTCATGGTGCCATTATGTGTGCTGTGAATCCAATCATAGGTAATTGAATGTTTTATTTTAGATAGTAATACCTAAGGAATTGCACCATGAGTATGTTTGGATTAAGGAGTTGGGAAAGGGAAATGAGGGTTAAGTAAATTATGGCTATGCTATTATTTTAGAATTTAATAAATTATATTATCTTTAGAATGCTATTATTGTTATTATAATTATACTATATATCATTTTTTAAAGTAAATTATACTACACCTTCAAAAAATATATATTTATATTCCTTAAAGTTTTTTCATATTGCACATAATCTCATTATACTTTTATATGGTCAAGTGATGGGTCAAATTTGCGCATTGCTTATAAGGTATGATACATGATAATTTGTTTCAATTTTTATTTTCATAATGTAGCATCATTGCCACTCCTAACTAGTGAATTACTTGATATAGGGCTTTCCAAGAGCATATAATGAGGATGCAGCTTTGAATGCATATCCAAAATCTAAGACAGTGCCACGTGAGGACTTTGAGACTTTATTCAAGGTTCCATGTCGCGGCTTGCATTGTGGATGTTTGACTTATTTGTACTTCAACAAATATAGGCAAGAAATAGCCCTTATTGTCTGAAATTATTTAATTTTTTTTATGGCACACTGTTAAATTCTTGAGTGATGCTATTTGTTACGATTAGTGAGATGTAGGAATTGGGCATAAAAACTTATTTGTCAACCCAAATTACTTCTTTGTTGTGTCTGCTTGTAAACTTATATGATTTTTTTAATGAAATTTTAAATAGGAATTAGGGTGGTATTTTAAAATTGGCTCATGTTGTACCTGCAATTTTTACTATGATGTGGTGGCGGTAGCTTAGTGGTATTTAGTGTTTTTTTTAAAAAAAGCATATTCTAAGACAGTTGTAGGGAAAACCATCTTATAATGTCACATTTTAAGACAGTTCTTCCTAAAAACCGTTTTCGAAATATTGTAAACTTTTTTTTTTATAAAAACAAAGTTTCTAAGACGGTCATAGGGAAAACCATCTTAGACTAAGACGCTTTTCGCCTAAAACCGTCTTAGAAACTCATTTTTTATATAAAAAAAAAATCAACAATCATTCTAAGACGGTTTTAGGCTAAAATCGTCTTAGAAAACATGAAATCTAAGACAATTTAGTGTAAAAACAGTCTTATAAAAGAGTTTTTACAATTTTTTTAAGACAGTTCTTAGGAGGACCGTCTTAGAATGACCACATTCTAAGACGGTTTTACTAAGAACCGTCTTAGAAAGTGAGCGCTACAAAAACGGTTTTATAACTGTCTTAGAAAGTAATGATTTTCGACGACGCTCAATACAAAGACGATCGTACAACCGTGTTTGTATGGGGTTTACAACCGTCTTTCAAAGACACTTTTGTAGTAGTGCATGATGGGTATAGGAATTATTCTGATATTACAATTAATCATATGTTTGTGTTCCCTTTGATCTTGGACAAATTATAAATATCCCAAAACATCTTATTTTTATTATGATTGTGTTTTTAATTTCCCTTTTGTTCAATTTGATTTCAAAGTGAGAGTGGATAATATTGATTCACATTGACAGTGTTACAAAAAGAATAATAATAATAGTAATCGACGTGCTTGTGTGGTTTACTTTCAAAATCACTATAAGAAAAATGACCTATGCCTACAGACAAAAACTATAACCAGATGGTAAAAGTGTGTAGGTAAATATATTAAAGACTTTGTCCTATGAGCATTTTGGCCATCAACTTTGAGGGGGCGTATAGTGATGAATTATAGTCTGTTAGTATAGGTTTTACCTACATATTTTATTTCACCTACAATTGTAATGACCCGCCTCGTCGCTTCTGTATCATCTACTCTTACCACAAAAGATTTAACTTTCAATGAAAACTTCATTAAATTGATTATGAAAATGGTAGTAAGTTTTTCATGATAATACAATTATTATACACACGATACGATTACATAATTGAATACACATGTATGCATATATTGAACCTGTACATATCATTTACATATCAACACTTAATTTGATTTTACATATATTTACACCTGAAATCTTACATGACCAACAAAAGAGAATCGAAGAACTAACTAAGAAAGAGTTGATTAACAAAACACAACTCTTTCCGAAAAAGAATTCCAACGTCATCATGTTGGCTTGGCGGCTCCAACAAAAAGAATCTCCCTCCAAGGTCACCTACTGCTGCTCTTCTGCTCCCACGAACGAAAGTTCGCGATCATCACAGGTATCAACCACACGGTACGACAAATGTAAGGGTGAGTTTATTATATAAAACCAACAAATATCAGATAGCAGCAATTGGGAAGAAAACAACATTACCCACCATATTCATTAACAAAAATCCATGATTCCAATACACACTTAACAAACCAATCATCCAATGCATTTCACAACTCAAACAATCATGCATAGAATGATGCATGCACCTGACTCATCTATCAGCATGCAATGTGGTGCTGTCTCCCGAAAATAGCCTCTCTTTGGGAAAAATGATTCACCGCCTATCATGGCCACCCTGTCGTGCACTGGCCATTCCCCCACCCGATGATCAGCCAGCATCGTAAGGGAATTCCAAATCTGATGACCCCTTAGTACCTGCGTCTCAGCCCACTGAAACTCACAGGTACGCGCGTGCCTTCATTCTATTTCCACACATACAAATGAAGTATGAAACATGGGCATCATCAATGCATGACCCAGCTAGGAACAAATCCTTCCTCGCAAGGGTAACCCGTCATGCACCCCCATGTACATACGTAAGACATCAATGTGGGCTCACCTATGCACTGACCGTGGCTACGAACAAATCCATCCTCGCAAGGGTAACCAACAGGTCATTGCATCCCACGTGTACATACATAGCCTACAACCATGGGCACCATCAATGTATGACCTAACTAGGAACAAATCCTTCCTTGCAAGGGTAACCCGTCATACACCCCCATGTGTATCCATGTATATCCACACACAATGACATTGTTCACGTCAACATTATCTCTCATCAATGTCATTATCAACCTTAACATCATATCATCTCAATATCATCATCATGCATATCAATATCATCTCATTTCAACATCATCAATCGCGTCATCATTATCTTATTTGAACATCATCAATTACATCAATGACACCTCAATTTCAGTATCATCAATCAATGACATCACAAGTAATCACATTTCACATCTATACATAATACATATGCCTGAGATTCACATTCCCCAGGTCTTCAGACAATCCAAATTTCATACATTCACAATTCATCATAACACAAGACTGATATTTTTAGAAAAATTCTAAATTAAAGAGGAGAACTACAACATATAAAACATACTCTTGTGTCCATTTAAAAATTTAGTAAAGAATTAAATAAAAGAATGCATTATAAAATTTTGGGCAGAGTCTCCTCTGTAATTAAGACTTTTCCCAAAAATCCAATCATTACAACGACAATATTATTCACAGTTTATCCATCAACAAGCACATCGCATCCCATTAGTTAAAACATTTTTTTAAAAAACAAGCACACACATGAACAAACACATATCAATCATAAATACATCGCATCCCATTAGTTAAAAAAAACGTAGTTTTTCTTGAAAACCAGCACACAGCAGGGACAAATAGTTATCTTCATAGTTGGACTCCCTGGCCCCCAACTATGGTATCAAAACTGTAACCAGGTAATAAACTCCCCTTACCTATCTATATCCCTCTGTTAGCTCCTTGAAACTCCGTTTTGGGATCTCTCATGTTCACATGCTTTGGTCCAAACGCGGAGTTTTATATACCAAATTGAAGATAATTTAGTATAGATTTCATAAACAAGACTAACGTTAGCATTCAGGGTCAAATACCCACTCCATTAAAAAGAGGGTAAAATGGTGTTTTAGGAGTCCACATCAAAAGACATCATTTTGAAATTCCGATCAAACCAATGTGACTAGGGTTCAAGAAGGATCACAAAAATGATATCAGTTTCATAAAAAGGAGACTTTTACAACATCTCATTTTCAAAAGATTTTCAAAGGAAGTATAAAAACAGCCAATAACGTTACTCGAATCACAAGAGACATCAAGAGAGACTTAAACTAGCTAGAAGAAGACAAAGGAAACTAAGATTACCTCAAGGAAACCAAGAAAGGAGGTTTGGGAGCTCCGTTCTATACTGAAACTTCAAGAAGAGTTTCGAAGATTCCGCTTCGATTAAAGGGTTCTTCTCCGTGCCGGGGTCTCGTGGAAAGCAACGGCGGCCCGTGGTTGTCTCTGGTGGTTATGGGTGGTGGAGGAGGATGGTGGGGGAGCTTAGAGCTGTTTGGAGGAGGAAGAACCTCCATTTTCGTGACTTGGAAGTTTAAAAATGTATTCATTACCGCCTCCACTCGCCCAGGCGAGCAAAAATGCCTGCAAAACTCGCCTGGGCGAGCTGACCCAATTCTAGAATTTTCTGCTTCAGTGAAAAATTAATTTCTGACGTTAAAGACATTATTTTGACAATCCCAACGGTAAAAAGTTGCACATATGGGTTAGAAACCTAGTTTTAAACTTTGAAGACGATCCAATGGTTAACCAATCCATAATTCTTATTTTACCAAAATAGGTTTTGGGTCAAATTCGAAATAACTTCATTTCAACGCAACTGAAGCAAATTCCCCATAACTTGACATCTACACCAAGCAATTGTGCATTGATAATTCACATAACATTTCAACTAATCCTAATTAATAAAATTAATCAAATTATACAAAGTATACATCACATATATATTTTAAGTTATCGAAATTTCAGGGTATTACAACAATTACATTTGATTGTCACTATATGCAATTCCTACAATTCACAATGTATGTAGGTAAAAGTCATTAACTTATATATACAAACTCTAACTATAGGTGAAAACATTAACTTATACCTACAACCTCTAACTGTAGGTAAAAGTCATTAACTTATGCCTACCATTGAAAGGTTGTAGATACAAACCATTAACTTATATTTAAAGACTTTAACAGTAGGTAAAAGTCACATAATAAAAAAATCTCGTTGCTTATTTTCTATTGAGATGCTTTACGTTTCCAAGTTATTATTATTATTATTTTGTTATCTAGATAAAATGAATATCAATTGTATCTAAGTTAATTGTCTAAGATTTTTACAAGTTCAAGGAACTAATCTATGCAATGAAGTACTTGCCTTAAAAGGAAAAAGTTATAATAGTTTTGAAACATTGGAGAAAACATTAAAAAATGACAAACATGGACTAATTAAACTCCTTTCTCTCTGAGGGATGAAGGGGACAAATATCCATTTCCCAGGAAAGTCACATAATCACAAAAACAAACATGAGTATTTAGGTATCCCAAATTACCTAACAAAGATGAGATGATATCTAGCATCCACAATAACCAATAGAATAGACACATCCAAGTAAAATCGAATAATCACAAAAATAGACAAAAGTATTTATGTTCCAAAACACCTAGCAAAACCAAGATGATATCCAACATTCACAATAACCAACAAAAATAGCCATATTTAAGTAATCATCATTCTACACATTTATGAACTAAGTCAGCAACAAATTTTTAAAATGGTCAAGCAGATATGCAAGAACAAAATGTCTTTACCTCAAAACCATTACATGGTTATCTTCATTGTTGCAAGTCATTACAATGACATAAAGGAATACATATTAACATATACAAATGAATATTTTATGCAAATAGATGTGATAACTTCTCAATTGCAGTTGCATAGATATGTGAATCAATTGGCCTAACTCGAAGCTTATAAATCATATTAGAATAGAATATATATATATATATATATATATATATATATATAATAAAGCTTGATTAGTTTGAGTCAATTCTCACCTTTAGTTGGTACTAAGTTAAAAGAATGTTTTTTTTTTTCTTTGTAAAATATCATATCATAGTTAAATCTTTGAATAAGTTGAATTATAAATTCATACCTTTTGATCTATAGCTTCTAACACTTAATTAATTTGTGGATCTTCTACAAATCGCACTTTAAAGACAACAACAAGATTTCCAAGCAAATTCTCCAATTTTTGAATTATTTTTTTTGCATAAGAACTTTGAGATGAACTTGCTTGATGTAGAAGCTTGCCAAGACAATGCACACGTCCTCTTTTTACATGCCCTTTGACTTTTGAATATATATCATTTGTCCAATTAGTAGAATCTTGGGTGCTTTGTAAATTTTGTGAACTTTTTGCTGTAACCATTTTCTTTTTTAAATCATGCTACACACATATACCTTATAAATTATTACCATGCATCAATATCCTTAATACTTCAATGTCACCAAACAAAATTCATCTCCTCATTAGTTACTCCGTCTCACACCATAATCCTCTATTAGAAAATTGAGCAAAACAAAACAAAAACAAAGAGAAAGTATTGAAATAAAAATAAAATTCTTGCAATTACAACAACAACCTTTTCAGTAGCAATGTTTCCATCTTTTTTAAGTTCGAGTGTCAATATAAATTTATGCTTGAGAAGGTTGCACTCCTTTAGTCTTTATTGTCTAACATTAGTTAATAAAAATCAATCATCCTATTTATACTAAGAAATTAAATATTAATAAGACTATAAAAAAGACAAACCATGTCATAAATCCATCTTGGAAGATTCTTAGTTCCCATGCAATGCAAGTCCTCATATTTTGAGTGATTCTTTTTGTTAATGTTTCTTATTTTTTATAACCAACTAATATAAAAAGACAATAATAAAAATCAACACATAATTTATAATTGTTATCTTAGCCAAAGGTTGGTGACATTGTACATATATATTTGTCCTTTCTCAGAACATCAATAACGTACTAAATCATGTCATTAATCATTATTTCCTTTGTTTGTTCAGATAATTCAGGAACAAATCGAAACATACTTTATTATGAGTATCATTAAAAAACAAACAAAAATACTAGGTCTTGGAAAACCTAACAGCTTTTAAAGACAAGTTGGGCTTACAAAGCCTAAAGCCTGAAACATGACTTAAGAGATCACCGACTCATAAAATCCTTTTATTTTCTAAAAACCCAACTTCTCACATCTGAACCCAAAACATATTCCCAAATTATTTATTTTAATAAAAAACAACAAAAATATAATATTTAGTAATAGTAATCATATTTATAATTATTAAAATATTATAGGCAATAAGACCACAAAGTTCTACTAAAGGTTTTCCATCAGGACTTATTCTTAATACCCAAAATTTGGGGCATTATTACACCATAGGACGTGAGTTCTATACCAACGCCTACCATCCTCCAGAGGGCGAAAATGCAGTCTTACAGCGGTATTCCATAGTCCGCGGTGTCGTATTCCCTATGACATCAATGAAATATTAAAACATCTTTTCAGACTTTGTCCTGTAATAAATATTATTGTCTTGAAAAACTTAATAGTGAATTATTTAAATTAAGAGAGAGAACGAGAAACAGTGTGTTGTTTCTTTGATTTCCATGAGATAGGAGATTGCCCGAGTTTAACAAAGTAGCTAGTACTAGATCTTATAGTAACATGACAACTTGCCCAATCAGAGTCACAATAGGCACGAAATGAAGATCACAAGTAGAGTTGAGGAGAAGGCCTTGTCTAGGATTTCGGTTGGTATAACACAAGACACGCAACACTGCTTGATAGTGTTCTTGTAGAGGATGCTGAAGAAATTGAGAAAGTGTATGTATTGTATAACTTAATTCAGGCGAGTTATAGAAAGATAGACGAGGCAACCTACAAGACGTTTATAACGTGTAGGATCTTCATATGTTGGGCCATCTGCAAGTGCCAATTTATGATTCTGGTCCATGGGAAACTCAGTTGGTTTGCACCTAAGTAAACCACATTCATTTAATATATCCATGACAAATTTTCATTGACTGAGAAATAATCCAAATTAGCATGGGCAAATTCAATACCAAGAAAATATTTGAGTTTGCCGAGATCTTTAATTTTGAACCAAGTCTGAAGATGAAGATTAACCTGATCACAAGCAAAAGTGTTATTACCAACCAAAATAATGTCATCGACATAGATTAAGACGACGACAAAATTGTTATCTCTGGTGAAAGTGAACAACGTGTGATTGACCTTGGATTGTTGAAAACCAAAACAGAGAAGAGAGTCACGGAGTTTGGCAAACCAATTTCGTGGGGACTACTTGAGGCTTAAAGGGAACGTTGTAGTTTGCATGTAGTGCCAGGAGAACCAATAGAAAAACCAGGAGGGAAACACATATAAACTTCCTCCTTAAGATCACCATGGAGAAATGCATTTTGAACATGCAATTGATAAATATGCCATCCTTTTGCAATAACAACAGAGAGAATGGTATGCACACTCATCATTTTGGCGACTAGAACAAAAGTTTCATTGTAATCTTCTCCTTCAATTTGATTATTTCCAGCAATAACCAATTTGGCCTTGTATCATTCTATATAGCCATCAGGATAATATTTGATGCGAAAAACCCATTTGCAAGGGATGGCCTTCTTGCCATGAGGAAGAGGGGTAACAACCCACGTGTGGTTATCCTCGAGAGCCTGAATTTCAAGTTTCATTGCCTGCTGTCAAAGTGGATCCTTCACTGCTTCTTTGAACGAACGGGGTTCCATGGTAATACTAACAGCCGCTAAGAATTTTTGGTGCTATGAAGAGAAAACATGATTAGTAACAAAGTTTTTAATAGGATAGAGAATACCTGAGGAGACATTGGAGAGAGTGTTGATAGAAGGGGGTGTAGTGGCAATATGATAATGATAATCTTGGAGATATAAGGTCTTCTTATATGAGTGTGGGTGCAGAAGATAAAGATGGAGATGCAGAAGAGCTGTCGTTATCAGTGAACTCCGGTTCAGGTAGAGGTGCAACATCCAAACAAGATGCATCAGTAGAATACGACTCATATAAGATCACTGTTGAGGAGATAGGTTGTGTGGGAACCGGAGGAGTGTCCATGGCAGATTAAGCAAAAGGAAAAACATCTTCAAAAAATTGAACACCACGAGAGACGTAAATTTCCTTGGTATCCAAATCAAACACCTTCTAGCCCTTTTTATTTGATGGATAACCAACAAAGACACATTTACGAGAGCGTGCATCAAATTTGTCAATTGGTTTAGGCAAAATAGTGGCATAACATAGACAACCAAGAAGCTGAATGTGTCATAGTTGGGTGTAGTGGCATAGAGTACTTCATATGGACATTTTCCTTTAAGAAATGTAGTGGGAATCCGATTTATCAAATGAGCAGCTGTGAGGATACACTTACCCCATAAAGTGAGAGGAAGATGTCCATCAAATCGTAAGGCACATGCCACATTAAGGATATGACGATGGCATCGTTCAACTCTACTATTTTGTTTTGGCGTGTATACACAAGAAAATTGATGAAAAATATCATGATTAGCAAAAAAACTACGAAGAGAGGAAGATATAAACTCTGTCCATTATCAGTTTGGACTCGTTTAACCGTGGAATTGAACTGAGTTTGCACCATTGTAATAAATGTGATTAAAGTAGAACATGCCTCATGCTTATTACGTAAAAGATAAATCCACATATAACGGCTAAAATCATCCGCAATAGCAATAAAATAGCGTGCACCAATAGACGAAACAGTTCGATACGATCCCCATAAATCACAGTAGAATAAATGGAAAGGGTGCAAACTGTGCTTTTTATTAATAGGAAATGAAGTACGAGTTTGTTTAGCTTTACAATAAACATCACATGGAGCTGTTTTATTTGAGCTAGAAACAAATGGAAGCAAACTTAAATAATGTGTTGAAGGATGACCCAAACATTGATGCCACAAATCGGAAGAACCACCATTAACCGCATTTGCAGAAACGAGTTGGTGAAGCACATACACCCCTTCATGTTCAACACCCTTGCCAATCTTCGTCCTCGTCTATAGGTCCTGTAGAAAACAAGTAGAACAGTAAACAAGGCCATGCAATTGTTGCAACATATCAACTAAGAGATGAAAATTAAGTTGCATGTAAGTGATGGCACATAAAGAACATTTGTAAGTAGCAACATAGAGGTGAGTCGCACGTCCCCACATTGGATTGCAATGGTACGAGTACCATTTGGTAAACCCAAGAACAAGGAGAAATAGGACGGATATTAGTAAGGAAGGAGATTGTTCCAGTCATATGTTGTAAAGCCCTGCTGTCCAGAAGCCAAGGCTGTTTGGAGGAAATAGCAAGAGACGTCAAATGATGAAGCATGTCAGGAGTAAAGTCATCAACTGGCAAACGTTTAGAAGGGCCACCATCGACAGGAGATGCAACAGAATGAGTGGCATGAGCAGACATAATAGCAGGTCGTCTTTGAGTAGCGCGACCACGTCCACATCCACGTCCACCGACAGTACGATCAGGGTAGCCATTGAGTTTGTAATAGCGAGAGATATCAGATTGGGACATCCATAGTGGGTGCAGATGACGCGTGGCTTAGGTGGATCAGAAAGTGCATTGGTGATGGCACAACCAAGAGCGTTAGAAGGAGTCTTAGTAGCACGAACCATAGCTTTATGTGATTCCTCTTGAATGACCATAACAAACACACGATTAATGGTGGGAAGTGTATTGGTGTTGAGGATCTGGGTGATAAGAGTACCATAGACAGATTTTTGATTTCAGCAGCAACATATTTGGTCAAAGCAGTATCACCAGTGGCACAAGAATCAAACGCGCGGCTAGATTCCAGTTCATCCCAGATGGAGCGAAGCTTAGTGTAGTAATCAGTAACAGGTACATCGTTTTGCCTCATAGTCGCAAGTGAAGTTTTGAGATGGAAGATACGAGGAATGTTGGCAACTGCAAAATATTCTTTGAGATCATCCTAAAGACGCTTGGCAGATTCAAAGCACTTGATGAATGGCTGCATCTGAGGATCTAAGGTATTGTGAATCCAACTATTTATCATGGTGTTGCACAGGGACCAAGCATATGCTTCATCAGAGATTTTATAAGTGGGTTCCTTAACGCTACCGTCAACAAAACCAAATTTGTTCTTGGCTTTTAATGCGTTACTCATTAACTTGGACCAATTGTCATAATTAGATTGGCCACGTAAAAGGATAGTTGTGAGAATTACACCAGGATGATCAGAAGGATGAAGGTAAAAAGGTGATTTTGGATCAGTGATTTTGAGAGTCTAACTTGTGGAAGTCATGATGGGAAGAAAAAAAAGAAAAAAGAAATTGACGCAAGGATCATCAAGCTCTGATACCATAAAGGAAGTTGCAAAGGAATAAGCAGCTTATATTATTATTCACGTACTGGTCATTAAATAGACCTCTAAAGTAACAATAACAAATACAATATATTGGGTAGTTGTACTAGGAAGCCTAAGATAAAAGAAAGATACTGATCTCATGCAATCGAAATACAAAATAATAACAAATTGTTCTTATCATATACAACAAAATAACAAACTGTTAAACTTATCTTAATAGATCCGTATATTTCTTCAGCTCCAATGTCATCTAAGGCATCTCAATTTTTGACCTAAAGAAACCCATGTGCTCGCTCTTGACCTGTAAGCACTACTTAATTATAGATGGATTCTAGGGTACGCTAGTAAAAGTTGTTACGTATGATACGAAAGTAATATTGACCGTTGGATCAAAATTTTAAGATTTGTTGAGTAATTGGAAATTGGTACCCAGAACAGTGTTTTGGTCATTTGTTATTGCGCTTTGATTTTGCAGCCATAGCAGAGATTTGGTTTGATTATGGTTGTACCCTTCAATGTGACATCTCAATATACTCTCCACTTATCATACTCTCCCTTTAACAGACCAATAAGTATCTGGAATTGGCATTATCATGCTTTGGATTTCTACTGGTCAATAATGCAAGCTGGGAGGTTTTGGAACTTACTTTTACCTTTTTTCAATCTTAATATTGTGATATTAGTGACATTGACAAAAACTTTAATTACATTCTAAACATTAATTCTTAGGTTTAAAGCATGTGCAGGTGTATTAAGATGTCACATTGAATTGGTATATATAGTTAAGTTGAGTATATTGTAAGGAAAGTAACTTCTATCGCATTGGGCTAAGTTTATTCTCAATTTTTAATATGGTATTATAATCTAATATTAATATTAGGTCACATGTAAATTTCATATTCTATTCATTCTTGGATGTAAGGAAGTGTGTCAAGATCTCAAATTGACCAATATACGACTAAAGAAATTATTAAAAATTTTGAGTAAAACTTTCAAGATAGTTTGTGAAATTATTTCCTTCAACTAACTATGAAGATCAATTCATCCTTAATTTTAATATTTATGGAACTGAGTAAAGAATAATAACAATACAAGATATAAATAAACAATATTATCACTTTTTTTTGTCAGCATAATTAAACATATACACTACTAAAGTCGACGCAATGACAACGGTTCTAAATACCATACGACGACGGTTCTACAACTGTCGTTGTTACGCGTGTCATTGAAAATGGGAACTTTCAACGACAGATCTAAAAATCGTTGATATTTTTTTTTGTTTAACACTCACAAAGATGATTTGTAAGAGATAATCATCTTTGTATGTTGACTTACAAATACGGTTTTCCCGCAAAAACCGTCTTTGTTTCCATTTTTTTATTTTTTATTTTTTAACACCTAAGAAGATGAAACCATCTTTGTTTCTATTTATTTTTTTCTTTTTTTTAACACCTACGAAAAAGATTTTTAAGGGAAAGCCGTCTTTGTATGTCAACATAAGAAGACAATTTTCCCAAAAAATCGTCTTTATTTCCATTTAATTTTTTTTAACACCTACAAAGACGGTTTATAAGGGAAAACCGTCTTTATTTCCATTTAATTTTTTTCTTTTTTTTAACACCTACGAAGACGGTTTTTAAGAGAAAACCGTCTTTGTATGTCAACATACAAAGACGATTTTCCCAAAAAACCGTCTTTGTTTCCATTTAATTTAACACCTACCAAGACGGTTTTTAAGAAAAAACCGTCTTTTAAAAATAAATTAATTGAAACAAAGACGGTTCTTTGGGAAAACTGTCTTTGTATGTCAACATACAAAGACAGTTTTCCCAAAGAACCGTCTTTGTTTCAATTAATTTATTTTTAACACCTACAAAGACGTTTTTTTTTTATATGGATAGACACTTCTTCCTTGGTTTTATGAAATAAATCATGTTGAATGTGCAGACCACAATAGGTAAATAAGTTGCATCAGCTAAAATGTTGATGCAAAGCCTTCCAATACTTAACTAGCTAGCAACTTGTAGGTCTTATAGCACAACAAAATCAGTAATTCAAAATCCAACATCACCAAAGACACTAAAGACCATTTGCTTGATATTGAGTCAATGTAAGGGTCATGTTAATAAGGTATTTTACATAAGCCATTCTATATTAAAGGGAACACATGTCTTGGTCACTCATTTTTATTTTAGTGAAAGTTGTAAAACTGCCTTACTCCACCAATGATTGCAAGGAGAAAGATCCATTGGCCTTTTTTATTTATAAGAGAAAAGTAAAACTAATGGGTTCATAACTATAAAATTTGTAGGTATAAAATAGTGTCTTCTAACATGCTTTTGTGGACATACTAAGAGGCAATGGCATCATCACCTCATTTGATTGTGGTGATTGGTGGGTCATCCGGATGATCTCTCAGGGAACTCCATATAATGGCATTTCTTCTTTGCTTGGTAGCTGCAAAGTAAAAGCATACCTTAATATCTGTGAACCAATCCAGTTGTTTAACAGAGAATATCAAAATGCCATCATTTGAATTGCTTTTAACATTTCGAAAACGAATTACTAAATGTCAAACGACATTTTCTGAAATAAATCTACCACCAATAAATTGTAAGATGAAACATCATTTTCAGACAAAATGCAATCAAATGAGAAATTAAAAAGGCTACTTACAGAATCCCCTGAATTAAAAGCTGAGGATTCTTTTTGTCAATTACCTCAACACTGAGGGATGTTTGTATATTTTTTCCTTTATTAAATAATAAATGTTTAAAAGAAAATTGATTGCCACTATAGACCACACAAGTTTACTTTTACAAAAAGTTCAGGGAACAACCCTCGCTTTGATGGTTCATTGAGCACTCTAGCAGCCCTTTCTCTCTGGGACATCCACCAAAGAGCTTCTAACAGTTCATTGTAGAACCTCATTCACAATCCACACCCTTCAGAACTGAGTTTGTCAAAAAACATACTCCACAATCTGCCAATTAAACTCATCATCAAAATCTCCCTTGATCATTTGTCCAATTACTTGATGAATATCCGACACCCTCATCGTGATCATCTCATCAATCAAATTATAGGCATCATTTAACCTGAAACCAACAAATTAGGGAGGTAAGCTCAAATAGAAGTAAAATGCAATTAATAGGTGATAAATTCAAATCAAAGGTTCAGAGTCTGGCCTTTACTTGACACAAGAATGAGATAGCAATTTGAAAAAATAAAAAAAATAAATAAGATTTCCCCCCAAAATGGAATGTTTTAAATTATAGGGATTGAAAGGAAAAGTTTTTGCAAATTTGCAGACCAAAAGGATAATTAAACCTTAATTTTATTTACTTATTTATTTATTTTGGTTACAAAGATATGACCTAGTATGGAGAGAGAGATGATAGGCTAACTGCTAATGTGAAGTAAATGGCTGGGCTAGGATTCATCCTATGATCAAGTAGTCCCTAAAATGGACTTGGTGTCACTAAGCTAAGGCTCTTATGAAATTTTAAATTATAGACTGTCAAAACAAATTCTAGCACACTCATTCACATTTCCAGGACAATGTTACTCGCTAATAAGAGCACACTGGAAGTGTTCCTATGGAGCTTATCTTATCATATAAGCACTTTATTGGCTTTTTATTAAGCTTATAAAAATGACTTATAAGACTCCTATAAGCTTTTTTTGAACTTATTTCAATAAGCATCACCACGAAATCTATCAAAATAAGCTAATTAAATAAGTGGTTACTTGAGTTTTTTTAACCAAATGTGCCCTAACATGAGTTCAGTGATACAAGCACACTAGAAATGATGTCATAGCATGTATCAATTGAATGTTTGAATGCAAAACCATAGTTTTCCACGAAGTTCTCCAGTACCATCATTTTCAAGGGAGCTGCTGTCACAATTTAATTTCAAAATTGTCAATCAGTAAATCACACCATCTATACTAAGCTAAGTAAAATTCATAAACAATTAACACCACACTAATAGAACAATGCATGAAATTCCCCTACCATGTAAAGATGCTGAATAACAATGTATAACAGCAGAAACATTGAGTTTTCTATACATAACAAAGCAAAAAAGTTAATTGTAGAGGTAGTATGTATTGGGATGTGGAGGAGGAAGTTCCTATGATGATAGGTAACTCCCATAGTTAATAGAATAATTAGTTAGTTAGCTGTAAGGGCAATTGAAGAAATAAGGCATGTTGCCTATAAATAAGAAAAGGGGTTGAGAGGTAGATTTTATCTTGTGATTTGAGAAGAAATTCATATTGTTGTGGGAGAGTCCACGCCTCAAAGTCCTGGGAATCATTTGTACTCTTCTCTATTAATAGAAACTTTTCTTTCTATGATTCTGATCCAGTTTATATCAACTTGTAGTATCAAAGCTCACTTGATCCAGAGGGAGAAGTATAGGAATCATTTGTACTCTTCTCTATTAATAGCTTCACTCCAACACCATGTATCTAATGCCAAAATCATTTTCATTTGAAGCTTACCACAGCCCTTTCAGCAACTAAAAATCGAGGCAACTGCTTAAGTGTACCAACAACATCACTACTTTCTTTATAGTACTTGCGTGCCTTGGCTATTGCCCTTTTCTGTATTTAAAGAGCTTTGTTAATGAAGAACACCTTAAAAATTTGCTATTTTTTAACTATCAGCATGCAATTAATCAATCAAGACATTATCCATTATATATAATTGAAACAATGAAAAGGATATCTCCATCTGTTGGATCAATGATCATGTCTACAACAAGTTTCCATTCCTCGTGGACTAATGCAACTCCAATAAAGTCATTTGGCAAAGAACCAATTCCAAAACGCTTTTGCACGATGAGCACATACAAATTAGTTGCTCGTAAAGCAAAAATGAAAAAAAAATTGTTAAAATCATCATTCAATTTGAAATGAATTAGGCCTGATTCACTCGCAATTGAGTTCAAGAGTATAAGGATTGCCAAGTCTATCCTAACCATATTCCTAGCCAATCTGGGACATTTCAATACACACCTCTCATGCTCTGGATTGGGAATCTAGACCGTGAACTGCGAAGTATGCATGACTAGACATCTATGTGTGCAAGACTGGTGGAAATGGGCAAGGCCTAACTCACTCACAACAGCTTGCTCAAGGGAAAAGGATTGCAAAGTCTTATAAGGAGTATTATAGAGACCAAATACTTTGACTTTAATATTAACTTGATATGATGTGATGTATTACAATCTGATGCATAACATGAAGCACTAGCCCTTGATATATATATTAGAATCTTAATCCTTAAGAACAAATCAAAAATAACTTCCTGAAGATAAAACCCCTACAAATAAAAAGAGAGAATGATAGCTACCAATGTATTATGTGGTTTATAGTATGATGTTCCTGAAATACAATAACCTAGTGTACCTATTTATACCACAAAATATGTCAAGTGCAAGTATTACTGGTACAAGCCAAAGTCCAATGCTAAAAACCAACAAGACTAATTCCTAATATCTTCTAACAGCTTCATTGATGCTTTCTTTCTTATGTACTTTTGTTTTTTTTTAAGGAGGATTTCTTATCCTCCTAATTCTTTGTAATCATCTTCTTTTCATCTAAATTCTTATAGACAAATAAATTCAATTTAAATACAATCTTCTTGAACTATCATTTTCAGAATAATTACAATGTATAAACAATAAAATGATGACTAAAAAAATATGTGACCAAATATCTGTGCATAGATGTACCTTCAAGTCTACACACTGTGTCATGTGTGTACATTAGACTCTACATAGATAGATGAGAAAGATATGTCATGACAAAACATGCTATTTACTAGATAGGTTCAACAGTACCAGATATCAATCGATACACCACAGCAGTAGATTTTATATAGATTTGATGTTTTTAGCCATATAGTTATCCAAAAGGACTCCCAACTCCCTACACCCACATACCTGTGAACCTCCTTCAGCCACTTGTCTACACATGTTGTATGAAATTCATGATGACAAGGCAGAACTCGCATGTTGTCTCCATCCTCATACTCCACAAGGAATATATAACACCTTCGATATTAAAGGATTAGCAAAGGAAAAAAAATAAAAACTGTTGGTACATTCCATGCTGGAGAAATGCCAAAACAAGTTCTTAGTTTATTAGTACAAAATAAATTTAAATATAAAATGCAGAACATGGTCATTAAAAAAAAGTGAAAGAGGGCAAAGGCCACACTCCACAAATAGGTAGATGTAAATTCATACACCTCAAATTATATATTATATAATAGTTAAAGCTAAATATAAAGCAAGTGATGATGACAACAACTGGGTACAGAGGTGGGAAAGCTTCACGGAATATGGTATCAGTTAACATTTTTCTCGCAAGACATGACTAAATAGTGTAGTCCATTGTTTGCATTCTCTTTTTCAAGTTTTGTTTCATAAAAGTCGCATATGGTCTAAAGTTTTGTTTGACATGCCACTCAAAATAGATGCCATAGAGAATTATTTAAATTAAAGAAGTGTAAATGAAAGTGGACAAGAAAAAGAAAAATCGAAAGACATTTGAGAAAATGAACACTGTGAGAAGGCAAGGATTCCACAACTTCATTAGGTGCAGGAACAAAACCAACTATCCCACATCTTCCGACACTTTTTTTCTTTTATTTTCAATTAATGCATACTTATTATGGATGTCATGTTGGAGATTTATCTATAAAGTTGCACACTGGAACAGCTCGGCTTTACCAAGTGCTATAGTAGATACATGGAAGGAAACAAGAGAATTATAAAATTGACTTAATGATATAAAGAAAAAAGAAGGGTAAATAAAAACTAACAACTAATACCATTTGCTTGATAAAATAAACTTTTTGCAGGAAATATAGCAACCTGGAGTTGAAGAGGCAAACAATAAAATAAAAGAGGGGATAACAAACTTATTCACTCAAAATACCTAACAAGGCGCAAATTTTATTTGAAATTGAAACCCCAAACTCACTGATAAGGCACAAATTTTATACACGAGGAAGCCAAAGCTGCATATTAGTATGGAAACAAACAAATACCTAACAATGCAATGCCATTTTTTTCTTCTAAATAGCAAATTAATTTAGCATAATAAAAGGTGTAATTACAGAGTGCAAACTTATGTTTACTTATAATCACTGAAAATAAGTAATGGCAGAAAAAAATAAGAAACGAGAGATAGAGGTAAAGTGAAGTCATAGCAGTGAGAGAAAAATACTTTGACCGGAGAATTTTTTAGGGGAAACCCAAACAGAGGGATCGGAAAGCATTGTGCATTTGACGATTGCAATCTCGGAATCAAAAAGCGCGGACATTGGAGTCTCGGGAACGATAGAAGGTGTGGCGGATTTGTGAGTGGTTGGGTCATCGTCGATGACAAAGACGGTGCAGTTTGGGTTTGGGTTTGGGTCCGGTTCGGTTGAGCGTTTCTTGGGATGAAGCAAGAACAACGTTGTGGGGACTTCTTCGTCAGAGCGGGAACGGTGTGTGCAACTTGGAAGATGAGGTAGCGGCAGCCGACGCAAAGCTGTAACTGGATGACGGTGTGCTGTTATGTCGAGAAGGGCACGCTTCATATATACACCTAATTTTAAAATTGGTATAGGAAGGTACAAAGACGGTTATCAATAACCGTCTTCAAATCGTCCAAAACGATGATGGTCTTGTTAGAAATCGTCCTCGTTTTGTCCTTTCAAGGACGCTTGCCTAATAACCATCATTGTAATTTTCCCATTAATTTACAACATTGTCACCACCTATAAAACAAAGACGGTTTTCGCACAACCATCATAGAAGTCGTGTCGTAAAAAGCTACATTTGTAGTAGTATATTATTATTAGGAGCAAGGTACCAAAAAAAAAAAAAAACATCGAGGAGGCTATGGTATATTTCAATCATAAACAACGACATGCTGTAATTTTATTTATCAAAAGATACATGTTTACTGTTAAAAAAATAATTTAATTTGAAAATAATAAAATTAAATAATATAAATAGGAATAAATTAATTCTTAATAGTATTTAAACGTGTGTACTTGCACATAATAATAATTTAATTTTGAGAATCAATATTAGAATACATAAATATGTTTATTCTAAAATTATAATATGATGACATTCTGAGATAAAAATATTATAACATAATTTATTTTATTTTTAACTATTGATGACTTATTTAAAAAGATATTAGCAAAAAATGGAAAATAATATATTAAAGAAGATAAGAAATTGACAAAATCCCTAAAATGAAGACTAAATTAAATCATATCACTTTATAACATAAATAGTAAAAAAAATAGAACATTAAATTACTTGACTAGAACTTCTAGGATGGTGAGGAAATCCATTTTTTGAATGGTCTATTACTCTGTCGGTAGAGTAACGTTTTGGTTGACCTCTTTCTCTGTCATCCATATTAGTTCGTATTCTTGTTCATATTGGTCGACCTTTTTTTTATTTCTCTTCTTGGCTGGACATGTTATTCGAAATTTACAACAGTTTGCAATTTATCCAAGCCTCTCACAAAAATAATAGATGTTTCACCAACAAAACTGACATTGATTTGACAACTCACAATTTAAATTTAAGTTTGAAAGTAATAATGGACATTTGGTGCGCCATGTACTAGAGTAAAATGACATTCGAAATTGACAAAAAATTGTAATTTACCCCCAACTATTTGAAAAAAACAATACATACTTCACAAATAATCAAATATGACATAATAGAGTTGAAAAACGATGAAGACATCTTAAAGGTGATAACAGAATCCAACTACTAAAAACGTTTTTGTGAAATACAAATGTTAGCTATTTTTAACAAACCAGTTATCCAACAAGCCCTAATAGCCGATCAACATGTTGCAATCATCGATGAAGTTGTTGCGCATGATGAACAACTCACTACAATGATTCAAATGGAAGAAAACATGTTTGTTGTCCAATATCTTTCAAACTATGATTAGTTTTGTTATTTTCGTTAATCAATTGCTATTGTTAGAACGTTCTGTTTATTATGTTTGTCTCTTATCATTTTATGTACCATAGTGTTTTAATTTCTCTGTATAATACAACCATATATATTAACTATTTATTCATGGTGTTTTTAATCAATTTAATTTTTTTAAATTATTTCCCTTTTTTATTTTATTTTTCTCTTTATTATATAGCTTAAATGTACTAATTAATTTGTCTCATTTTTTCAGAGTGAATAATCAACATTATTTATCGTAACTTAAACAAATATAAATATTAATTTATATTAAATTATCATTTTTGTATATTATATATTTTAATAAATATCTTAAAAAATGGAATAAAACAAAAATAAAACAATAAATTATTATTATATGTAACTACACGTCTTTAAATACTACCTAGAATTAATTTTCCCTTATTTATATTCTTTAGTTTTATTATTTTCATATTAAAACATAAAAAAAAAACAGTTATCGGCAACCGACCCACTGCAAGGATGGGGCCAAAGAGTCGGAGGGAGAAAATCAGGCCTTTACCATGGTCGAAGGGCAATGGGACAATTGAAAGACCACCATTTACAACGATCATACGTGCGGTGGGGTTGGAGAAATGGTGCGATGGTGGGGTGGGACGTGTGGTGTCACGGTGGGGTGGGAGGTTCGGTGTTGCAAATAAAAAAAATTGGGGACAACAAACATAAAAAATTCAAGGGACAAAAAACCAGTAATTCAACTAAGTTGTCAACAAAAACCAAAAAATACTTAGCCATCATATCAAAATTCAAAAAATAATATTATAATTTTGTATTTTTGTAACTGCCTACTACAATATCATGCATATATAAGTAATACCGCTGCCTACGCGTTAAAGAGATAACGTCTGAGAGGTATCAAATGAATGATATCATGAGTATTTAACATTTAAAAGGAAACATTGGAAATTTAATATTTAAAATGAAAGATTGCAGTGCATTTATAAATAAAAGGTGCAATTAGTAAGTTGTAATTTGAAAAAATGTAGTCAATTTAATTAGAAAGTGCAATTAGCAAGTCTCAAGTTTTAATAAAGGAGTAATGTCGGGCAAAAGACAACCTTCTTCTTCTTCTTTTATTATATAGATAAATTTCCAGTATATTAATAATTCAACAACATTTCAAATAATCGATGTTGAAAATATACAAATAATGTCAATTACTTATTATTTACTTCGAATCAACGTACAATTTACATAACTATTTTATATGTAATTAGATTTTTCATTTATTATCATGTGTAGTATTATTATTTTTTTAACATAAATTAATTTTGCTTATCTTTTCCTGTCTCTGTGGTAAAAAAATCTAAACAATGTTTTACTTATAAATAATTAACTTCAATATTTTGTCTTTTACAAATATGCTATTATTTTTCTCATTTTTTATTTCCATATTCATTTTATTTGAAATTTATTTTCAATTATTATATATTTTCTACATAAAATTATAATTAACTTATTTTTTCCTACTTCCACTACTACATAAAGATCATTAAACTACGATAGTTCTATATGCTATATAACGACGATTTTGTAATCTTCGTTGTTTCGACAGTAGTTGAATGTAACCATGTACGACGATAGTTATATAACCGTCTTGGTTCGAAATATTTCTAAGACGGTTTAGTTCCCTAACCGTCTTAGAATTGTTTGAATTTTTAAATTAATAAATTTAAATTGGGACCATATCTACGACGGTTTTATAAGAAGAACCGTCTCAGATATGTGTATTTCTACGACGGTTCTAAATGACGAACCTTCTTAGAATGGGTCATATCTAAAACGGTTCGTACTTTAGAACTGTCATAGATATGGTTTTTTTATTTTAAAAAAAATTGAATATTTCAAAGACGGTTGCAGATAACAATCGTCTTTGTCTTTGTCTTTGATTTCGTCATTTTTTTTGGCTTTTATTTTTTGGAGTAAATTCATTTTTTTATATCATCCTAATGATACACCCTGGACTACATTAGAGTATTATGAAACAATCAAGCTTCACACAAATTGTAACAGTGACATACTATATTCAACATTGAAGAGGACAAAATAAATGCAAATATGTATAAATTAACTAACATACAACAACTCCAACCTTAGCTTTCAGAACTATTTCCACCATTTGATATTCAACATAATCATAATGAATTAGGATACAATGAAGGACAGTAAACAAGTATCAGAATAGTATTAGGCATTTATGATAAAGGTCAAACAACTTCTACATCCACACACATGAAGGTTTGATCTTTTATGGCTTCTGAAACACTTTATTTATCTCCAATGCAACACGATAAAATTCAGCACTCTTTTGGGTCACGTTATCCAAGAAAATGGCATATTTTATCCTCAGTAAATGCTTCCACAGAGGTTGGTTTGCAGAAAGCTCTACAATAAAGCAAGGTCATTTGAATTAAATACATTATCATTATATATCTATAACAAAATACATTTAACATGTCATGTACAACCACCTTAAGCATATGCCCAGAGGCAGTAGAAAAAACTTCAAAATATTGATCGAAGTATTATTGCCCAGAAATGATCTTATTTAGAAGCTACTCAAGCTACCAAACATATGCTGAGTTAACACAAGCCTTACATATATAGGGTGTTCAATTAAGACCATTTAGGTTAACATAACGAAAAAAATTAAATTCAAACACATCATGGATGCATCCTTACTCAATCTATAACCTCAAAGGGAAAACATGAACACAAGTTTCAGTCCAAATCTATGCTTGCATAAAGTAAACATCAAAGAGAAAGGAGAAAGAGTCATCTACACACAATCACTAAGAACTATTTTGTAATTCAGAGAGAATGCCCCATAGGTTTTGTGTTGGACTTCACATTGACATAATTGACAAATTAAATATTCCAATTTGAAATCATAAAGAGTGACCCATTGACAAAAATATCAACACAAGCTTCAAGGTAAAAATAAGTGAAATGAAATGAAGAAAGGAGCTAGAGTCAAACAACATGCCCAATTGCACCACAAACAATTAAAGCAAGCACAAGAATATAAATGTAACCAAAAATATCAGTGCTGGAAACCCTTTCAGTGCTCTTTATATTGACCAGACTTCTTAGTATGAGCATAAGCATCACTTCCATCCAGAATAACACAATGATCATCCCCGTCAATATTTTTTCTATCTTGTACTGATAAAAAAAGATTATTCATGAACTCCTCGATTATCACATAGGGGGCTTTAGGAATAACCTCATCCACCCACTTCAATGCATTTATCATTATCAAACCTAACACACATACATCATCTCAAAGTCCAAACCAGCACACCAAAGAGGTGACTTTACCCATGTGGACGTAACATGGACTTTTATATCAACCAATCACCTCAATTTATAATAGGCTCTAAGGCAAAATCCTAACTTTAAAGCATCCGGATCCAAAAACAAAATACACACACAAAAGAAAGGAAACAGATGGTTCCAAAATTGCAATCTAAAAGACCCATACACCGTGACAGGTACATATACAATATACAATATACAATAAACACATATTAAGTGTTACTAACCTTAAACAAAGAATGTCGCATTTGGATTCAACTCTAACTAACTGATGCCTTTAGTCTCCCAGCAAAATTGCCAAATTCCATGCACAACAGCAATTTAACAAAAGCAAACAAACATTAAAACAAATATGATCATCATTCACTATAATAAAACCAAAATGTTTACATGAATACTGGGTACCTACTTGTTACAGCCTGATCGGCTGTCTTGTCATAACGAAATACCACTTTGGTGTTTTATTCTCTGGGTGGATAATGAGTTGTAAAGTCATGTTGAAACCCCACACAAAATACAATGCATTATGTTTGGTCAAAAATAGTTGTAATTAAATAATTCGTATTTCATACTATAAAAAAACTCAAACAATTGTTTTCAAATATTAAACAAAATTCTAACCACTGTCTTGAATAATATAGTCTAATACAGCCAATTAAACATGAACGGAAAATATATCAAACTATCAACCAAATCTTGACGACACTTCAACCCATCTTTTGTTTTGCCTTTTATGTTAAGTAGGGTGCCAATCAAACTATCACAAACATTCTTCTCCACATGCATTACATCTAAGCAGTGACAGACATGTAGATCAGACTAGTAAGGTAGATCAAAGAATATTGATCTTTTCTTCCATATGTTCTTCTCAGAAGAATCCCTTTTTTGAGTCTTCTCGAACATAGGTAAGTTGTCCTTCACCTGGTTTTACACTTGATATCCAGCTAATGATTCAGGCGCATTTTCATTCTCTTGCCTTCCATTAAAAGCTTTCTTCAATCGTCAATACGGGTGGTAAGGTTTTAGAAATCGTCGATGCCTACTATATATTGTCTTCTTTCCATGTTTCAGCTGCATGTAGCTTGTATGTTTCTCACAAATAGGACATGTGTGGTGTCCTTTGACACTATATCCACTCAAATTCCCACAGGCTGGAAAGTCATTAATGGTACAAAAAATCATTGCTTGCAACATGAAGGTTTGTTTTAGATTCCCCATCAAACACATCAACCCCGTCAATCCACAATGTTTTCATATCTTTGATCAATGGAGCTAGATACACATCAATATCATTTCTTGGTTTTCTTGGACCCGCTATCATCATAGACAACATTATGTATCTTTGTTTCATGCACAACCAAGGTGGGTGTAACACCCCGTGTGCACCCAGTGTATTAACATTGTTATTAGATCAGAATAGCGCAGCAAGCATAACAGTAAATCAATAATGGAAGCTTAATTTAAATACGAATATACATTATATATATATATATATGGTGAATTTCTTTCATTTACAACATACTCTTTCTCAAAACTGTACAAATACAGGCATAACAAAAAAAAAATGTGAGCCAATATGCTCAGTCATCTATGCCTAGGGTTTTATCAACATCTATCCCGACTCAGGCCTCTTGCCTTGGGATCTATCTGCTACTCCTGAACCATCACCTACAACAAGAGCCCCAACAGGGGTAAGATATTAATCTCAGTAAACTCAGGGTCCTTGGAGGTTTCCCTCCCCCTGGTTCTCTTCCAAGCATATATATAACATAAATAATATCAAATAAGCATCACCCATACAATAAGCCTTCCCGGCTCGCATACAATACATTACATACATATCACAATATAGGGTAACAATATATGTACCCATCACACATTGCCTGAGAAAGATCATCTATTAAAGGGCACGTTCTCTCAGGACTTCTCATTGAGTGCCGGAGCAAGATCATCTATTGAAAGGCACATTCCCTCAGGACTCTCCCTTTTCATGCCTGAGGAAGATCATCTAATTAAAGGCACATTCCCTCAAGACTTTTCCCGCCCATACCTGAGAAAGATCATCCATTAAAGGACACATTCTCTCAGGAATTACATGGACGCCTATGGATTTTCCCAAGGAAGATCATCCAATTAAGGGCACATTCCCAAGGGGTCCATAGTTCCCTATTCTACTGGCCAGAGAATTCTCATATAACCACATCACACAGCATTATCATAACATTCATCTTATAACCAATACAAAGCATAACACTATCACAGTGTTTAGCTAACATCAATCATCATCATGCCATAATGGT